>CM045762.1:8648963-9248963 GCA_025200525.1 Camellia lanceoleosa | reverse complement strand
GAAACCTCCGTTCAACACCGAAGATTTCATCATACACCCACCAGTTGTGAAACGACCACCGGGAAGGCCAACACCAGTTCACTTACGAGTCGGCTTTCTGCTAGGGGCAGTCTTCAACAGCCTTAAGGGGATGGTTGAATGTCTTAGCGATGCTAACCTCATCTATTCCATCTGCTTGTAAGGACCGCTTCATTACAATCGACACACGTTCCTTTTATCACACACAAAACACCCACCTTAATTACATTCAAAATCGTAACACATTCATGACCTGATTAAAACTACAATAAAATGTGTTCCTTACCAGGACAAGTGCTTCATTGTAGTGCACGTCTGACCTACCAGACGAACGTTGCCTCATTGGATTAAAATGTTTCCAACTTCTATCCTCCGCGTCATACACCACCAGCGTCCAGTGTGCTTGGTTGCATATTGGGAAATGAATGTACCGACATTCCTTTGATGATGCAAAATTCTTCAGCACATAACTTTCCATTGTCTGCGTGTTGCCAGATTTGAAAACGCTCTATAAAACAAACATTTAATATCAGTACATAATCCAATGGTCATTATACAACAATTAAACAATACCTTCCTCACCATGCAAATACTGCTGAAGAAGTACGATTTGTCCGCTAAAGCATCACCCGCACAGACATGTGCCTGCTCTGTCACCAATGTCTCAGCATACGCATCAATCACCTGCATTGAGACACCAAAACATTAAATACGTAAATCAACAACATTAAAGACGTACGACTACACACATTTCACACTTCCATGTAACGCAACACAGCGCGTGAGACACTAACGAAACAACACAACTCACATTGCCACAGATACTTTCTCCACGTACAAGACTCTTCACGTCCGTAAAATACACAGCCACACCACTTTCACCACTAGCCCACATGACAGCCCTACACATAAAACAATCACATCATCACATAAACTCACCAACACATGTTACGAAAAGCAATTACATAAAAACCCGCACATACCCATCGCCATTCCGTTCGTAAGCCTTCATTATTTTCTCCTTTTCCTCAAACGTCATCATTTTCCACACACCAAACCGGTTGCTCAAGTCAAACCCAGACCACTTACTGCCAGCCACACCAACTGTGTCCACGTCTACAACTGTGTCATTTGCAGTGCCTTTTTCCACCCCCACACTCTTACACCCGTGTGTGACTGTTTTCTTTTCGTGCAGCCCAACTACCTGGTAGTCATAATCTTTTAGCCTTAATTCTTTCCTGACTTTGTTCTTCAGGTTACGCACGAATGAATTCCTTACACCTTCCCTTTTATTCGGAAACACTCCCATTTCAAGGTCTGCCAAGTTTACATCACCCACACTACGTTCTGGCAACGGACTAGAATCAGACACTGTGTGGACAGTAACATTTTCACCACTAACTCCCACATTTAAACCAACCTGAATAGGCGTAACATCATGAACAACTGTCACATCGAACCCATTACCTCCTTCGCAATGGCTTGCACCAACGTTCCTAAAGTCAGTTGGTGTGTTCTTCCAGTAAGCTTGCGTAACAGTGTGTACTTGCTGGTCAGCCAGTTGGTCTTCCAACATCGAAATTGTTTGCCGTAATTCCTTGTTCTCACTTTCAAGTTTTCGTATTTCGTCATCCTTAACCTTCACAACACACCCGAACCCATCGACAATGTTAATGGCTTGCATTTCCATCTTACTCTTCAAACTAACTACTTCATCCTCCAGCTTTGATATTGTCCCCTCGTTTACTTTGTTCCGCAACTCCATATCTACCATAGACTTCAAAGCCTTTTCCAATTCGGTTAAACCAGCCACGTCACTCACTGTATCACGTACCACGCTGTGCACATCTTTCTCTTTCACCCCCACGCCATCCATCACCTCATGCGTCACACGTTCCATCCCATCGCTAGGTCCGATAACCACATCCGTCACTCCATCGTCACGACGGAGAACTTCTTGCTCGTCTGTTGCCAAAATGTCACGTTCATACTCCAACGACCTCAATCTGTCAGTACGTACTTGCCCATCATACAAACAAAACACAAATCAAACAACACAAAATTCAAAAACCCTTGTCTAATAACAGTTTTGAACAAATATAACACATCATTATACAGGTACTACACCTGAAATTTGCCAGGTGTTGATAAATCCAAACCCCGTATCCGGGTAACTAGGGCACCAATGTCCCATATCATAAATCTTGGGAACATACTCTTCGTTTCAGGTTTCACCAGCGTAGAATGTTCACAAATCCAATACTGCGTTCCAAGTACAAAATTCTTTAAAACCAATCATTATTACAACAACATATATACTATAAGACAATTACTAAATTTGCAAAACAAAATAAAATTTACATACCAGCAACGTGACAACACACCCAGTGACCTTCTCCGGCATCTGATGGAAATCTTTGATCGAACCCGTCAACATTTGTAGGATTGCACTAGTCCAATCGTATGAACGTACGGTTTTTAGGTCATCAATGTATCGCACAAATGCCCAGCTTATTGTCTCTCCAGAATTAGCAAAAAACATCTTCCCACACATATACAGTGTCAACAACTTTGCTGCGTCCTCCTCATCAACCCTTCTTCGTCCGGCCACGGCTTCTTCGAACAAAGTCTTAACGAGCTTCGACGTTATCCTCACAGTGTTATGACTCCTCCGCTGAATAAAATCTGATGTCGGCCTTTGACAAGGAGACAGATCGATATGCTTAGTACCACATTGAATCCCAAACAGGAGTCTAACATCACTCCTACATAGCTTCACAGAATTTCCAGCAATGTTGAATGTGTCACACTGTGCATCATACGTCCGTATTATTTTCAAAATCGCCTCGTCATACTTCCTGAATTCATTGTGATTCAGCTTGTTAATTCGGATAGCCTCAACCATGATCCAAAATGGAGTCCTCTTCAACTGTTCAAAGTGACCAGCCCTCAAAGGAGATGTTGTTACAAGTTTCACGATCCCAGCAATGTTTGAGCGGAATTAATCCTTGTGGGTGCAGTGCGTGATGGCCCTGCAGCCGTTTTATGAACTTGTTCGCGAGCTTGTTGCTGGTTTGTCTTCGATTGCTTAAATAGTATGCGGCCCTAGATGTTGACACCCAGTTTGTTCGGTTTTGCCCCAAACACACCTTCAACCCGCTTCCGTTCACACGAACGCGTCCACGGACTCCTGTTATCGTCACCATCTACATTATCACAAAAAACGAATAAGTTACGTTGCATACACCAAAACACCGACCCAACGTACGCACAAACCAATAAAAATGAAAACCTATAATTACAAACATAACTCAAAGAGCTGAGACAATATAACTCCATGACAACTATGACCAACAGACAACTCACAATAGTAAACATAAATCATCACACTTATCAGCATAAAATGAGGCACAAACTTTTGTCATCACTAATGTCACCCCGAACTAACACACAACTACTCAAATTACACTTCCCTCCCTCCCCCCCCCCCTCCCATCCCATTTAGCACCACAACACTTGTACATACCCAACACACATTCTCGCATATCAACCTATTCAGTCAAACCACCCACATACCAACCATAATACACTGTGTTACATGTTCAATACATGCAATCGCCAACACGTAATAGCAAAATTAAAAAAAAAAAAAAAAATTCACCCCAACACTATTAAAATCACAAAAACCAGCCACACCCATCATCATCATGACATGTGTATAACATCTACAACAAAAAACAACAAACCCACACACACCCAACATCGTCACACACATAAACCCCCCAATCCCAAACATCGTCACACAAATCCCCCAATTTTCACACTCCCAAAATCTACTGCTTCGGAACATCACACAAAAATCACCACCAGTCACACACAATCATTCAACCTCATAAGGAACATAACGAAAAGGGAAACAATAACAACATTGGTGACAAGTACCTTTCGCAGACATCGTTCCACTCCGACTGAGAAATACCAACGCCGCCTTCAAATCGTCTCCCTGTACCCTGCTCGGAATAACTTCAGATGTCGCAATGTAACCGCCGAGAAACCCACACACAGATCACAATTGTCGATCGCACCTCAAGATATACGACAGCTCTCCCACAACCTTAGAACATTACAAATTCAATCGACAGGAATTAGGGTTCCCAAAACATGCCTAAATGGGTTTATGTGTTACAACGTATTACGGACACGGTTTGTCCAACGGGTCGGATCGTAGCATGTGTGGCACGTGCTTCATTCTCCCAAACGTAAGAAAGTACTAAAAGCATTAGTGTACTTTCCAACTTCGTGGTACCCACCAAACACAATCAACGTGTTACGTGACAATTAACTCTCAAAAACTTCACGCGTGCAACATTAAATACTAAATGGTATTTACGTCATTTGACAATACAAAGGACCAAATAGATCATAAGAATATATATTAGGACCAAATGGAGCACATCTCAACATTTTGGATTTGTGAACATTCCACGCTGGTGAAACCTGAAACGGAGAGTATGTTTCCAAGATTTATGAGATGGGACATTGGTGCCTTAGTTACCAGGATACAGGGTTTGGATTCATCAACACTTGGCAAATTCCAGGTGTAGTACCTGTATAATGATGTGTTATATTTGTTCAAAACTGTTATTGGACGAGGGTTTTTGAATTTTGTGTTGTTTGATTTGTGTTTTGTTTGTATGATGGGCAGGTACGTACTGACAGATTGAGGTCGTTGGAGTATGAACGTGACATTTTGGCAACAGACGAGCAAGAAGTTCTCCGTCGTGACGATGGAGTGACGGATGTGGTTATCGAACCTGGCGATGGGATGGAACGTGTGACGCATGAGGTGGTGGATGGCGTGGGGGTGAAAGAGAAAGATGTGCACAGCATGGTACGTGATACAGTGAGTGACGTGGCTGGTTTAACCGAATTGGAAAAGGCTTGGAAGTCTATGGCAGATATGGAGTTGCGAAACAAAGCAAACGAGGGGACAATATCAAAGCTGGAGGATAAAGTAGTTAGTTTGAAGAGTAAGATGGAAATGCAAGCCGTCAACATTGTCGGTAGGTTCGGGTGTGTTGTGAAGGTTAAGGATGACGAAATACGAAAACTTGAAAGTGAGAACAAGGAATTACGGCAAACAATTTCGATGTTGGAAGACCAACTGGCTGACTAGCAAGTACACACTATTACGCAAGCTTACCGGAAGAACACACCAACTGACTTTAGGGACGTTGGTGCAAGCCATTGCGAAGGAGGTAGTGGGTTCGATGTGACAGTTGTTCATGATGTTACGCCTATTCGGGTTGGTTTAAATGTGGGAGTTAGTGGTGAAAATGTTAATGTCCACACAGTGTCTGATTCTAGTCCGGTGCCAGAACGTAGTATGGGTGATGTAAACTTAGTAGACCTTGAAATGGGAGTGTTTCCGAATAAAGGGAAAGGTGTAAGGAATTCGTTCGTGCGTAACCTGAAGAACAAAGTCAGGAAAGAATGAAGGCTGAAAGATTATGACTACCAGGTAGTTGGGCTACACGGTGGAAAAAAAAATGACAAATGACAGTTGTAGACGTGGACACAGTTGGTGTGGCTGGCAGTAAGTGGTCTGGGTTTGACTTGAACAACCGGTTTGGTGTGTGGAAAATGATGACGTTTGAGGAAAAGGAGAAAATAATGAAGGCTTACGAACGGAATGGCGACGGGTATGTGCGGGTTTTTATGTAATTGCTTTCCGTGTGTGTAACGTGTGTTGGTGAGTTTATGTGATGATGTGGTTGTTTTATGTGTAGGGCTGTCATGTGGGCTAGTGGTGAAAGTGGTGTGGCTGTGTATTTTACAGACGTGAAGAGTCTTGTACGTGGAGAAAGTATCTGTGGCAATGTGAGTTGTGTTGTTTCGTTAGTGTCTCACGCGCTGTGTTGCGTTACATGGAAGTGTGAAATGTGTGTAGCCGTACGTCTTTGATGTTGTTAATTTACGTATTTAATGTTTTGGTGTCTTAATGCAGGTGATTGATGCGTATGCTGAGACATTGGTGACAGAGCAAGCACATGTCTGTGCGGGTGATGCTTTAGCGGACAAATCGTACTTCTTCAGCAGTATTTGCATGGTGAGGAAGGTATTGTTTAATTGTTGTATAATGACCATTGAATTATGTACTGATATTAAATGTTTGTTTTGTAGAGCGTTTTCAAATCTGGCAACACGCAGACAATGGAAAGTTATGTACTGAAGAATTTTGCATCATCAAAGGAATGTCGGTACATTCATTTCCCAATATGCAACCAAGCACACTGGACGCTGGTGGTGTATGACGCGGAGGATGGAAGTTGGAAACATTTTAATCCAATGAGGCAACGTTCGTCTAGCAGGTCAGACGTGCACTACAATGAAGCACTTGTCCTGGTAAGGAACACATTTTATTGTAGTTTTAATTAAGTCATGGATGTATTACGATTTTGAATGTAATTAAGGTAGGTGTTTTGTGTGTGATAGAAGGAACGTGTGTCGATTGTAATGAAGCGGTCCTTACGAGCAGATGGAATAAATGAGGTTAGCATCGCTGAGACATTCAACCATCCCCTCGAGGCTGTTGAAGACTGCCCCCAGCAAAAAGCCGACTCGTAAGTGAACTGGTGTTAGAACTGTATTGTTTGTCCGTTGTGTACGAAAGTGATTGTGGAATTTAATTGAAATTTTATTTTTTGTTTTCCCAACGCAGGCTGGATTGTGCGATTATTGTTTGCGCGGTGATGAGGTAGTACGTGCACCATGTTGATGTAGCGCGATCATTGCAAGGTACCAATGGCATCGTGTTGAGAGCAAACATGGTAAAAAGATTTGTCAACGACATAAGCAGGGGGCTTAAACATTCCATCTGAATGTTAACTTTTAAGCACATATGAAAACAAATAGCGTACAGTTATATATTTTTGGTTAGCAAGTGGTATATGCTTGTTTTTTTGGGCACATATGGAACACAATAGCGTACAGTTATATATTTTTGATTAGCAAGTGGCATATGCATGGGTTTTTGGTTTTTGTGAACGTACGTTGACAATATTAATTTCGTAATAAATATGATGTGGGGTTTCGTTGAATGTGTTGTGGTTTTTTGTGTGGCTTGTGATCTATGAATGGGCAATGTGTGTATATGTAATTGGTATGACATTTTATTGGCTGGTGAGAATGTTTGACAGTGGGTTTGTATGGTGCATAGTAATGGGGTTTGATATGTTGGACGACATCATTCCGTGTGTGAACAAAAAAATTGTGGGTTGGTGTTGTTCCACGTATAGGGTGGTCAGGTGAGTGTGTGTTATGAATAGTTATTAGGAGCAAATGGAGCACAATTTCAAAATAGAGGAGAAATTCAAAATTCGTGGGTTGGTGTTGCTTCACATATAGGGTGGTTAGGTGAATGTGTGTCACGATGCAGGTGTGATGGGACCACAATTCAATTCAGTGCCATCGATGTAACCAAATTATTACGAAAAAAAATACGATACGTAGCACTTATTTAATAACGAAAACGTTTAATAAGGGGAATGACCCAAATTATTTGGTCGACTTACATAATGAAGACGACGATCTAATGAAAACGATACTAGTCTGTAATAACAGCAACGATAATAGTATGTTATGTCCGGTGTGTTCATACACACTTACTTACTTAGGGGAAAAGAAAAATCACAATGGCAAAGTTATGAATGAAAACAGTGACCATAAAACTTGCATGCAGTGACGGCTAAATTGGTTCTTTGCATGTCTTCCTATTGTGGTGCCCCATACGTTGACAACGTCCGCATCTAATTTGCTGTGTTTCTTCACCCCGCGATAGAAATCGTTTTTTCTTTAGCCTTCCCGGTGGTCGTTTCACAACTGGTGGGTGTATGATGAAATCTTCGGTGTTGAACGGAGGTTTCTCAATAGTTGGTATTGGGGTTATGCTTGATGCGTATGTGGAACGATATTCGGTCACATGGTAATATGGTTCAACCAAGTCATACAGATCTCATCCGCAGTTACGGATTGCAACCATCGCATGTGCACATGGAATTCATTTAATCTGCCACTGAAAGCACGAACACGTCTGCCTGCCAACATCCACAAGTACTGATGGGTATGAATGGACCTCGTACACATCGTCGTTTGATTGGCTTACAAGCCATGCCCTGCCTTTGCTGTAAGCTTTTACCAAACGAGACTCGATTTTGGGACAAAGAACTCCAGGCCACGTGGTTGCCTTGCATCGGCATTTTGACATTTGGTCCATAATTTTCGTTCCAATGCTGTCAACCATCTTCGTGATTGGGAGGTGTCTTGCCTCACGAATCCATGAGTTGAATGACTCAGCGGTGTTGGAACACATCTTACCATACCGGTCACCCCTGCAGACGCAAAGATGAAAACATGTTATAAAATAGTTACATGTAATTATGAAGGATAACTGCATTAAGCAGAACAATGTACGAAACTAATTTTATGGAATATGTTCATGATCGGGTGCGTACCGAAAGTAGGCATTTGCCCAATACGCCGGAGGTAAATTTTTCAGAAAACCCGTTGCCACTTGTTGGCCCGATGCCTTAAAGGTTTCTAAGCTGGAGTTGAATGTTGTTACGGTCGGTGCGTAAGCGCATGTACGAAATTTACTTAACAATCCGACACGGTGCATCTTGTTGGTGTATCGCATCTTGTCTTGCAAGTTTCGTTGCGAATGTTGCAAGCAGAAAGCGTGGTGGGCAGATGGAAATGTGATCGAAATTGATTCCAGTAGTCCTGTGTGTCGGTCTGAAATAAATGTGATCGTCCTGTTCGTTTTGACCACATTTGCGAGGTGTTCCAAAAACCAAGCCCAATTAGTTGTGTTCTCCGAGTCGACAATTGCAATTGCCAATGGGAATAAACCTGTGTGCAAAATTAATAGTGGGTTCAGCAAGTGGGTATGACACAAACATCATAGAGTTTTTTATTTGAAAAAAAAAATATGCCAACGATAGTGTGTATGCTACGAATGAGCATAACCTTGATTGTCATCCTTTGCAGTAGCAGCTAGCAAGTTGCCTTTGAATTTCCCCTTCAAGAAGGTATCGTCGAGGAATAGTAAATGGCGACAATGATTGAACCCATCGATGCATGCTTTGAATGATATAAAATATCGTACAAACCGGTGATTTTGGTCATCGTAATCAATGTTAATGTAACTGCCCGGATTGTTTTCCATAACAGCATTACTATACCACCGTAATTGATCGAACGAAATGGAATGTGCACCGAACATCTCGCCCCTTGCTTTCTCAACTCCCAACCATGCTACTCGGTAGCTTATCTCTAATCCATAATCTTTTTTCAAGTCATAAACAACATCGGATGGTCGTGTGAGCAGTTTGTCACGTACTCGTTCAGAGATAACATCGGACACTAAATCAGACCCTGCCCTCGCGTTTTTTGGTGTCCGAACGGCAACACCGCAAATGTGCTCTGCGTCCCACTTACGAATGTAAAAGAACTCATCAGCATAAAGGACTCTTGCATGTATAGACCACAGACAGCCTTTTGATTCCCTCATCATGCAGACGGCTGTAATCCGAACAGAGTCGTTCTTCAGATACTTGAACCGGAATCCACATTCAACTGCATACTTACGAAGAACATTACGAAATTCAGCAACCCCGCCTTCAAAACTTTGACCCACATGTGTGATACCATTAGCCCATTGAGCGGACATGTAAACTTTGTCAACATGAGGACAAAAATTGGGGAGTAAATCATCTTGTTCATCGTCATCGTCCGACTCATATCCTTCCCTCAGTGTACTGAATGTAACGTCACATAGTTTCCGATTTGCGTCACCAAAATCGTTTGAACTTTGCATGCATCGAGTTTCAACGACGACGTCAATATGTCCTAAACGGAAAGACCGTGCAAGGGATACCATGTTTTCCATATCGATATCATTTTGTAATTTGAAACTGTTGTATCCCGGAATCTTGTAAAATAAACACACATCATCATGTGTGAGGCCATCAAAATTTTGATGGACATAATTAACCAAATCATCAAATTGAAATGGAAATTGCAACTTCATGGCGGCGTTCGTATCACGGTAGCAACACACCAACATAACATTAGCGTCCATCCCTACAAAATTCAAACAATGTAACAAAGTGTTTCGGATTACAATGAATGCATCGCAGTAGCCTGTTACATACGAATATGTGTGAACAACCCACCCCGTGCCTTACATAAAGTCCAGACATGTGTGTCAAATGCACATCAAATCAGCAATGTGCACAGGCCCATACGAATAGGAAACGACGATATTATAAACATTACATGGCACACCAACACACAACGATTAAGCTATACACACAACGCACACGAAAAAAGGGATCAACACGGAACAGAACAATACTTGCAACACATGAGCACTACTGTTGAGTGTTTCAGATTACAGTGAATGCATCGCAGTAGACTGTTACATACGAATATGTGTGAACAACACACCCAACCATGTGTGTCAAATGCACATCAAATCAGCAATGTGTATCAACACATAATGGGTGTATAAATCGTATAAATTACACAGTAAGACAAACCTACTAAACCAATACACGACACCAATGTGTCATCTGGAGAATGACGTGAACATATTCAATACGAATGTGCCCAGCCCCATACGAATGGGAAACAATGATATTATAAACATTATATGGCACACCAACACACAACGATTAGTTGTACACACAGCGCACACGAAAAAGGGATCAACACGAAACAGAACAATACCTGCAGCACAGGAGCACTACTATTGGCGAAACTAGAACCACCGTCTGTCCACAAACACACCAATGAGCACAACACACCGTCACATCAGCCACAAAAACCCTAACACAATTAAAAGGGACATATTGTACTTCCATATACAGAAGAAAACCCACCAAAAAAAAAGAAAAGAAACCCACGTGAAAAAAGGGTATAAATGACCAATACATATTAGCAAACAAGGAAAAAAGGATCAACAGGACTATATTCCCTCACTGATAGGACCAATCAGAGCAACAGACACAATGTTGGGACCAAATGGTGCAACTGTTTGTGGGATGGGATTTATTGGTAAATATCCCTTTAGATAGTGGGTTGGATATGGGTGGGTCGGATACAGTCACATCAGACCCGCCCCGCCCATTCTGATCCTTTTTTTTTTTTTTTTTTTTTTTTTGGGAACTTGTGTGTATACCTATGAAGCACGGGTGCGGGTATGATATGGGTACGCTAATATGACAAATTCTTAAAAAAGTAAGGTATAAGTACGATTGGGGTACGTCAATTTTTTTAATTTTTTTTTTTATTAGAGAACAATTTATCTAAAAAGTTATATAATTCCTTATTTTTCTTTTTTTGATTGTCTAAAACATAATATAAAAGAGAGCAAAATCATGACTCATGAGTAACGGTATTGAAAATAAATTACTACGTTTTCAGTTTTTTGTTTATATTTACAAAAATTTTAAAAACTTAAATAAAAACTTATTTGGTAAAATTTTTGATTTATAAATCAGTGGTCTCAGTTTATAAATTTGGTCAAAAAATGAAAACACAAAAAATGTGTTTCCGTTTTGAGTTTTGAGTTTATTTTTTTTTTACCACCCAATACTAGCCACCACCCGCCACCATTTTCCACCACCGTCTTCCCCCACCACTACCCACCCCTCACCACCACTTACCACCCACCTGCCACCACCACCCATTACCCGCCACCACCACCCACCACCAACTCGCCACCACCACCCACCCCTCCCCACCACCACCACCACTATCACCACCACCGCCCACCACCCACCCGCCACCCACCCGCCACCACCCCCCACTACCATCCACTGCCCGCCACCACCATTCGCCACCTACTTGCCACCACTACTCACTACCCACCTGCCACCACCATCCACCACCTGCCACTACCACCACCCACCACCACCACCCACTGCCACCCACCCGCCACCACCACCCACCATCACCACCACTACCCACCCACCCACCCACCCACCCACCCGCCACCGCCACTACCACCCATCCACCCACTGCTACCACCACCACCACCCACTCACTACCACCTACCACCCGCCACCTACTCCACCCATCCACCACCACCACGCCACCTACCCACCACCACCCGCCATCTGCCACCCACCTACCACCACCACCACCACCACCCACTTGCTACTACCTACCACCCGCCACCGCCACCCACCCACCCACCATCACCACCCACCACCCACCCGCCACCCTCCATCTCCACCCACCGCCACCACCCCCACCACCATCCGCCACCACCACCACCACCACCCACTGCTACCACCCACCAACCGCCACTGCCACCCACCCATCCAATACCACCACCCGCCATCCGCCATCCGCCACCCGCCACCCACCTGCTATCACCACCCACCACTCGCCGCCACCACTACCACCACCCACTCACTACCACCCGCCACGCCACCGACCCACCCGCCTCGCCACCACCACCACCAGCTACCCGCCACCACCCACCACCACCAGCTACCCACCATCCACCGTCGCCACTTCTCACCACCGTCTTCCGCCGCCACTTACTACCACTTGCCATTTCTCACTCTTTTTTATATTTTAAAATTTTTTTAAACATTTTGTCAATTACCAAACGCGTTTGTAGTTTATGTTTTTTAAAAAATAAACAAAAAATAAACAAAAACTAGTTTATAAAATTTTTGTAAATATAAACTGAAAATGTAAACGTTACCAAACACACCCTAAGTGTTACCAAATGACACCTTAATATTTTTAAAATTGAAAAAAAAATAATAAAAACTGTAACAAATTCTAGCGGCTGAAAAAAAAAAAAATCGCCGTACCGATGTGGTAGCCACGACGTACCCAAACTCAAGACTTGTAAACGCAAGACATGTTATGTACAACCAAACCCATCAACCAAATTAAAACTCTTACATTTGTTGAATTTACGATCAAATCTATGAAACTTCAACGGTACAAGTCTCAGCTAGACCCTTGAATGCACAGTTCACATTCCACCAAAAAAAATGGTAATAAATTATGACCAAAGGGTCAAATGTTAAACAACAGTAGACTATAACGAACATACAGAGCAAGGAGAGAGAAATTTACCAAAGAATCAACACATATACATACATAGATAGATACAGAGAGAGAGTTTGTATTTTTTGAGATAGAGCAAGAATCAGAATCCCCATGGATTTCAAGATCTATGGTTGAATATTCAATTTACCAAAGAATTAACACATACACATACATAGATAGATACGGAGAGAGAAAGTTTGTATTTTTACAGAAAGAAAGCAAGAATCAGAAATCTCCATGGATTTCAAGCTATGGTTGAATATTCAACTTTCTTGTAGGTTCAAGCAATGGAATTTACGGGTTCACCTCAAGATGCAACAACAAGAACAATTCGACCCTTCAAAAATCGTCTTTGGAGCTGCGATTGTTCTTGTTCTCTTCCTAATCTCTCTCTGGTTCAACTCAAGACGCAAGCAATGGAATTTGCGTTAGGATCCTCTAGAGTCTTACTCCTAGAGTGATCTCCTACAGTGAGGAGAGGGGGAGAGACACGTGTCCCACTCAGCCTTTCAAGGGCTGAGATTCAACCTCACCAAAACGACGTCGTTTTGGTGGGTAAATTGAAAAAAAAAAAAAAAAAAAAAGATCAAATTTTTCTTGTTCTGCGTTCTGTTCATCGTTCTTGGCAGAGTTAGTGAGAGAGGTCTGAGAGGAGAGAAGATGAAGCATGGCCGATCTCATCCGCCGAACTCCGGTTGTTGATCTCCTCCTCCCGCCGCCGGCAGACCGATGTCCATGGCCGATCTCCTCCGCCGCGGGTTCTTACCCATTTCCTCTGAATTTGATTTTCTTGCAATTTCTTTTCATTATCCATGTTTTTTCTTTGAAATTTTCATCACCCATTTGTCTTATTTTCAGCCTTCTCTCACAACTCTTCCAAGAATGATGAAAAGAAAGAAACCCAGAAGAAAGGAAATTTGATTTTTTTTTTTTTTTTTTTTTTTCAAAATACTTACCAGTGGGGGAGGAGAAAGAGAGAATGAGGAGGGTGATGGAGAGAATGGATTTGAGAGAGAGAGTTAGTCTGATTTGGGTTGTTGGGTTGTGATGATGATGATGAATGGAAGCCATTGTTGATCTGCAACAGAGCTTCAAAAAATCTGGTTTTTCTTCTTTTTTTTTTTTTTTTTTTTTTTGAAAATCCTCACCAAAACGACGTCGTTTTGGTGAGGCTTAACCACAGCCGTCCGATCATTCACTCTAGGAGATCACTCTAGAGAGTTACTCTAGAGGATCCGGACGCATGGAATTTACGGGTCAGGCCTCTTTTGACTTAAAATGAAAAGGCAGTTTTTAACCTGTCTAAAAGTAAAATGTCAATATTTTTTAAGTCATATTATCCTCTATTTTTTAACATATTTTTTTTTAAAAAATTATTAAAACAAAAAAAAAAAGTTAAAAAATTAATTTTTTAATCGATTTTCCAAACAACATTTGTTTGGAATGTCTTAAATAAGTGTACTTTTTGACTTTTTGGACTAAAAAGTTGAGGAAAAAAAAATGGTTGTTTGGGTTAATTTTTTGACTTTTTATGAAAAAATATGTATTAAAAAATTGTATAAATTAATGTGTAAGAGAAAATTAGGATGGGGAGTTATGCAGCCGTACTTGTTGACTTTTGATGAATAGTATTAACTTTTTAACTTTTTAAATAATTTTTTGACTTTTTAACTTTTTTTAAACATACCAAACTTAACTTTACTCGGCTCATTTAAGCGTAAAAAAAAAACAAATATATTTGTAATAATCCAAATACAACCCATTTACATAAATAAAATTACCCAAACCCATTTATTATGGACGGGTTTGGACGGATTAACGGGTTTGGGCTTGAATTGCCAGCTCTAAAATAGTCAAAAAGAGCTTGTTGGCATTGCAAGTTGTCACTGACGTAATGGGTAGGATCAAAGGTATACATACTAGCGAATGGTAGTCCTCAAATCCTCACTTCCTTTCTAACTAGCTGAGTTTTTTGGGTGAAGATAACTTCGACTGTAATTTAGGAAAAACAACTTACTTATTATGACGTAAATGAATGTACTTTTTATCTTTATACGAAAAAATATGTAGAAAAATAGAGAGGTGATGTGATGAAAAAAAGATAAAAAGATAAAAAAATAAATTATTTTGTATATGCCAAACTTGACCTAAGTAAATCATTTTTTGGAATTTGGTACAGAATGTTTTCTCTTTAAAACATTTTACTAATTTTAATATGGACCCAAACACTAGAAATTGTGAAATATATTCTCAAAAATATTTTTTTGTCCAATCAAACAAAATGTTAGTATATGAAAATTTTCCATGGGCTTCTCCACCAATGTTCTTAAATTGTTCATAAACTTCATTTTATTATATCCAAGGATGGATCTAGGAGGGGCGGAGGGGGGCGGCCGCACCCCCAAAAATTTGAAAAATATCATATATTATATTAGAAATTTTAAAATAATTTAAAATTATAGGAGTTCGTACCCCCAAATTTTCTTTAGATAATTTCAAAATTATATAGAGTAGCCCCCCAATTTGTAGTTTGATAAACATGTTCAGTGCTACTTGTGCAGTCCTAAGAAACATAATTAATGATAGAAGCAAATCGAATCAACGAGCTGAGGCAGATGGAGTTTATGATTCTATTACATCTTTTGAGTTTGTCTTCATCTTACATCTTATGAGGGATATCATGGAGATTACTGATGATCTTTGCCAAGCTTTGCAAAGTGAATCTCAAGACATATTAAATGCAATGCATTTGGTGTCTACAACAAAGATACTTATTCAAAAATTTAGAGAAGATGGATGGGTTCCATTGTTAGAGAAAATTAAATTATTTTCTAATGATCATGGTATACAGATTCCTGATATGAGTTGTCCTTATAAAGGAGGCCGAGGTCGGTCTCATTCTGAAAGAGATCAACTCACCATGGAACATCATTTTCGAGTTGATATTTTTATGATTACAGTTTATTCTCAGTTACAAGAATTAAACAATAGGTTTAAGGAAGATGTAATGGAATTGCTTGTTCTCAGCTCAGCTTTGGATCCTATGGATGGTTATAGATCATTCAAAATTGAGGATATTTGCAAACTTGCAAATAAATTTTATCCCATGGATTTCTCTGAGCAAGAAAAATTGCATTTGAAATATCAGTTAGAAAATTATAAGCTTGATATTTCCATACTTCCTGAGTTTCAGAAGCTGTCAACCATTTCTGAGTTGTGTCAAATGTTGGCAAAAACAAAAAAGTCGACAAGTTATCCTCTCATTGATAGATTGATCCGCCTTGTGTTGACTTTACTTGTTTCAACTGCTACATCAAAACGTGCATTTTCAGCTATGAAACTCATTAAGTCTAAATTGCGCAATAGGATAGAAGATGGTTTTCTGGCTAGTTACTTGATTACGTACATTGAAAAAGACATTGCTCGAGGGTTTGATGTAGATTCTATCATCCATGCTTTTGATATTATGAAAGAGCGTCGAGTTCAATTGAAGATGCCTAATTTTAGTAAATAAATGCATGTAGAAATAGTTGCTACTTTTTGTAAGTGAATATGAGCAAAAAAATATTCTTAATTGTATAATCATCTTTTGGTACTCAACTATGTTGACAAGGAATATATAGTTCAATATTTTATCGTATCATTATTGATTTCTTTTCATGTTAGTATAAATTGGTATTGAACTTCAAATTTTATTTGTTAGAGGTTAAACGTATTTTGGCCCCCCCAAAGTCATAATCCTGGATCCGTCCCTGATTATATCAATATATATATATATATATATATATGTATATAATTGATTACTACTACTAGCAACACAACACTTAATAGTAAACAAAGTAAGCCACAATTGCTATTTTCTCCTTTGTTTTTTCCAAAACCATAAATCACAAGGAAGCAACAAACTATCCTTATAGATAATTCTGGTTCAATTCGAAGAATTTTATCAAAACCATAAAATTGTTCTCCCTCAACTACATATGGAGGCAAGAAATGTAGATGCTAAGATCAAATGATCAAACTGAGATGCAAATACAATCATATATATATATATATATATATATTAGGGTATGTCCGTGCTTGAAGGCACGGTGAAAATATTGTTGGAATAAAAATGTAATTGAATATAAAATTATTGGGTTAAAATGTAAATATAAATAGATGATCCTTATGGTTTTGGATTTTCAAATGAATTTTATAATTAGATTTTTTAAAAGAGTTTGTCAAATTTAAAATTTTGTTTGGTTGTATATATTTAAAATAATTTTTACAAATTTAAAATTCAAAACTTACTTGGTTTTGGAGTTTCCAAAAATAGTTTTAAAATTTTTAATTTGTATTTTATTATTTTTAGTGAACTTTTTAATATTTTAATCAATATTTTTCACTTTTTAGATCCACTCAATTTAAATATTTTGCATTATAAAATTTAGAGAGATGCAGAAATTAAAAAAAAAAAATAGACCTTCCTTACTACAAACTTAACGATAAACATATAAAAACTGTCCAATTAAATTTAACAATAAGTTTTGCTATAAATTTTTATTTTTAATAATAAGCAAGTTTCAATAATATCATTGTGATTGATATAGTATTTGAACTCAAATTCTCAATGCAAAAATAGTTGTGTTTTTGTTTGTCAAAAAGAAATTTAAAGGGCAAAAAATGGTATGGTCCATAATTAGTAGTGGTGGAGGCAATGTGATGGAAATTGCTACAATTCATCAAAAAAATGTGAAATAAGTGATGACACAATTATTATCTTGGCCAAGAAAATGTGAAAATAGTGATAACACAAATGCAAACAAAAGTATAAGATTTACTATTGTAGTATTTTTGTTTATGTAACCCACCTGCAATTTGCAACAGAAAATAAGCATTTTATTTTCCTAGCCAATAACAGTACCCAAATAAATTTCTATATTCCACATTTTTTTAGATAATGAGTATTGGTTGAAATAAAGAACAGAGATCTCATGGCTATAGTTTTGCATCAATTTTAATCTAATGGTTAAAATCTACCAATTTTTATGATTTGGTTGTCAATTTATTGTGCAGAAAATTAAATAAATGAAAAATAAATAAATTGTATGCTACTTGGTGAATAAATCAATTTAAACATAAATTTTCCAAATTTATAGGTAAACGAAATAGTAAAAAGTAAACACATAAATGCTACGTAAAATTCAAGCACAACAAAAGTATAAGATTTTAAACAAACAACAAAATGTAAGTCCCACAACACAAAAACATATAATAAAGATCAGACGGAAATACGTCAGCCAATGCTCTGCAATAGAAAAAAAATAAACAACAAATTACGCACACCAGCCAATGCTCTACAATACAAAAAAAAAATGCCAAATAACAAATTAAGCACACCAGCTAGTGCTCTGCAATACAAAAAAAAATGTCAAATAACAAATTAAGCACACTAGCCAGTGCTCTGCAATATAAAAAAAATGCAACATCCTTCCTGATAAAAATATATATGGAGGCAAAAATTCAAATTCAACCAAATAAAAATATGATTAGTTTTCTTTAACCTAATTAAAGAGCATATTTGGAAGAAAAAACAAAAAAGACTATATCACCTAGTGTGTCACATTTACAAAAACAAACTCATAGTATAAGTCAATAATTCAAATGAATATTATCTAACATACATCTAACCTTAGTTATAAATTTCACATAGATAAAACGCTTTACAAAACTATTGTAAGTAATAAAATTCACATCGATAGGAAACTTTACAAAATCTAGATCGTAGCTAGCATATGCACACTTTTCACAAAAATAAATATGATCTTCAAACTTATTCTTTCTTAGAAATCCTAGGAGCGCCTCATCACTTTCCAAAAAGTCTTTGTATGAACTTGTATGTATCCCCAGTGAGGAGCATGCACGACAATTTACTAATTTATGAAAATAAAAAATAAAAAGTTAGTATATTAGTAAAAGAAAATCTATATATATATATATCAAAACACTTTCAAATTGAAATTATCTTGTTACATCCTCCATCGAAGCAATCTAGTTGTATTTATCTTTTTGAGCTCCATATATTTTTTAATCCAATCCTACAAAAGTTGACATATATAGTAAAATATTTTTAAAATAACAATTTGTAATCAATAGAAACAAATTTATCAATAAATAAATTGTACCTTTTGACAAAAGTGGTTTGATCCATAAGTAACACTATAACAAAATTTCAGGATAAACAATGTTTGTAGTAGAATCTGACTCATCATTGGGAAGGAGGACACTTATACGATCAAAAGATGTGCATCTAGATAAGGCTACATACAGTTGCCCATGACTAAACACTGGTGTGCGCAAATCAGCTCCAACAAATTTCACAGATTGCCCTTGAGATTTATTAATGGTCAGGGCATATGCCAATGGAACTGGAAATTGGCGTCTTGTCATTCGGAAAGGCATTTCTGAAGAAGACGGTGTCAAGGATATCCTCAGTATGAATACCAAATTGCCAAATTTTTCTCCAGTTAAAATTTGAGCTTCAATTATGCGAGTATTGCATCTAGAAACCATCAATCTTGTGCCATTGCACAGTCCATCTTTTGGTGCAATATTTCTTAACAACATTATAGGACAACCCACTTTTAACTCTACCTTAAAAGTCGGTAGCCTAGGAGGATCTAATGAATTTAAATATTCATTAGGATATCTATTTATTATAGTACTATCAATTTCATCATCTTCAGACATCTTGTCTGCTGCCAGATAAGTATATGTATTACTGAGAAAAAATTCAATGCTGCAGTATTGATAGCACTGACATCATCATTCCGTGCAGAAAGAATTGTACGTTCAGTTAAAAATGTTGTAGTCGATGTCATTGCTACATCCAGTTAAGGATAAACTACTGAGATTATGTCTTTTAGATCTTGGCATTTATGTATTGTTGATAGAAGTTTAACAATTTCTTGAGGATTGGTCCCAATCTATTTATAAAAATAAATAAATAAAAAATAGTAAGTAAAATCAATTAAAGTACATAAATGTAAATGTATTTCGTCAATTTAAAAGAACCATATAATAGAGAAAAAGTTTGAAGAAATATTACCTCCATAAAGAATTTTGCAAAATTAGCATTTCCAAGATTTGCATGATTCAAGCGCATGTTCAAATTTAAAAACAGAACATGTATATCCTTCCATAGAAAAAAGTGTCTTAATGATGCATTCACAATTTGCTCACAGACTCCTTTGGTTCTAACTGGTAAGATTTGTCAAAAATCTCCACCAAGAACAACAGTGATACCCCCAAATGGCTTTTCACTATCACAAGTGTCTCGAAGTGTGCAATCAACTGCCTCAACACAATATCTATGCTGCATAGGAACTTCATCCCAGATTATAAGTTTTGTTTCTCTAAACAATTCTGCTTGTAATGATTGTTTGCTAAATCCACAAATTGAATTTTCCAATACATCCAACGGAATGGAAAATGTTGAATGAGCAGTACGACCTCCTACCAATAACGTTGATGCAATTCCAGATGAAGTCACAGTAATAACAATATGGCCAAGGCTACAACACTTTAAAGCAATCGCATTGTACAAAAACGTTTTCCTTGTTCCGACGCCTCCATTCAAAAAGAAAATAGTTCCTTTATTTTCAAAGACTGAGGAAGTGATTGCATCATAAGTTGTTCGTTGATCATTGTTGAGGCGATCAATAATAACTTATGCATCTGCCTGTTGTGCCTCATTCTGCAGTTGTTGATGTTTGAATATCAATCTGTTACCAACTACTACACTCCAATTTGTAGAAGGTTGTGGCATTGGCGGGAAGTCAATTAAACTTTTTCCTGATTCTTGGAGCATTTGATTCAAAAGATATAGACCATAGTCTTCAATTTGAGCCTTAGTTGGTTCAAAAATGGCAAACAATGTTCAAATCTTATGTGCAAGATCATCACATATATGCATTGAAAATTGATTCCATAACACATATGGTTGCAGTGGAGAGCATTAAGTAAGAATAATAGTAAACAATCTCCTCAATTGATAACCAGTTTTCATAACTGCAGTCTCTTTAAGGCATTCTATCCATTCTTCATCATCTTCTAAAAGTTCTCTTGCAACACATGTTGATTTAAACATATCATGCAAAACATTGTTGACCATGCATAAGTATTGAAACGATTTTGGTCCTTTGACAACAGTTAATAGCAAACACAAATAAAATCTCTTACCACAATTAGGACTAGCAAAGTACATTCTACCGATTGCATATCTCTGTTGTCTTGGTTTCCATCTCTTTTCTGAATTAAGCCAAACAAAATGTTGTGGAAATTCTTGGTAAGTGAATGGACATTCATTTTCCATAGAAGTGCAACATGCAAAAAAACCAGTAAGAGTTGACATTTGTTGCCCAGCTCTAGAAACAATTGCTTCTAATGATTCATCAAGATTAAAAAGAACGCAGTGCATTCCAGGTAAATGAAGTGCTAAGCGTACAATTGTTGGTATCTCTGCATGCAATGGATGACCAAATATTCGCCAAGCAGCTTCTAAAGGTCTAATATACCTCGCATCGAGATTTTATTGGATCTCATTTATTAATCCCAACACCATCGTTGTACGGTCATAACCCTTGTAAATGTACTTGTGTATATACTTGACACATCTCATTCCAGTACAAACTTCCACATTTATGTGACAGTTGAAACGTTTAGAAAGATATGCATTGTATCACAATATGAACTTGGCCATTATTGCGACGACGATAGATAGGATATCCATCTTGATCCATAGTAGTTGTTTCTGAGAATGCTCGACGGTATCTCTTAGTGCATTTACCTTTTTCCATACATGGTGCTTGTGGATTTCGAGCACCACATGGTCCATGTACCATACAACACTTGATAGTTTCAAAAAGCATAGGTTCATCTTTTGGATCTGGAAATTCCACACAAACCAATTTGTCTACTTAATTTTGTCTAGACCCTTAAGAAATAGAAGTGCATGCATATGAGGAAGGCCTTGTTTTTGGAATTCAATTGTAAAAATATGCGCAACTTTATTACCGAACATTCGATTTGTTTCTATCTCCTTTATCAAGCACTTTCTCTTTAACTAAAAAACACGGGCAATTAAATTAGGACGATCAATAGGTTTTTGGTGCGGTAATAATGTTGAAGTAATTTCTGGCCAATTAGGATTTGCAGTCATGGTGAGAAAAATGTCTGGATATTGGTTGTATCATATGATAGCCATTGAATCTTGAAAGATTTCAAAAATGTGTCTAGGACCTCTAGGAAATGAAGATGGCAAAACAAACCTTTGACCAATTTGATTAGGTTGCAGGTCATTTGGATCAATATCTGTCAAATCTTGGTAAAGTTCAGCACAGATTTTCCCTTGATTAAGCTTGTAGTAAGTCAACCTATTTTGTTTAGTTGCGGCCCAAGCATCTACCAAAAACTCTGGGAACAATTTTCCAACTCTCAAAATTATTGAATACTCTGTGCGTCATTCAAACAAACGATAACTATAAAAATCCATTTGAATAAGCCAATCAGTTGAAGGTCGATCACGTTGAACATCCCACAGTTTCATCTCAGGTTCCCATCCAAGCTCACCATGTGGAAATAATAAAACATAATGTAATGGCAAATATGCTAGGTGACATTCATTGATTTGCATTAGCTCATTATTTCCTTGTAGATGTAAGATAACATCTCTCATTCCACTAACCTTGGTTCCATCACTTGGTATTAAAACTGCAATCTCATCTGTAGTTGGTAGGTTATACCGTCGTCAATCTGTCGATGAACTGTAGTGGAGATGAGTAGGTAAATTTCGTCCTGTCAAGGCTAATTGATTTAAAATTGCATGAGCCTAGCGAAATTTAGCAACGAATGCATTAACCTGTAATACACTATCTTGAATAGTTTTTAAAACATCTCTTCTTAATTGAGGATTTCTATGATTGTGAACTTCTAAAGCTGAATCAGGGTCATAAATGTACAATTGCGCATAAGCTACATCTTGCCCTGATTGTGGTAGTAGTGATCCTGTTCGATGTCGCAATTCCCCATGGATAGGGAATGATGTAGGGCCTCTTCCAATAAGTACTCTTGGATCTAATGTAGCACCAAGACTTGTAAAAGCATTGGTTGCATTGTACACTCGAGTATAACGTCGAAACGATTTTGATTTATCATCATTCCCATCATATAATGCTTGAAGAAGTGAAGGGGGTGTAATAAGTAAAGGAAGCTTAACCTTTCCTTTTGAACAACATGTTCTGAATAGAGGACAGTTTGGAGATGATTTTACTAATTTTTCATCCATCCAATGTAATGCTAAACAGAAAAGACATAATACATCCATCTTGCCAAGAGAATGACGACGTGAATTTATATGTGCTCGAGTTCCAACCACTGGACTCATAGGCATATCCTCTAATTCCTCATCAGTACATAAATCCTCTTGAAGGGAAGGAGTTGTAAGAGTATGTAAATTAAAATAGAATGGTAATATTAGGAGTATGTATTTGGAGAATTAAACACAGTCTTTTACTAATTCCTTTGTGGAGCTAAAGATGTACTTGGCATTGAGGACGAACATGTGGAAGGATGTGCAACCATTGTTCGTTTTTGCACCAACTGAGTATCCTTAGTTGCCTTTCTTTCTAGTTCCAAGCAAGCACGACTATGACGACACGGTATTAAAGAAGTTTGTCTCGATTGAATACATTCTCTTGATTTCTCCCGTTCTCGCCATGCACGTTGGGCCAATGTAACTTTTAATATAACATTATTATTGTGTGCCTAAAATGTGAACTTTATATCATTGATACCTAAAATACAAATATTATTGTATACTATTTTATTTCTTGATTCAATAATTTTGTTATTTTAGTTATATTTTACTTTTTCTTCCTGTCTTGTGATAATTTTAAGAATATTTTTACATTTTCTTTGTCCTGCTTCATTTTCCATTTTGCTTCATTTTCCCTCTTCATGCCTTGTGATATGACAATTTGTTTTTTTAATTATTTTTTTCTCTTTCTTCTCGCCTCATGATAATTTTAAGAAAATTCAAAATATTTTCTATGCCTATGTTTTTTGTTCCTTTGCTTAGATGTTATAAAGTTTTCCTTGGAGTTGATAAAGGTTACAGTTATTTTAGGAAATGTTAAAGAGAGCTAAAAATACTTTGTTTGAGTGTATAGAAAACAAAGAGCACACAAAAAAAATTGACAACACAGTTTACATTTTTAAAAATATACATGATCGGTGTTCACTTTAACAATATGATTGGCTTTGTTTTACTCGATAAATATTTTTTTAAAAATGTTGAATATATACCATTGGACATGCGTTTTTCTTTCCTTTGTCAAAAGAAGTTGCCTTTTCTTTTCCTTTAGACATTGCCTTGGCCTTTTCCTTTTCCTTTGCCAACCAAAAATAAATAAAATTTATTCAGAATATGAAAAAAGAATATGTATTTATAGTATTTATTAAGATTATGAAAATTTATTCAGAATACAACACCGATATTCCTAGGCTCATGGAGGAATGGGCTTGCATGAGTAGGCCTACAAATATTTGTTGTGAACAAAATAAAATTCATAAAATAAAATCTTAACAATAAGAATATGTATTTATAGAATTAAATACAATGTTTTACCAATTCCTTTGTGAAGCTAAAGATGTGCTTGGCAAAGTAAGATGTGTAAACATTACTCATTTCTGAGCCGGTGGAGTATTAGTTGTGCTTGGTGGAATCAATTCTCTCGATCTATCTCATTCACGTCGCAAACGTTGTCCTAATTGATATGCAGAGCTTGCCTTATCATTTCTTTCGCGTTCTCGCCGTGCACGTTGAGCTAATGCAGCTTTTGATATAACATTATTATTATGTGCCTAAAACATGAAGATTAATTTTATAAGATGCCTAAATTATGAATATTATCATCTACTATTTTATACTTTTCTCTTCATTTTTCATATCTATTAATTTACTTTATCTTAATTCCCTTTCCTTTTGATATTTTATAAAAAAATTGAAAACCTTTTTCATTTTGTATCCCTCCCCCCCTCATTCCTTTTTTGTTCGATTCCTTTTTTCTTCTCTTGTAGATGTTCATGCCAATAGCAAAAAGCCAAAAAAGAATAATAATAATTTAAAACACATATAATGTTTTTGTACAAATGCTATTTTAGTATGCTTCAAAAAAAATATTTCACAAATTTACATGAAACTGTTTACTATGAAAACAGTATATGGCACTGTGCAAGTAGTATGTCAATTTTACATTTAAAAAAAAAAAAAAAAAAAAAAAAAAAAAAAAAAAAAAAAACATGATCGAGGTTCATGGTCCAAAACAAATATTTCAAAAAAAGAACTTAAAATGGAAATGTTGAAGAGCCATACTACTAAACATGCATTTTTCTTTCCCTTGCCAGAAACGATGGTCTTTTCGTTTTTCTTCAACAATGCCTTGGCAATTTTCTTTTCCTACAAAAAATAAAGTTTTTAACATTTTACTATATGCAGAAAGTTTTTAAAAAAAATGTAAATAAGAATATACTTTGTATACGGTGTTTTCAATAAATAAAAAAAAAATCTATATAATTAAATTGGGCCTACCTCTCAAACATGAATGACATTAAGGTCACGCTCATCACGGATAATAACATTAGCATTTCTTTCTTAAAGAAATTGAACCTAAAAATACAAAAGAATTAGAGGTAAAAAAAATAAAAAATTTATACATGTAAGAAAATAAGTAAAAGGAGTCGATATTACAGTTCGACATAGGTCTCCATCCATCTGTAAATTATAAAAAAAAGAGCATTTCGTTATAAGGAAATTAGATAAAAAAATATTGAAAAGAAAAGAAAATTGACTTTTGCTTATAAGAAAAGTGTGTTTTTTTTTTTTCAAATAAATAAAAAAGAAAACAACTTACGTAACCAAAAATAGTAATATTATCCATAATTAGGGGTTGAAGGTCAATGGTATCTCAACCTGAAAGTGTCTAGTTATGTAAATTTGACAAAGATAACTGTAAGAAGGCAGAATGAGGTTTAATAATTGTCATAAAAAAAATTAATCGCTACAAAATTAACAACCTCCTAACATATTTTAGTTAACAACCTACTTTAAGAAGTTCATCGGTGCATGAATATCACATATGGAGAAATTGAACTACTACAGGATAAAAGAAAAATGGGTAAATTACACTGACACCCCATGAGGTTTATGTTTATTATAGTTTCCCCCTTACCATTTGGAAATTACATCTCCCCCCTGAGGTTTAAAATTTCATTACAGATTCCCCCCTCAGCAATTTAATTTTTTTAAATACCAATTTTGCCCTCATTCGGTAAATTACATTGACACCCCTCACATTTTAGAAATTACAATCCCCTCCATAAGGTTTAAAGTAGCATTACTAATTGCCCCCTCGGTTAGTATTAGTTGGAAAAAATATTATTTGAAAAAATAAATAAATTGAAAAAAAAATTTGTTAGTAAAATTTTTAAAGTTTTGTTTAAAAACCAACGTAAATTCATTTTTTGAATTTACGTTTTTTCCTCAAATTTACAAACTAAGACAACCATTTATAAAACACAAATAAGTTTTTATGACAGTTTTTAAAATTTTTGTAAATATAAATTGAAAATGAAATGGTTACCAAATAGGTCTCATATGGTAAAAATGTCGTAAAATTAACAAATAATTAAATAAGTTACCAACGTAAGAAATGACTTATCAAAAGATTCTTAGGTTATGTATGGTTTGATTTTTAGAAATTTTTTTTAAAAATTAAAAATCAATTTGGTTAAGAAATAAAAAATAAAAAGTAATTATTATTTAAGGGTAAAAAATAATTATCATTTTAACTTTTGGGCAGGTTATATACATACGTATGTTTGTTTCAATTTAATTTGTAAAAACTTATTTCTAACCGCTCGAAAGATAAAAATTATATAAAAATAATAATAATTTTTTATTTTTTATTTCTTAACCAGATTAATTTTTAATTTTTTTAAAAAAAATTCTAAAAATCAAATCATACATAGCCTAAAAATATTTTGATAAGTCATTTTTTACGTTGGTAACTTATTTAATTATTTGTTAATTTTACGACATTTTTACCATCTAAAACCTGTTTGGTAACCATTTCGTTTTCAGTTTTCAATTTATATTTACAAAAATTTTAAAAACTGTCATAAAAACTTGTTTGATAATTTTTTTGGTTTATAAATGGTTGTCTCAGTTTATAAATTTGAGGAAAAAAACGTAAATTCAAAAAATGAGTTTATGTTGGTTTTTAAACAGAAATTTAAAAATTTTACTAACAAATTTTTTTTTCAAATAATTTTTTTCCAATTAATTTTTTTTCAATGAATTTTTTTTTTCCAACTAATACTAACCGAGGGGGTAATTGGTAATGCTACTTTAAACCTTAGGGAGCGGATTGTAATTTCTAAATATGAGGGGTGTCAATGTAATTTACCCAATGAGGGCAAAATTGGTATTTAAAAAAATTAAATTGCTAAGGGGGGAATCTGTAATGAAACTTTAAATCTCAGGGGAGAGATGTAATTTCCAAAAGATGAGGGGAGAACTGTAATAAACATAAACCTCAGGGGGTGTCAGTGTAATTTACCCAAGAAAAATTATAATTTTTGTATGTTTTCAATATACATCGAAAAGGACAGAAGAAAAATTAAAGACTCTCATAGAAACCTTCATAATTTTTCTCTATTGGCCAAAATGTAGAACTATTGCAATACATGATTTTGTGATTGATTTTATATAGTAATTTTGCATTGACAACGGTTAACTCTTATGGATTGTATTACCCACCTTTCCTACTAACAACGAAGTAAATTATAAAAAAATATAAATTATACTACTTATGAATAAAATTTTAACAAAACTTAATTACAGAAATTTAATTACTAATTTTGCATTTTAAAATGTGAAAAAAAGAGAGTAAAAAATTACAATAAAAATTTATAAAAGGGCTCACCACACTGTAGTTGGATAATTACAAATACCTTTTGTATTATATAAATATAATTACAAATGCCTTTTTCAATACACATCATAAAAAATTATACTACACAATAGCTTATTTACTCTAAGGAGTAACACTCACAAAAATCATAAAAAAATTATTAAAACAAATTTTTTAAATAAGTTTAAGTTTTTTCAAAAGTCTTGATAAACATCTAAAAAGTCTTCTTTTTTTTTTTTTTTGAAAAATTCCAAAAATAAAATTTAAAAAGCTAAATAAATTGGACTCTTTTTAGAGAGAGAGAAGCCTAAACATTTTAAAATAGCAGTTCAATAAAAAAACCAAATTAAAAATAGTTCACTAAAAGCAAAAAAAAAAAAAAAAAAAGGGGGGGGGGGTCATCAGATAAAAATGGTTAACTTTTTAATGTTCCCTTTTCCTTTCAATCAACAAATTCCCTTCAAATCCTAAATCCAAATACAGCTTAAGAGAGATGGAACAAAAAAAAAAGAGACCTATCATATTACAAAATTAAACTGTAATAAAATATTTGTAAAAATAATAATAATAATAATAATAATAATAATAATAATAATAATAATAATAATAATAATAATAAAAGCTATTTAGGCCAAAAAGTTAAACCTACTTTATAGGTCCAGTGATATGTCAAGAAGAGGACTGGTTGATAATTAAACATTATTTAATTATCAACCAATCATCTTCTTGACACATCACCGGGTCTATAAAGTGGGTATAGAAAATGAATTTGTATATCATTATTAAAAAAAAACAAAGACATAAGTATTCACATAATTCATCATACATTTCTACTATTCAAAAAAAAAAAAAAAACATAAGTATTCTCTAGAAATTTAACAGCTATATATACCAAGATACATAACTATACACACTATATTAGACTTCTTTCTAAATCAAACATTAAAAGCTTAATATTTAATCTAATTATTGAAAATTCCAGGACCAAACATGAAAATTCCAGAGTATTAAAGAAATCTGAGAGTTCATTCATTAATCCAGAACATTCATTAACCCACTGCAATTCAAGAAAGAAAGTGAGGAACTGATAAAGAATTGCAAGAGAGAGACTTCCTAACCTGAGTATCTGCTTGAGAAGCAAAATTAAAGAAATCTGAGACAAAAGGATAAAAAGAAAAACGCAATTAGTAAGAGCACTCCTCAACACTAAAAGTGTACACAAATCTATTTTCATGTTTGACGAATAAGAATATGACCATTGATGATTAATGAGAACCTTTGATTAAGACAAAATAAAAATGATTGTTGACATGAAATATAACTGTAAGAAAGCAGAATGAGATTTAATAATTGCCATATAGAAAAATTAATCGACACAGAATTAACAATCTCATAACATATTTTAGTTAACAACCTACTTTAAGAAGTTCATCATTGCATGAATATCACAGATGGGGAAATTGAACTACTATAGGATAGAAGACAAATTATAATTTTTTAATGTCTTCAATATACATTAAAAAGGATAGAAGAAAAATTAAATACTGTCATAGAAATCTTCATCATTTTTCTCTATTGGCCAAAATGTAGAACTATTGCAATACATGATTTTGCGGTTGATTCTATATAGTAATTTTGCATTGACAACAGTTAAATTCTTATGTATTGTATTGCCCACTTTTCCTATTAACAACTAATGTATACCACACAAAAAAAAAAGTAAATTATAAAAAAAAATATAAATTATACTACTTATGAATAAAATTTTAGCAAAACTTCAATATAGAAATTTAATTACTAATTTTGCATTTTAAAATGTGAAAAAAAATAAGTAAATACCTATAATAAAAAATTTATAAAAAGTCTCACCACACTGTAACTGGATAATTACAAATATCTTTTATCTTATCTATATGATTACAAATGCCTTTTTCAATACTCTCATAAAAATTACACTACATAGTAGCTTATTTACTCCCGTGAGTTATACTACACAGTAGCCTATTTAATCACAAATATCTTTCCTTAACCCATTTTTCCATACTTTCATTCAAAAGTTCTATTTATTTATTTATTTTTAATTATATGTTTTATAAGCAATGAAACGATGAAGAAAGTTAAAACTTTCAATTTCCTTTTCCTTCATTTTTCTCACATACCAAACAACAATGCATAAGATTCAAACTTCATTTTCCTCTTTCTCTCAACAATCAACAGCCAAACTAAAAGAGAGAGAGAGAGAGAGAGAGAGAGAGAGAGAGAGAGAGAGCGAGAAAATCCAAAAAACCAGAGATCGAAGTACTAACCAGAGCGCCGAGAAAGTAAGAACAAAACACAATCAGAAATCAAACAAAAAATTGAAAAAGAACAAAATAAAAATCACAAAAATAAAAAATTCTGACAAACCAGTCATGTTGTCAACCCATATTTGGTGAGTAAAAATATGACCATTGATAATTATGACTATTGATAATTAAAGAGAGTCTCACCCCATTTAAATAAGATGAAATAAAAATGATTCTTAATATGAAATCCATTTTTCCTTGACCCCCATTTGATATAGAGAGAGAGAGAGAAGTGGGTGTTGAAACCCAATTGATTATTAAAGAAAAAAATACAATACATAATTTTATTTTGTTTAACATTTGATAAGATTTTTAAAATGTTTAACATTTTTGTTTTTGCTATTAAAGCTCATCCTCAACAGCAGCATTTAATAGATTATAGGAATTATTATCACCAAAAACAGGGTGCAAAATAAAATGGGCTTTTGATTATGCCTTTTTGATTTCTGTAAACAGTTCTTGCAAACAGCCCTATAATGCAACAAAATCAAATAAAAAACAGAATGCTTTTTTTAAAATCCTCATAGGTTTAGTTGATGAAACCCACAAATATGAACCTAAAATCGAAACTCATTTCATAGAAATCCAAAATCGAAATATAAACCCATTTCAAAATACAAAACCAAAATACAATTTTATAGAAATCAAAACCAAAATCGAAACCCATTATAATCATAGGTTAGTTGATAAAACTCATCAATGAAATAGAAATATATAAACCCATCATATTTGTAACTAATTTCAAACGTACAAAAAGAAAATGTAAATTTTCAACCCATCATATTTTCTAAAATACATACAGAAACAGAAACCCACTTCAATGAAATCAAAATCCATCATATTTGTAACCCATTTCAATATTTACAGAAATAGAAACCCATTTCATAGGTTAGAAGAGTGAAAGAGCAGAGAAGAATAGGAGTGTCACCTATGAAAAGTTGCTGGAGATTGTAGAACCGAAACTGGGGGAAAATTTGAGCTAAAACCAGAGAGGAAAATGGAGAGTTGGAAGAGAGAGAGATGAATCTATCTCTTAACATGGGAAAGAGAGACAGAGTAAGTGAAAAGACATATTTTGGAGGGAAAAAACTAAAACAAACAAATCATCTTGACCCATAAATGTTTGATAAGTATAATCTCAACCCTTCGTTCAAAATGTATCTCTGATACATTTTGAGACATTTTCATAAAACCTCAAGCCTTATTAGAGGAAGACACCCTTTAATGTTTCAATTTCAGTGTGGTCCGAATGTGAGACAAAAATTTTTGCTTTAGAATTTTTTTTTTTTTTTTGCTTCAGAAAAAAACAATGGGTGAAGCCAGGGAAGAGCAAAACATATATGAGCCATTGTTTAGCATTCAAACTGAAGGTAAAAAAAAAAAAAAATTGTTATGTTCTTCCATTGTTTAGCATTCAAACTGAAGGTAAAAAAATCTGAGCCATTGTTTAGCATTCAAACTGAAGGTGGGGATGACGGGATGATGAAAAAAAAAACAGAGGTAAAAAAATGAATGGAAAAACAAAAAGAAAGTGAGGAGAGAAGATTGCCTTACTTGGTGATGGTGGAGAAGAAAGCTTTCGATTGAGCTTTGTTCCTCCTTCTTCAGGGCTTTCTTTCTTCTTCAAAGCTTTCTCAGAGCTTTGTTCATAGATACATATGATGTAAAGAGTGCCTTACCTGGTAAAGTGCAGTGGGTTGGTGAGAGTTGATAGGTAAATAAATCTGGACCATTGAATTTTAGCCATTGATAAATCTAGACCATTGAAACTCTTTTTAATCTCAGCCATTGTTTTTAAATTAGACAAATCTAAACCATTAAAGATAGTTTGTGAGAGAGATATTTTTAAAAATAAATCTGTCACGACCCAAACCCGCCCCTATGGATTTAGTATAAATCAAGCGATGTCAAGAGATTACCGAAGGCTGCTTATGATATCTGATAAAATAGAGTACATGGGCATGGCGGAAACCAAAACAGTAAATAAACAATGTCCAATGAGCTATGACAGTCTGTATGCAAAAAGACCTTTCATTCACATGTACAGTCAGTAACAAAACAGTATGTACAATATTTACAGTCATTCAGAACAAGGACCACAACCCTATTAAACAGTATAGTACAGTGTTATCAGTCTATACAGTTATACAAAACAGACACAGAGATAGACAGGGGAGATAAAAACACCCCTAAGCCATAGCTTGGCAGGCTCGGAATCTCGCAGTGAGGCACAGTAGTTGGCTTGATAAAAAGGGAAGTCTAACCTACGCTCCTAGCTCCGGTTTGGTGCCTGGACACCTACATATATATAAACAGTGAGCTAAAGCCCAGTGAATAACATAATGCGTAAAGAGGTTTAGAATGCATGTCCTTACAGTAATGAAAACAGTTTATGGATTCAGTATATCAGTCATTCAGTCATATGTGGTACATCCATTAGCATAGCAGTACAGTAAACAGTAGGTCTTAAAAGACTGAATAGTCAATGATGGCCATCAATCAGTAAACGGTAGTGGTTCCAACAAGGGAACCCACAGAGATCTCTGTAACAGTAGCAGTAATAGTAAACAGTAGTTGCTAAGGATGCCACAGTACAGTTCAGAATATAGGACATACATTCATTCAATTAACAGTATTAGTTCAGAAAATAGTTCAGTTAAACAGTCGGAAATATTCTCAGTTGAACATATCTTTACACAATTGTTACTCATAGAGTTCTGGGCTACAATTAGGCTAGAGCGCGTCCCCAGATGCCAACCCTACACAGTTTACAAATTGAACACACACTAAGCTACACAGTTGGGAAAGATAATAACTTAATCCCTAATTTGCCTCGGTGTGTTCTACATCTATATCCTCATTAAGATGTCTTAAACTAGGCCTAAGAATGCCTAAGATGGAATGAGGATGCAAAGATGCACTTTTAAAAGCATTTTCAGAATTTCAGAAAACAGGGGTCCCGCTCGAGCGTAGGTTACTCCGCTCGAGCGGACATGCAGACAACGGTTCCCGCTCGAGCGTCACTTCCCACGCTCGAGCAGACTGCAAAAATAGTCAAAAGTACTGGATGCTCAAAAATCATGCTCGATGGGCGCTCGACACCCGCTCGAGCGTAAGACACAAGGTCCCGTTCGAGCGTCAATTATTCCGCTCGAGCGGACTTCAAAACAGTGCAAAGTACTAGGAGTACGAATTTCCCGCTCGAGCGCCACTTTCCCCGCTCAAGCAGGAGTCCAAAATTTGAAATTTCCAGATTTGAACTTTCAAGCTCAAAACAAGTTTCAATGCATCAAAATCCATCCTCTTGAGCCAATTTTCTGGAAAACTCTTCAAAACTCATAGTTTAACATGATTCAAAGCTCAATTTGTAAAATCAGAGCCCAAGGGTAGTTTAATTAAACTCAATTTCAAACTAAATTCATGAACAAGACTTCAATTGAACATGCATGCACTTAAACAACTTTCAAGCCTCAAAAACATGCTCTAATGAGCCAAAATCTTCAAAGACAAGATAAATTCATGGACTTAACCATAACTATGAGCATGCATGTAACATTTTGCCATGAAAACAATTTAAAACTCAACAATACAAACATGCATGCATGGAATGAGCTTTAATTCAACCTTATTAGACTAAAACTTGACTTAGCTCACCAATTTGACATGAACAATGCAAGAATCAACTTAAACACAACAATGAGAGGTTGAATTCCTTACCTAAAGCTTCAATTACAAGTGTAGAAGTCCAATTAGGCAAAACTCTTATGATCTTTTCAAGTCTTTCAAGCCAAATCTCTAGAACAATTCAACTCCCTCACTTCCTTTCTCTATAGTTCGGTGGTGTGCTCAAAATGAGGCTGATGAAATGTTTTGTGATGCAAGGCTAAGGCTTAAACAAAGTTTGGTGTAGTGGACCACTAGGGGTTAGTTTGGTAAATAATGCAACTCTTGTAATTTAGCACTATTTAATCTAATTTAACCATGCCAAATCATTTTTCAGATAAATACACCAGTAAATCACATAAATTTTACTGATCATGGAACACTAATCAATTTCTGGTTTGGCCGCCGATAGGGCCTTCAATTTGCAGTTCAAACATAAAACATGAACAGATAATCAAACAGTCAAACAGATGAAATGCAATTCAAACACACATACTCCATCAATTCAGTTTCAGATTCCAGTCAGTCAGTCCAGTATTTCAACCAATTCAATTATCTATCTTAATCAGTCTCAGTTTAACAATAATCGATGAATTCTTTCAGTTCAGTTGGAGTCATTCGGTAAGGAGCTTTAGATACTGGCTGTGTTCTCGGAATCACATCAACGATGAATTCAATCTCCCTGTCAATCAAATCCCCTGGTAGATTATCTGGAAAAACATCTGGGAATTCTCTGACTATAGGAATACTGTTCACATTAGCATTATCATCAGTAGATACAGTCAATACAGAACACAGATACCCTTTACACCCCTTTCTAATCAATTTAACAGCCTTCACAGATGAAATCAAATATGGAGGAGGTACTACTCCAACCCCATTAAACACAAATTCAGGTAAACCCGGTGGACGGAAAACTACTTGTTTCGTTACATAGTCTATGGTGGCGTGGTATTTCGTTAACCAGTCAATTCCCAATATTACGTCAAAATGATCAATGTTCAGTGGCAGTAAATCAATAAACAGATGTGCATCTCCAACAATAATTTCACAAGCAGGGTACATATATGCACAAGTCAGGGATCCCCCAACGGGTGATGATACGGCTAACAGATAATTCATAGGTTCTAAGGGTCTATTCAATTTTCATGAAAAAGCATGCGATACATATGAATGTGTAGACCCCGAATCAATCAGTACATATACATTTTGAGTAAAAATAGAGAGAATACCTGACACTACGATCTCGGTATTCTGCACATCTCCTGGTACTAGGGCGAACACTCGGCCTTGCCTCATAGATTCCTTCCCGGTAGTTTTGGGGTTAGGCTTTGGTGCAACAGTTGATGCTGTTGCGCTTGGTGTAGCTTTACTACTGGCCTGCGGAGCAAAGGGGCAGTCTTTAACCATGTGGCCCACCTTGCCACACCTGTAACAGGCTCTTGATATTTTGTAACAAACCCCTTTGTGCTTCCTGCCACACTCAGAACAGGGTGGTATGAAACCACTCCCCTGGCTGGGGCTAGTTGTTGACCCCGTATTCTGTTTCTTGTTCAATGGGTTATGCTTGCCTTTCTTGAACTTGAAACCCTGCCTTTTACCACGCCATTCAAACACTGGTGTTTTAGTTTTCAGTGCCTCGATGTTTGATTCAGCCATCAAAGCTCGGTCAAGAACATTTACATAGTTCGGTAGCTTCAAAACATTAATTCTGTCCAGTATTGCAACATTAAGGCCGCCTTCAAACTTCCTGACCTTCTTATAGTCGGTGTCCACCATGTGCGGTGCATAACGGGCAAGTTCAGTAAATTTTGTCTCATGTTCTGCCACTGACATGGTGCCTTGTTTCAGTTGCTCGAATTTAGTCACCTTCCTGTCTCTGACACACTGTGGGAAATATTTTTCAAAGAAGGCTCCTTTGAATTGAGCCCAAGTCATTACAGTATTGTCGTCACGGATAAGCACCCACCACCTTCTAGCTTCTTCTTGCAGAGAAAAGGTGGCCAACAGTACTTTGTGTGCTTTAGAGCACGGAAAAACCTCAAACAATTTTTATGTCTCAAGAACCCATGCTTCAGCTTTAAGCGGTTCAAGGCCTCCCTGAAAGGATGGCGGTTTCATTTTGCTGAACTTGTAGGTGAGAGCAATTATATCCCCATCATTAGCATTCACATTCTATTCCGGCCATACCGGAGGAGGAGGAGGAGGCCGTTGGTTCTGTTGTTGATCTAGTCTTTCAGCTATCAGTTCCATCATTCTTTCCAGTCTTGCCATTCTTGCCTCAGAGGCTGAGGATTCAGATTCATTTGTAGTTCTTGCATTATCCATTTTACTATAGGTAGTTATAACCGTTATCAACATAAGCAGTTGCATACTTAGACAGTTTATCACATTAGTATACATTCAGTCATGTCATAACCACACACTTATCATGCTCATGTAATGCCCTAATCGCTTTTCTAGGATACCCTATAGCTCATTTGGACACGTGTGTGCGATATAACTCGTGGTAAGTATCGCTCTGATACCACTCTGTCACGACCCAAACCCGTCCCTATGGGTTTAGTACCGTAACCGGCCAGTAATCCGAGATTACCGAAGGCCTACTTAACAGTAATACAGTAAAACAGAGTACAGGGGCATGGCGGAAGCCAAAACAGTAAATAAACAATGTCCAATGAGCTGTGACGGTCTGTATGTAAAAAGGCCTTTCATTCACATGTACAGTCAGTAACAAAACAATATGCACAATATTTACAGTCATTCAAAACAAGGACCACAACCCTATTAAACAAGACAGACAAGATAAAGTGTTATCAGCCTATCTGATTATACAAAAGCAGACACAAAATGCAGCGGGGAGATAAAAACACCCTAAGCCATAGCTTAAGGTGCTCGGAACCTCGCGATGAGGCATGAGTTGGCTTGACAAAAAGGGGAGTCTAACCCACGCTCCTAGCTCCGGTCTAGTGCCTGGACACCTACATATATATATATAAACAGTGAGCTAAAGCCCAGTGAATAACATAATGCGTAAAGAGGTTTAGAATGAATGTCCTTACAGTAATGAAAACAGTTTATGGATTCAGTATATCAGTCATTCAGTCATATGTGGTACATCCATTAGCATAGCAGTACAGTAAATAGTAGGTCTTAAAAGACCGAACAGTCAATGATGGCCATCAATCAGTAAACGGTAGTGGTTCTAGCAAGGGAACCGATAGAGATCTCTATAACAAGAATAAGAATAAGAACATGAGTTGCTAAGGATGCCACAAAGATGCCTGAATATAGGACATACATTCATTCGATTAACGATGTCGATTGAAACGATTCGTTAAACAATCGGAAATATTCTCAGTTGAACATATCTTTACACAATTGTTACTCACAGAGTTCTGGGCTACAATTAGGCTAGAGCGCGTCCCCAGATACCAACCCTACACAGTTTACAAATTGAACACACACTAAGCTACACAGTTGGGAAAGATAATAACTTAATCCCTAATTTGCCTCGGTATGTTCTACATCTATATCCTTATTAAGATGTCTTAAACTAGGCCTAAGAATGCCTAGGATGAAATGAGGATGCAAAGATGCACTTTTAAAAGTATTTTCAGAATTTTCAAAAAACAGGGGTCCCGCTCGAGCGTAGGCTGCTCCGCTCGAGCGGACATGCAGACAACGGTTCCCGCTCGAGCGTCACTTTCCACGCTCAAGCAGACTGCAAAAACAGTCAAAAGTATTGGATGCTCAAAAATCACGCTCGATGGGCGCTCGACACCCGCTTGAGCATAAGACACAAGGTCCCGCTCGAGCGTCAATTATTTCGCTCGAGCGGACTTCAAAACAGCGCAAAGTACTAGGAGTACGAATTTCCCGCTCGAGCGCCACTTTCCCCGCTCGAGCGGGAGTCCAAAATCTAGAATTTCCAGATTTGAACTTCCAAGCTCAAAACAAGTTTCAGTGCATCAAAATCCATCCTCTTGGGCCAATTTTCCGGAAAACTCTTCAAAACTCATAGTTTAACATGATTCAAAGCTCAATTTGTAAAATCAAAGCCCAAGGGTAGTTTAATTAAACTCAATTTCAAACTAAATTCATGAACAAGACTTCAATTGAACATGCATGCACTTAAACAACTTTCAAGCCTCAAAAACATGCTCTAATGAGCCAAAATCTTCAAAGACAAGATAAATTCATGGACTTAACCATAACTATGAGCATGCATGTAAAATTTTGCCATGAAAACAACTTAAAACTCAACAATACAAACATGCATGCATGGAATGAGCTTTAATTCAACCTTATTAGACTAAAACTTGACTTAGCTCACCAATTTGACATGAACAATGCAAGAATCAACTTAAACACAACAATGAGAGGTTGAATTCCTTACCTAGAGCTTCAATTACAAGTGTAGAAGTCCAATGAGGCAAAACTCCTATGATCTTTTCAAGTCTTTCAAGCCAAATCTCTAGAACAATTCAACTCCCTCACTTCATCTCTCTCTAGTTCGGTGGTGTGCTCAAAATGAGGCTGATGAAATGTTTTGTGATGCAAGGCTAAGGCTTAAACAAAGTTTGGTGTAGTGGTCCACTAGGGGTTAGTTTGGTAAATAATGCAACTCTTGTAATTTAGCACTATGTAATCTAATTTAACCATGCCAAATCATTTTTTAGATAAATACACCAGTAAATCACATAAATTTTACTGATCATGGAACACTAATCAATTTCTAGTTTGGCCGCCGATAAGGCCTTCAATTTGCAGTTCAAACATAAAACATGAACAGATAATCAAACAGTCAAACAGATGAAATGCAATTCAAACACACATACTCCATCAATTCAGTTTCAGATTCCAGTCAGTCAGTCCAGTATTTCAACCAATTCAATTATCCATCTTAATCAGTCTCAGTTTAACAATAATCGGTAATTAATCGGTAATCAGTGGTGAGGGTTATTACAAAATCTGAGCCATTGCTTTTTAAATTAGATAGATCTGAACCATTAATTTGAAAGACATTTTCAAATGAACCCATCCATTGTTATATAGATAAATAGTCCGGTTCACCATTACAATGTGCCAAGTTGCACGGTTCTCCCGTTCACCATTATATCTAGTTCTTGTTTATTTTTATTGATTTTTTTTGAATATATTAATAATTTTTTTTTTTTTTTGGTAACTTTGTGGATGTACGTGTTCCTTGAGCGTGGTCACGTGCTACTTTAAGGTATTATGATTAATGGAAAAAGTAAGATTTATGATTTTATATTGAGTAATTGAAAAATATAAAAGGATATAGTGTGTGATAATTAATGAAGAAGTATTAACACTTGGTGCTTTAGGAGTATTGAATAATTTTTCCTAATTAAATATGCATCCAAAAAATAAAATAAATTGATTAAAAGCATTTAAAAAATATTAAAAATAAACGAATATTCGAACAAAAATTTGTGTGTATTTTTGTTCGGATTTTCATATGTTTCTAGTTAAATTTTTTTTTTTACTTTTAGATGTATCCAATCTTGATGTATCTAAATGTAATATATATATATATATAAATTCAGCGAAGACAAACGAAAATGCATCTAAAAATAATTTATGAAAACTATAACCAAACAAATTACCATGTTTCCAATGTTTTATCAATTTTTTCATCTAATTTCATTTTAAATTTGAGTAAAAAACTTAATTTGATATGAATTAATCTAATTATTTAATCAAAAAAAATTTAAAAAAAAATCTTACCCCAAATTTTTCTTTTTTGAAATTTGATGAAAAAATCATCTCTAATGATTCATTTTATAAATTTCATCAAATTCAAATTGAATGAAAGATTTGGTAAGTTTTGATGAAAAAAATTAATTCTCCCTTAATTTGATGACTATTTAATGAAATGATTAGAAATGATTTTTTTACACCTTTTTATTAAATTTAAATTTAATGAAAAAAATGTGAAGAGCATCCCTAACCTTTCATCAATTTTTTTAGGGAGCTTTTTCCATAAATCCATCTTTAATTACTTATGTTCCATTCAACCCATATTCTTTTTGACTATTCCATTAGGTCCTTTTTGAGATAAGAAGACAAAAATGCCCTTTTCATCTACTTATGTTCTATTTATTTCATATTATTTTCTTATGTTTCAATAAGTCTTATGGGTGACATAATTACCAAAACACCCCTAATGTATCTACTTATGTTCTATTTAGTTTATATTATTTTCTTATGTTTCAATAAATCCTATGGGTGACATAATTACCAAAATACCCCTAATGTAAATGTTCATACCGTCAATGTAAATGTTCATATTGTCAATGTGTAGGGGCCCGGTCATGTGAATATTCACACTGATATGTTAACATTCACATTGATAGGAGTGTAAAATTAGCCCGCGGCCTAGGGGGAGCCCGGTCCGGCCCGTGATGAGCTCGGTCCGGCCCGTGACAATGTGAATATTCACATTGACATATTAACATTCACATTGATAAGACTGTAAAATTGGCCCGTGGCCCGGGGCGAGCCCGGCCCGGCCCGTGACAATGTGAATATTCACATTGACATATTAACATTCACATTGATAGGAGTATAAAATTAGCCCGTGCCCGGGAGGCCGAAGCCGCGCCGTTGCGGCGGGCCCGTGACAATGTAAATATTCACATTGACATGTTAACATTCACAATGATAAGAGTGTAAAATTGACTCGCGTCCCATGGGCGGCCCGGGGCGAGCCCGGCCCGTGACAATGTCAATATTCACATTGACATATTAACATTCACATTGACAGGAGTTTAAAATTAGCCCGTGGCCCGTGGGAAGCCCGAAGCCCGCCCGCTGCCCGGGGCGGGCCCGGGCCGTGACAATGTGAATATTCACATTGACATATTCACATTCACATTGATAGGAGTGTAAAATTGGCCTGCAGCCCGAAGACGACAGCCTCGGGTTGGGCCGGTGGGCCTGGGCCTAGGCTCGAGCTTAGACCGGGCTTGGCCGTGCCTGGCCATTTTTTTTTAATTCTTTTTAATTTTTTCTACTAAAATTTTATTATTTTCCACAAAAAAAGACATTGTGCCTCAGGTGGGCTGGGCCTCGGACCGAGCCTTGAATGGGCCTTAAGCGGGCTAATGGGCCGGGCCGGGCCGGGCTTCAAAGTGATGGTCTAGGCCCTAGCCTAGGGTGTCGGACATGCTCAGGCCCGGACCCAAACGAGCCTGCCCCGGGCCATGGGCGGGCTTCGAGCAGCCCACGGGCCACGGGCTAATTCTACATTCCTGTCAATGTGTATGTTAACATGTCAATGTGAATATTCACATTGTCAACGGGCCGGGCCGGGCCTACCCCGGGCCGAGGGCGAGCTTCGGGCAGTGGACAAATTTTACACTCCTATCAATGTTAATGTTAACATGTCAATGTGAATATTCACATTGTCACGGGTCGGGCCAAGCCCGCCTCGGGCTGTGGTCGGGCTTCGGGCCGCCCACGGGCTGCGGGCCAATTTTACACTCTTATCAATGTGAATGTTAACATGTTAATGTGAATATTCACATTGTCAACGGGCCGGGCCAGGCCCGCCCCAAGCCGCAGACGGGCTTTTGGCCGTCCATGGGCCGCGAGCCAATTTTATACTCTTATCAATGTGAATGTTAACATGTCAATGTGAATATTCACATTGTCAACAGGCCGGGCCGGGCCCGCCCCGAGCCGCCCACGGGCCGTGGGAGGGTTTCGGGCAGCCACGGGGCGCGGGCTAATTTTATACTCTTATCAATGTGAATGTTAACATGTCAATGTGAATATTCACATTGTCAACAATGCCCGCCGTTGCCAGGCGTGGGCGGGTTTTGGGTAGCTACGGGGCGCGGGCCAATTTTATACTCTTATTAATGTGAATATTAACATGTCAATGTGAATATTCACATTGTCAACGGGCCGTGGGCGGGTTTTGAGCAGCCACGGGGCGCGGGCTAATTTTACACTCCTATCAATGTGAATATTCACATTGTCAGCGGAACGTCATGGCGGGCTTTTGGCATACGGACGCCGCCAATTTTGTACTCTTATCAATGTGAATGTTAACATGTCAATCTGAATATTCACATTGTCAACGGGCCGGGCCGGGCCCGCCCCGGGCCGCGGCCAGGCTTTTGGCCGCCCATAGGCCGCGGACTAATTTTATACTCTTATCAATGTGAATGTTAACATGTCAACGTGAATATTCACATTGTCAACGACCCAGACCGGGCCCGCCCTGGGCCGCCTATCGACTGTGACCGGGTTTCGCGCCGCCATGGGACGTGAGCCAATTTTACACTCCTATTAATGTGAATGTTAACATGTCAATGTGAATATTCACATTATCAACGGACCGGGCCCGCCTCGGCTCGCTGACGGGCTTCGGGCCGTCCACGGGCCAATTTTATATTCCTACCAATGTCAATTTTAAAATATGAATGTTCACATCATAAATTGCTAACCGTTCAAAAAATATTTATAAGGGTATCAAAATTAAATATAAGGGCATAAGTGTCCAAGAAAATAGTGTAAATCAAGAAAAAGGACTTTATAGAATAAAACTATACATACATGGGACTAAATGGGTTAAAAAATTCCTTCATGGACTTCTTGGGCTAAAACACTTCTAAATAGGATTTATCAATAATTTTTTCATTTTTTTATTTAATTTGATTCTAAATTTCAGTAAAAAAATTTTGATTTTTTATGAATTATTCCAACCCTTTCATTGAATTTTTATCATAATCCTTTTAAAAATTTCTCTTTCATCCTAAATACCTATTTTTCTCAAATTTGATAGAAAAAATCATCTCCAATACTTGATTTTTTTTAAATTTTCATTTTGATGAAGGATTTAATAAATTCCTTTGATGAAAAAATAGTTCGGCCTTGATTTAATGAACATTTAATGAATAAATTTGAGATAATTTTTTAATTTTTTTTATCAAATTTAAATTTGATAACAAAAAAGTTAAGAATTGGAGATGCGTTTGAAAATCAACAAAAATTAAATAAAATAAAAAATCAGCCCAATGTTCATAGAGGGGTGGTGATGGGTTTCTTTTGTTTTATTGTGGTTGCATTGACAGGAATGTTGTATTAAAAAGTTTACAGAAAAGTGAATAAATTAGGTAGTTGCCATGTTCACATTTTTATTATTTTTTCATCTCAAAGTGTGGTGTGGATAAATTGGGTCAGAATTATATCTTGGTGTCCTCTTTGTAAATTAGAAATAGAGAGGTACAACTCATAAATTAAAATTAATCATGTTTTTTTCGTTCTTCTCCGTCTTATACTTTCCTTTCTTCTCTTGAGAGAGAAAATACCACCATGATTCTAAATTTCTTAGAGAAAATTAGCTTAAAATTCCTCTCATATTTTTAGTAATAGAAGAGATCCACAATATTATCTTATGATATCTAAAGTTTCTCAACCCCACACCTATATATCACAAAGAAATTTACTCTCTCAAATCAACTCACAGATCTCGATCTCATCATCATCATGCATTGCACGTAATCATCCTATGTTTCGATTTCCTTCCTCTTCACTTCTTAATCTTCTCTCTTGTTTTTGTGCATCGTGAACACAGACCAAATTGATGAGTTGCTCTGATTTCTCGGTCCTGGAAGCTTGTTGTTGACTCTGGCGGATCGAGGACGGAAGAATGGAATCGCAACAGATCAAGAGCACCGAAACGAAGGCTCAGTGTCTCTTTCTCTTTCTGTGACAACCCTCACCTCTGATTACTGCTAAACTATGGTTAAGCATGTTAAGTAACTGATCTGACTGAAATTCTGAACTGATTGATTGAGTGTATTAGTTTAAATGCAAGTCTATCTGTTTGACTGCTAAATGACCTGTTCACGTTTTATGTTTTGAACTGCAAATTAAAGGCCTTATCGGCGGCCGAATCCAGAACTGATTAGTGTTTTATGCTAATAGGAATTTATGTGATTTTATGATATGTTTAATTAAAATGTGATTTGGAGCGATTAAACTGGATTAAATAATGTTAAATTGCTTTAGTTTGATTAATTACCAAACTTGCCTTTTAGTGGGCCACTTCTACAATCTTGTTTAGGAGCTTAGCTTTACACCATCTCATTCATTTCATCTAGAGCTAACCGAGTGAGAGAGAGAATTGGGAGAAAAAGTGATTTCATCTAGAATTGGCTTGGGGAACTAGAAGAAATTGAAAGAAATTTACATATTTGAGCTTCTAGACTTGAAATTGAGGACCTAAGGTAGGATATTTATCCTTTAGTTATAAATTCAAGTTGGTTCTTGCATGGTTCATGAGTCATTAGTGATCTACGTCAAGAATTGGTTTAAAGAGTTGATTTGAGTAGCTAAATCATGCATGTATGTACACATTGTTGAGTTTTGAGGTTGATTTCATGGAAATCCTCACATGCATGTCTATATTCTAGCTATGGTCCATGAATTCATCATGTTTTTGAGTGAATTGACTCATTTGACCAAGTATTTGAAGCTTTGATTTCAATTGAACACTTGCATGTTACATATACATTATATTCATGAAGTTCTGTTTGGATTGGTTTTTAATTGAACTACCTTTGGGCTTTGATTTTGCAAATTGATCTTTGAAACATGTCATATTATGAGTTTTAAAATGTTTTTCAGAAAATTGGCCCAAAAGAATCGAATTTGATGCTTTAAATGTTGAATTTGAGCTTGGAGGTTCAATCTGGAAATTCCAGATTTTGGATCCACGCTCGAGCGTAAGACTTCACACTCGAGCGTACACTCTGAGTACATGCATCCCGCTTGAGCGGGGAAAGTAACGCTCGAGCGTGAAATGCGTGTATCCAGTACTTCTCATATGTTTACAGTCCGCTCGAGCGAGGGAATGCACGCTCGAGCAAGGACCTGTGTCTCAAGCTCGAGCAGAGGTCGAGCGCCCATCGAGCGTGAATTGCATGCATCCAGTACTTTTGCTTGAGTTTACAGTCCGCTCGAGCGAAGGAAGTCACGCTCGAGCGGAGATCCTTTGTCTGCATGTCCGCTCGAGCGTAGAAAGCCACGCTCGAGCTAGACCCCTGTTTTCTGAAAATTTTGAAAAGTGTTTTAAAGTACTTCTTTGCATCCTCTTTCCATCCTAGGCATTCCTAGGCCATATTTAAGGCATCTTAATGAGGATATTGATGTAGAACGACACCGAGTCAAGATAGGGACTAAGTTGTTGATTCCCAAGTGTGTAACTTAGTATGTGTTCGTTCTGTAACTGTGTAGGGTTAGCATCCGAGGACGCTCATTAGCTGCTGATAGCCCAGTGCTCTGTAAGTAACAATATTGTAAAGATATGTTCAATTATGAATATTTTTTGAATGATCAACTGTTCTGTTTACTAAAACATTATTGTTTAATGAATGAATGTTTGTCCTATTTGTAAACTGTATTCGTGGTATCCATAGCAATTTATTGTTACTGTACTGTTACTGCTACTATCACAGAGATCTCTGTCGGTTCTCATGTTGGAACCACTATCAAGCATCGCTTTTGATGGCCATCAATCGATCGCTCGTCTCATAAGACCTACTGCATCGCTTTTGCTATTGGATGTACCACATATAACTGCTATGGTTTCTAAATGACTGATATGACTGTTCAATGACTGAAAGGACATTCATTCTTAACCTCTTTACACAACTGTTATTCACTAGGCTTTAACTCACTGTTTATATTTATATGTAGGTGTCCAGGCACCGGACCGAAGCTAGGAGCGTCGGGTTAACTCCCTTTTTGTCAAGTCAACCATTGTGCCTCACCTTGAGGTTCCAAGTCTGACCGAGCTAAGGCTGTTTTTGGGTGTCTCAATTTCACCCTTCCGTGTCTGTTTGTAATACTGTTTAAAGACTTGTACTGTACTGTGCTAATTAGGGATTTGGTCCCTAACCCGAATGTTGTACATTTGGTGTATATATGTTTTCTTTATGAATGTGAATATGTTACAGAAAAATCTTTTTGCATACAGACTGTCACAGCTCATTGGACATCTTTTATTACTGTTTTGGCTTCCGCCACTTCAGACATCAGACATCTTTTATCGTTATGTGCCTTCGTAATCACGGATTACTGACCGATTACGGTGCTAAACCTATAGGGGCGGGTTTGGGTCGTGACATAGTGGTATCAGAGCGATACTAAACCACGAGTTATACCGCACACACGTGTCCAAATGAGCTATAGGATGTTCTAGAAAAGTAATTAGGGCATTGCATGAGCATGAAAAGTGTGTGTGGCCATGACATGAATATATGCGCTAATGTGCTAATGTGTTTAAGTAAGCAATTCCCATGTTCATTAATACGGTATTGCATATAGTGAAATGGACAATGCAAGGAATGCCGATGAAACAGAATCATCTGATACCAGAATGGCAAGACTAGAAAGAACAGTTGAACTATTGACTGAGACCTTAAGGCAACAACAACAGAACCAACAGCCCCCACCTCCTCCAGTTCAACCCGAGCAGAATGTTAATGATGATATAATTGCTCTAACACAGAAGTTCAATAAGATGAAACCGCCATCATTTCAAGGAGGCCTTGAACCATTAAAGACCGAAGCCAGGGTTCTAGAAACCGAGAAATTGTTCGAAGTGTTTCCATGTTCTGAAGTACACAAGGTGCTATTGGCTACCTTCACTTTACAAGAAGAGGCCAGAAGGTGGTGGATGCTTGTCCGTGACACCAATACTGCTATGACTTGGGCTCAATTTAAAGAAGCCTTCTTTGAGAAATACTTCCTCGATTGTCGTGGATCGAAAAGTAACTGAATTTGAGCAATTGAAACAAGGTATTATGTCAGTGGCAGAGTATGAATCAAAGTTTACTGAACTCGCCAGATATGCACCACACATGGTGGACACTGATTACAAAAAGGCCAGGAAGTTTGAAGGCGGCCTTAATGTTGAAATACTTGACAGAATCAATGTTCTGAAACTGTTGAAATATGTAGATGTTCTTGACCGAGCAATAATAGCCGAGTCGAATATCGAGGCACTGAAACAGACTGAAACACCGGGAACTGAATGGCGCAGTAAGAGACGAGGCTTTAAGTTCAAGAAAGGCCGAAATAATTCATCGAACAAAAAGCAGAATACAGGGTCAACAACCAGTTCCAGTCAGGGGAGTAGCTCTATACCGCCCTGTTCAGAATGTGGTAAGAGACATAAAGGGGTTTGTTATAAAATCTTTGGTGCTTGTTACAAGTGTGGCAAGGTGGGCCACATGGTCAAAGATTGCCCTTCTGCTCCTCAGGGCAATAGTAAAGCTACAGCCAGTGCCGCAGCATCAACTGTTGCACCGAAACCTAACCCCAAAGCTACTGGAAAAGAGCTTATGAGGCAAGGCTGAGTATTTGCCCTTGTACCGGGAGATGTGCAGAATACCAAGACCGTTATGTCAGGTATACTCTCAATTTGTGCTCAAAATGCTTATGTTCTGATTGATTCGGGGTCTACACATTCATATGTCTCGCATGCTTTTTCGCGAAAACTAAATAGACCACTGGAACCCATGAACTATTTGTTAGCTGTATATTCACCCGTTGGGGGATCCATGACATGTGCTTATATGTACCCTGCATGCGAAATTATTATTGGAGATGCGCATTTGTATATTGATTTACTGCCATTGAACATTGACCACTTTGATGTAATATTGGGAATGGATTGGTTAACAAAATATCATGCTACGATAGACTGTGTAATAAAACAAGTTGTTTTCCGTCCACCTGGATTGCCTGAATTTATATTTAATGGAATTGGTGTAGTACCTCCCCCATACCTGATTTCATTCATGAAAGCATTTAAACTGATTAAGAAGGGATGTAAAGGGTATCTATGTTGTATATTGACTGTACCTATTGATGTTAAAGCTAATGTGGACAGTATTCCTATAGTCAGAGAATTCCCAGATGTTTTTCCAGATGATTTGCCAGGGGATTTGATTGACAGGGACATTGAGTTCACCATCGATGTGATTCCGGGTACACAGCCAGTTTCCAAAGCTCCGTACAGAATGGCACCTACCGAACTGAAAGAACAAAAAATTCAACTACAGGAACTGTTAGATAAGAAGTTCATTAAGCCCAGTACTTCACCATGGGGCGCACCAGTTTTGTTTGTGAAAAAGAAAGACGGCTCACTGAGACTTTGCATTGACTACCGTGAACTGAACAAGGTAATAGTGAAAAACAAATATCCATTGCCTCATATTAACGATTTGTTTGACCAGTTATAGGGCGCCTAGGTTTTCTCTAAAATTGACCTTAGATCTGGATACCACCAGTTGAAAGTCAAACTAGAGGACATTAAAAAGATTGCCTTTCGAACGAGGTATGGACATTACGAATTCCTTATTATGCCTTTCGGAGTTACTAATGCAACTGCTGCATTTATGGACCTTATGAATAGAATTTTTAAACCATTTCTCGACGAATTTGTAGTTGTTTTTATAGATGACATTCTGATTTACTCCAAAAGTGAAGAAGAACATGAACATCATTTGAAAATTGCCTTACAGACCTTAAGAGAACAAAAACTGTATGCAAAACTGACGAAGTGTGAATTTTGGCTCGACAATGTAATGTTTTTGGGACATGTGATCAGTAAGGATGGCATTTTAGTTGACCCACAGAAGATTGAGGCAGTAGTGAATTGGCCCAGACCGTCTAATGTTACTGAAGTTCGAAGCTTCCTAGGCTTAGCCGGGTACTACAGAAGGTTTGTAAAAGATTTCTCCAAAATTGCCCTACCATTGACTCAGTTGACTCAAAAAGGAAAACCATTTGACTAGACCGATCAGAGGGAATCAGTTCAAGAGTCAAAGACTCAACTTATGACTACACCGATTCTCACCTTACCCTTAGGTATGGATGGATTTACCATATTTAGTGATGCTTCTTATAAGGGTTTGGGATGTGTTTTGATGCAGAACGGTAAAATTATTGCATATGCTTCCCGACAACTGAGACCGCATGAAAAGAACTACCCAACCCATGACTTAGAACTTGCCGCAGTGGTATTTGCATTGAAAATCTGGCGTTACTATCTTTATGGGGCAACATGTGAGGTATACACAGACCACAAGAGTTTGAAATATTTTTTCACACAGAAAGAATTGAACATGAGGTAGCGGAGATGGTTAGAACTGGTAAAAGATTACGACTTGCAAATTTTGTACCATCTGGGGAAAGCTAACACCGTTGCCGATGCACTGAGTCGGAAATCAGTTGGAAATTTAGCCTGTTTACTCACCGGGCATAAAGAATTGCTATGTGACCTTGAAAAATTTGAGGTTGAAATTGTTTTGCGTGAACAAGGTGGAACCTTAGCCGCTATTTCTACTCAACCGGCACTGATTGAAGAAATTAAAGAGAAACAGCAACATGATGACTTCTTGAAAAAGGTCATTGATGAACGGGAGTCCAAACTGAGGTCGGACTTTAAATTTGAGAACAATATGTTGAAATTCCAGGGAAGGTTGTGTATACCGAATGACTCTAAACTGAAAAGAGGAATTCTGCAAGAAGGCCATAATTCGAAACTGTCTATCCATCCAGGAAATACGAAAATGTATCAAGACTTGAAACTGAATTTCTGGTGGCCGGGAATGAAGAAAGAGATTGCTGACTTTGTGTCGAAATGTCTTCATTGCCAACAAGTTAAAGCTGAACATCAACGACCCGCAGGCTTACTGCAACCCTTACCAATACCGGAGTGGAAATGAGAACATATCACTATGGATTTCATTGTTGGTTTACCTCGCTCCAGTAAAGGTATGGACTCAATCTGGGTTATTGTTGATAGATTGACTAAATCTGCTCATTTCTTACCTGTCAAAACAATTTACAATGCGGACAAATTGGCTATAATTTATATTGATGAGATTGTTAGATTGCATGGAGTGCTTGTGTCCATTGTTTCTGATAGGGACTCGAAGTTTACCTCAAGATTTTGGCAAACTTTGCAAACTGCATTGGGTACTGAAATGAGACTGAGTAGTGCATACCATCCTCAGACGGATGGGCAGTCAGAAAGAACTATCCAGACTCTGGAAGATTTACTGCGGATGTGTGTTCTTAATTTCCAAGGAAATTGGGAAAGCCATTTACCTTTAGCTGAGTTTGCCTACAACAACAGTTTTCACTCGAGCATTGGTATGGCGCCTTTCAAGGCTTTATATGGCAGGAAATGTCGATCTCCTATCTGCTGGGCAGAAGTAGGAAATGGGCCTTTGCTTGGGCCCGAGATTGTACAAGAAACCACCAAAAAAGTGAAACTGATTCAACAGAGACTGAAAACCGCACAAAGCCGACAGAAAAGTTATACGGATGTCCGAAGGCGAGACAAAGAATATGAAGTAGGTGATCATGTTTTTGTTAAAGTGACACCAATGAAAGGGCAGACTCGTTTTGGAGTCAAGGGTAAGCTAGCGCCGAGATATATCGGACCGTATGAAATCATTGAGAAGATTAATCTGGTGGCGTATTAAGTAGCGCTTCCTCTTGAAATGGAGCATATGCATAATGTCTTCCATACTTCAATGTTGAGGGATTACCTTCGGGATCCCTTCTATATGATTGAACCTACCCGTGTAGTGCTAAGTGATGACTACACTTATGAAGAACGGCCTATTCAGGTTGTAAACCGATGAATCAAGAAGTTGAAGAATAAAGAAATTCCGTTAGTGAAAGTGGATTGGCAAAACCATGGTGGCGTGTATGCCACTTGGGAAAGAGAAGACGATATGATGAAACGGTATCCTGAACTGTTCCTTCTGGATCCAGTATTCTTCCAAAATGAAGATAATTCGAGTTTGGAGGACCGAACTCTTTATAAGGAGGGGAGACTGTGACAACCCTCACCTCTGATTACTGCTAAACTGTGGTTAAGCATGTTAAGTAACTGATCTGACTGAAATTCTAAACTGATTGATTGAGTGTATTAGTTTAAACGCAAGTCTATCTGTTTGACTGCTAAATGATCTGTTCACGTTTTATGTTTTGAACTGCAAATTGAAGGCCTTATCAGCGGCCAAATCTGGAACTGATTAGTGTTTTATGCTAATAGGAATTTATGTGATTTTATGGTATGTTTAATTAAAATATGATTTGGAGCGATTAAACTGGATTAAATAATGTTAAATTGTTTTTGTTTGATTAATTACCAAACTTGCCTTTTAGTAGGCCACTTCTACAATCTTGTTTGGGAGCTTAGCTTTACACCATCTCATTCATTACATCTAGAGCTAACCGAGTGAGAGAGAGAATTGGGAGAAAGAGTGATTTCATCTAAAATTGGCTTGGGGAACTAGAAGAAATTGAAAGAAATTTACATATTTGAGCTTCTAGACTTGAAATTGAGGACCTAAGGTAGGATATTTATCCTTTAGTTATGAATTCAAGTTGGTTCTTGCATGGTTCATGAGTCATTAGTGATCTAAGTCAAGAATTGGTTTAAAGAGTTGATTTGAGTAGCTAAATCATGCATGTATGTACACATTGTTGAGTTTTGAGGTTAATTTCATGGAAATCCTCACATGTATGTCTATATTCTAGCTATGGTCCATGAATTCATCATGTTTTTTAGTGAATTGACTCATTGGACCAAGTATTTGAAGCTTTGATTTCAATTGAACACATGCATGTTACATATACATTATGTTCATGAAGTTTTGTTTGGATTGGTGTTTAATTGAACTACCTTTGGGCTTTGATTTTGTAAATTGATCTTTAAAACATGTCATATTATGAGTTTTAAAGTGTTTTTTAGAAAATTGGCCCAAAAGAATTGAATTTGATGCTTTAAATGTTGAATTTGAGCTTGGAGGTTCAATCTGAAAATTCCAGATTTTGGACCCACGCTCGAGCGTGAAATGCGTGTATCCAGTACTTCTCATATGTTGACAGTCCGCTCGAGCGAGGGAATGCACGCTCGAGCGAGGACCTGTGTCTCAAGCTGGAGCAGAGGTCGAGCGCCCATCGAGCGTGAATTGCATGCATCCAGTACTTTTGCTTGAGTTCTGATCCGCCGGCGAAGGAAGTCACGCCGGCGGAGATCCTTTGTTCAGATGTCCGCTCGAGCGTAGAAAGCCACGCTCGAGCTAGACCCCTGTTTTCTGAAAATTTTGAAAAGTGTTTTAAAGTACTTCTTTGCATCCTCTTTCCATCGTAGGCATTCCTAGGCCATATTTAAGGCATCTTAATGAGGATATTGATGTAGAACGACACCGAGTCAAGATAGGGACTAAGTTGTTGATTCCCAAGTGTGTAACTTAGTATGTGTTCGTTCTGTAACTGTGTAGGGTTAGCATCCGAGGACGCTCATTAGCTGCTTATAGCCCAGTGCTCTGTGAGTAACAATGTTGTAAATATATGTTCAATTATGAATATTTTCTGAATGATCAACTGTTCTGTTTACTGAAACATTATTGTTTAATGAATGAATGTTTGTCCTATTTGTAAACTGTATTCGTGGTATCCATAGCAATTTACTGTTACTGTACTGTTACTGCTACTGTCATAGAGATCTCTGTCGATTCCCATGTTGAAACCACTACTGTTTACTGTTATGATGGCCATCAACTGACTGTTCGGTCTGTTAAGACCTACTGTACTATTTTGCTATTGGATGTACCACATATAACTGCTATGGTTTCTAAATGACTGATATGACTGCTCAATGACTGAAAGGACATTCATTTTTAACCTCTTTACACAACTGTTATTCATTAGGCTTTAGCTCACTGTTTATATTTATATGTAGGTGTCCAGGCACCGGACTGAAGCTAGGAGTGTCGGGTTAACTCCCTTTTTGTCAAACCAACCATTGTGCCTCACCTTGAGGTTCCAAGTCTGACCGAGCTAAGGCTGTTTTTGGGTGTCTCAGTTTCACCCTTCCGTGTCTGTTTGTAATACTATTTAAAGACTTGTACTGTACTGTGCTAATTAGGGATTTGGTCCCTAACCCAAATGTTGTACATTTGGTGTATATATGTTTTCTTTATGAATGTGAATATGTTACAGAAAAATCTTTTTGCATACAAATTGTCACAGCTCATTGGACATCATTTATTATCTTTGGCTTCCGCCACCCTCAGATTCAGACATCGTTTTATCATAAGCGAGCCTTCTTAATCATGGATTACTAGCCGGTTACGGTGCTAAACCCATAGGGGCGGGTTTGGGTCGTGACACTTTCTCTCTCTCTCTTAAAGTCTTTGTGTATAACTGTGCATACAGAGAGAGAGAAAGCACTAGTTGTTTCTCTCTGAGTCTTCTCGACTTGTATCACAACCCAAACCCACCCCATAAGGTTTAGCGCTGTATTTGGCCAGTAATTCCTAATTACCAAAGACTTGTTTAACAATAATGACAATAACACAATAATGAGGCTGGCGGAAGCCAATCAATCATAGAAAAATAATGCCCAAAGAGCTGTGAAAACTTAAATGAACAACAACACAAGTCTCATATACCTATATATACACAACACATAAGTCTATAAGACACTTATATACAAAAACAAAATAAAAGTTAGGGAATTAAATCCCAAAGCCAAAACAAATCATAAACATTAACTTAACTTTAGATAACATTCAAAAGGGTGTATTTCTGTCACCCAAAAAGCCTTGACATTAACAGTTCGAAACCTCACGGTAAGGCACAATAGGTTGGCTTGACAAAACGGATTCAGGCTGACATGCGCTAACTACACTCTGGTGTCTGATCACCTACATATATACAATAAACTGTGAGCTAAAGCCCAGTGAATAACAACTGTGTAAAAGGGTTAACAATGAATGTCCTTTCAATAATTAAAACAATTAATTGCATCAGTAAATCATTTATTCGATCAATATCTCATATTTCATATCATATCTGTCATATAATAATCATAGCAGTCATACGTGGTACATCCAATAGTAGAACAGTATAGTATGTCTTAAAGACCGAACAGTCAATTGATGGCCATCAAACAGTAAACAGTAGTTCCAGAAATTGGAATTGATAGAGATCTCTGTAACAATAATAGTAATAGTAATACTTGATAAAGAATAAAGAGTGATAGCGATGGCGATAAATGGGCTTGTTATGGATACCACGAGTACAGTTCAGAAAATAGGACAAACATTCATTCAGTAAACAATATCATTTCAGAAAGCAGTACAGTTAATCATTCAGAAAATAATTATAATTGAACGTAACTTTACAACATTGTTACTCACAGTAGGCTCCGTAAAACACATGCTAAAATGCACTAAGGATGCGGCGTCCGACCTAAACAAACAAATTCAAGCACGACAACTCAATTACCTTCGTATCGCTAGCTAATTCTATTTGATTCGGTTATTACTTAGTCAATTACCATTCGTCTTTACTCGCTCAGTTCTAATTTTTCATTCGTTCATTCATGAGATGTAACTGCACATGAAAACACCTTAAAACTATGCAAACGAAGGCTCGGAAGGTGGAAAAGAGGAGAGAAAACAAAACCGGGACCAACCTAACTGCCGCACGTGCGGGGGGTACCTGCCACATGTATAGGACCATTTCCGCATGTGCCTCCCGCACCTGTATTTATTTCAGAATGTACCTCAAACCTGCCCTGTTTTCTGCACGTGCGGGGCTCCAAGCCGCACGTGCGACACTGGGTGTTTTGGAATCCGAAAATTGCTCTTCATTTAGCAAAGCATCCTTTTGTAAAACCAACCTCATTTTCATGCATTTCACTTCCAAAAACTCATATAGACATGGTAGAATTTGAGCCTTAAACATCAAGTACAAATCATGGCTTGAAAGAAGCTCAATTTTCCTTTTATACAGATCAAATTTTGAAATGATATGTAAAGGTAGAAAATTTGCAATCTTGAGCTTCAAAGTCTCAATTCCCATGGAATTTCCCTTCAAGTTTAAACATTCATGCAAGACAACAATGTATGATCAACAATTTCATGACACTAATGCCATGCACGGGAAATTTAGGAGCTAACTAAGTCAATTCTTCCATACCAAGACATGCATGTATTACACTCCTAACAACATGAACAAACCTTCTACCTAATCATCAATTCATCCTAATTTAATCTTTAATTTTTAAAGATGATGGATATACAATTCTCTATATCAAGAACTTAGAAAGAAAACCTACCTTGCTTTGATGATTAGGGAGAATTCAAGACAATTTTCTATCTTCCTTTTAAATTCTTCTCCTTTCATTTCTTTCTTGTTGAATTCTTTCCCTAGAGTCCTCTCTCTTACTCTCTGTCTACATGTGTCTATTTAAAGGTCACCAAAGCCTATTTTACTACCTTTGTTTCCTATTAGATAGATGAATAGAATACTCTATAACAATAATAATAATAATAATAATTCATTTCCTAGTTTAAATTGTATTCAAGTAACTCAAATTTAATTAATCTCATCATCTTATAATCTTAATTACACTAAATTAAATTATACTAATGTGAATTAGGCTCTAATTCCTATCCACTTACTTAATTCTAACTTGTTAAAATCAACAAATCAGACAGATTTAATATTCACTCTAACCTATCTGTCTACAATAACACAATTCAAATAATCACACGGCACAACAATAACACTTCAAACACATAATCACATAATTAACAATAAACACATAATCAATTTAATTAATTTGCTTAAATAAGGAGGTAATTGTCACAACTTGGTCTCTGACTGAGCAAACCAGCACAGCATCTCTCTCTCTCTGCTCTTCGAGATCGAGACTTCCTTCAACTGTTACGTCAGTCGCAACTCACAGCCAATCGCGACTTTCTCCATTGTAATTATCGATTTCTCTCTCTATATTTATGTATGTATGACTTATTATGTATAATTTTAGTAATTTTTTGTTATGATTTGTATGGTTTTTGAAATGGCTTATGTACTATCCAATTCAAATATGAATTCTGTTTCTATATATCTATGTATGTATATGAAGAAATGATTTCTGAAATGGATTGTGTAATCTCCAATTCAGCTATGAAAAAGTTTGACTCTATTTCAATTGCTATGTAGAGTTAGAGTTTTAAGTTTATTATTTGAACCTTTGCTCAATTTGTTTTCTTGTCAGATTGTTCTTCTTTACTCTTTTGGGAATTGTTTATTCCAAGGCCTATTTTGGGGAAATATTTTGTTTTGAAATTTCTCTGGAGGAAGATGATGATGAAGGCTTGAGTTAGGAATTTCTCTAAAGAAAAATTTCTCTGGACTTCTTAGAGTTTCTCTAGAGAAAGAACATAATGAAGGCTTGAGTTAGAAATTTCTCTGGGAAGTCCAGAATTTCTCTGGATAAAAATTTCTCTGGAGAAAGAAGATGATGAAGGCTTAAGTTAGGAATTTCTCTGGGAAATCTAGAATTTTTCTGAAGAGTGGGAAGTCTAGAGAAATTCTAGAATTTCACTAGATCGAATTTTCTCTGAATTGATGTTGAGGGACCTTAGACATTATAAAAATATTAGATGTCATTTATGTTATAAAATCATAATATCAAGACCTTTAAAAAAAAATCCCAATTTTTTAATAATTTTACATGGTTACAGTGAGTTTATTCCTTGTAGTCCATCACATTACACTATTATGGAGTGGATATTAAGCTTACAAGTTCTTTTATTTTTAGTTTTTCGTACTTATTTTGTTTTTAGTAAACTTTTTCTAATTTTGAATGTTTTTCTAAAAATCTGGAAAAAAAATTAGTTAAAAACAAAAATAAGCCAACTTTTAGATTTTTTTTCAACAAAATTTGATTTACTTTCATCTCTAGATGATTTTTTTAATTAAATTTTACAATTGTCTAATATATATGAACTTCAAAATAAAAATTTTAACTCAATTTTTATTTTTATTTTTATAAAAATATCATTGAAAACAAAATTAAACTACAAAATAAACCGACTTATAAGCTGTGCCAAAAGATGCAAGAGTGAGATGGCACAATTTAGATTATCGAGAAAGGGAGCAACTTGCCTCTAGTCTAGCTCAGGCTAGACGATGCTGTTCGGCCAGTGGGTGCTTGTCACGGGTCCTGTTTTGATAATCCGAACCGTTAATGTGTAAAACTCGTCGAATACTACATACCATAAAAAATCACGTTGATCGAATATCAATAGTTATCTTATCGGATCAATTTTTTGTCAATTGTTAATTTGTTCACCGTCCATTTTTTTAATACAGAACTGATTTGATTACATAACTATCGATATCCAATTAACTTAATTTTTTATAAGAATATAATACTTAACGAGTTCTACTCATTCAATTGTTCAGATTATCAAAATGGAAGCCGTAGTGGACTTTCACAGACCGAACAATACCGTCCAGTCTAATCTCAGACTGGAGGCAAGCTACTCCCATTGAGAAGCAAGCTTGTCTATCTAATCTATTTGTATTTGTTTGTTGACTAAAAATACTATATTAAATGATATTACTATTACATTTAATATATATTTCATAATAAATCTTATTTTTTTTAATTTTTTGTTGCTCATGACTGCCTGATCTATGATTGACAAAAATGTTGGGAGATTTTCTTAGCATTCCTTTGTTGAAACACAAACCATTTGCTTACACTTATTTCAGCGACATAATAAATAAATAAATAAAAATATTCAACATACTTGACTTGACTTGATGAGTAGCCGCCTGGTTCACATATTTTGACTTCGCAACAATGATTTAGACCATTAAAAAATACATCATTAATAGCACTAATACATTGAGAATGATAAAAAAAATAATAAAAAAATAAAAACAAGGCATAAAAAGTGGACAGGGCCCACTGCCACATCATTAGTGCTCCCTTTAGTGATCCCCTTTTAGTGCTCCCAATCATTTTTCTTTGACTTCGTACACAGTTTAGTGCATATCATATAATTCTTTTTATTGCTTTGGTTTATGAATAAATCACTTTTAGAACATAACTAAATTGATTAATTACATTAATAGTCCTTATAGTTTGGAATTTGTGTCACTTTAGTCTCTGACTTTTCAATTGTGACACATTTGACCCTGAAGTTTGAATCTTGTTCCAAATAAGGACAATTGAAAATATTATTAGATTTTTCAAGGGTAAAATCGTCAATTTGATAAAATATAAACTAATTTGACAAAAATAAATGTCAAAAAAATATTTTAAATTTTTTTAAAATTATTTTTATCCACCAATAACAAAATTATTTAAAATAAATAAAAATTACATGATTAATTTTTTTAAATTAATTTTACATGATCATCATCCAAACATATAATAAAAATTAATTTGGTAAAAAAATAAATAAATGTCCAAAAGATTTATCCATTTTACATAATTTTATTTTTAGTAGGTAGAAATAATTTTTAAAAATTCAAAAATATTTGCTTGACATTTATTTTTGTTAAATTAGTTTATATTTTATCAAATTGACAATTTTACCCTTGAAAAATTTAATTATATATTCAATTGTCCTTATTTGAAACAAGATTCAAAATTCAGCGTCAAATGTGTCACAATTAAAAAGTCAGGAACCAAAATGACACAAGCCCCAAACTATAGGGACTATTTGTGTAATTTGCCCTAACTAAATATCACATTAAAGAATAATTTCAAAACCATCTTGAGCTATAATCAATATTCAAATATCATTTTAAATCATAATCATGACCGATTTCACTTTAATTTGACCATATACAAATTACAAGATGATAATTTTTTCTCATCACGTTCACTAGTCTTTTCCAACCCCGATGAGAAAACAGGTCGACAACAAATCTTCCTTCTCTTTACCCCATTCTATCTTATCCCATTCATATTTTTCATCTTGAATCTTTTAACTATCATATATCATATCACTTCTTATTTTTTATTAATATCATCATTCTTAAATTACAAGATTAAATTGTCGCTACTCTGTCACCTCCCAAATTTATCTTGCCCCAATACGACACGGAACAGAGACAAGAGACAAACTCTTAAAAATCTACCCATTGCCATCCCAAAAACTTTATCGTCACTTTAAACAGAAACAAACCATAGAATTGGCCTACCAGGACCAGCTCACCTAAATTATACTAATTATGAGGAAGAATTTCTAAAATAATGACAATAGAAAAGTGCCATTTTTTGGGTCACGTAGTAGAAAGATGGTGCAGCATTGGTCCAATAAAGAGTATTTTCATTTGCTTTTTAAGTCAATGTATTTGATTTTGGACCTCTTCAAAACCCAACATTTAACAATGTCAATATTGAACAACTCTGAAGAAGCTCACGTCCATTGTAGGTTTGCTATGCTAAATTACCCTCCTAGTAATATCGAAGTCAACACTATGAATGCAATTTCTTTTCATTCAAAATGGTTTAAAACTATAATTTGGGCAATGCAGTCATTGGGTTGCCTTCTTTCAACAAGGGTAGGCCCATTTTAAGTTCGTGATATAATTTAAAGAGATATTTATACACAAATCCTAATTTATGAATTTAGATTATGTTGGAAAAAATAGTATTTTATAGGCATATTTTGGACCGACTTTGAAGTCAAAATTGAGTGGGCCCTAAACGTTGTTTGGGGTGGGTCCGAAGAGGTGAAGTGTTCCTTGCCACGTGGCAAGTTACACGGTGAAGACGGAACGTTAAAACCATTTATGAGTGAATGGGAAGTTGACGTCGTTTTCGGGTCTAATATTAATTTTTTAGATAAAATTCATTTGAATTTTTTCAATAAAATTATTGTGAGAATTTAATTTAATTCTAAATTCAAATTTTAAGTTCTTGAGTGGTTTCTTAAAGTTTGTAATTGATGGAATTTAATTTAATTCTAAATTTAAATTTTGGGTTCCTAAGTGATTTCCTAAAATTTATACCTCTTTTCTTTATTTATTAAACTATTCAATTTGTTATATATATATATATATATTTCAAATAGTTTAATAAATAATGTACCAATAGCGTTTTTGAAACTTTGACCAACGGTTGCTTATTCAAAAGTTTGAATAAAATGTTCAAAAGTTGCAACAGCACTTTTATCTTTGACCAACGGTTACTTGTTCAAAATAGTTTGAATAATAGTGTTCTTTGGCATACAATTAGAACCTATTTTAAACAGGTTGCACCTGTTCGGACTGAAATTTTTGTCTATAAATTCTATTCCTTTTCCAGCAGTCCAGGTTGATCCCAAAAATCAGTCTAAAATATTTGTTGCTGTCCAGTTTGTAATCTTTGGTGCATTGGTGTATTATTCTTTATTTTAGTATTAGAATAAAATTCAGAGAGTTAGAACACAGGTTTGGTTCGCCGAACAAATTGTTTGAAGTACTACTACAATTTGTGAAGATCATTGTATCCTGAGAGATAGACGCCACTCAACCGTAGAAAGTATCAGAAGCAGGCGACACACTCGACTTGGTCTTAATTTTATTTCGGTTCGATAAATAAATCCGGTATGTTATTTATTTATTTTGTTTGAATTTATTTCAAATTATTTTATTTACACAGAAGATTGTTCCAACAGATTCTATTAAGTTCTAACTAAAAAAATTTTGAGTCTTCAAGTCTCATTAAATTTTTAATAGTCAAAATTGCCCTTCAAACGATGATTATTTATCATTTATAATTATCTATAAAAGAACATGATAATTTGACATTTATTTTGATTTTCAAAACTTTAAAATATCAACTTTCAAATTGAAAAAAAAAAAAAAATTATGAGCAAAAAAAAAAAAAAAAAAAAAACTAATATATATTTTTTTGAAAAAACTGAATTATTTTTTTGTGCAAAACTAAAAATTTTGTATCTATAAAGAAGCATGATGATGGAACATTGATGTGCAAAATTGAAAAAAAAAACTTTTAAAAATTAAAAAACTGATAATGTTCTTAGTTTTATTAGATAGTTGAATCAAATCAATAAATAGAAAGGCAAAAACGTTTAATCTCATGCTCAGTTTTTTTTCATCAGTTAGTGAAACAATTATCTGGAATATTACTAGGCAAAATTGATAATATTCTTAGTTTTAAAAATTGAAAAAAACTAATAATATTCTCAGTTTTACTAAATAGGACTTTTTGGTTCAAAAAAATCTTAGATAGGATCATAACTACCATAACATTTGTAAATAGGACTTTTATGTAATTAACTCTGATTTAAATGGTTCATTTTGTAAAATTTGTCAAACACATTATTTATGCAAAAAATTAAAATTAATACTATCATATGGCCGTCGATATTCAATCAATTTATCTTTTACATAAATAATCTATTCATTGTGTTTTATAAAATAAACAATTCAAATCATTTCGATAGTAGACACCCTAAATTCGGAGTAATCCTATCTTCTAGAAATTTCATGGTGGTTGGTATACCTAATCAATATATGATCCTAATTATAAGGAAATGGTGGACACATTACAACATAATATCATTAACCGGGCACATAAATACATTTCTAACCTACTAAATAATTTTTGCCAAATCCGGTGAATTCATCATTATGATTCATTTAGGGTAATATCTTATTTCCTAATATGTTTTAAAATTTCAACCACAATCGTTCATCTGGTATTAATTAGCATATAATTTTTACCATCGGTAGAATATGTATTAATATCAATACCTACAGTTTTAAGTTTATCATTGTAAGAAAGCTAATTTATGAAATCACAAAATAATAATTTATATCGGTGGGCCCGCAGAAGCTTTTGACCCACCACTTAGAGCCCAATTCACAGTTTAAGCACTAAAGCCCAACACCATTAAAAACCCAACGTTGCACCAAGAACCAATGGTATCTAAACACTTGTTGAGAGGAGAGCCAGCTACCTAAGCAGACAAAGATCCTGTAGAGTTATTGCACTACACATCAGCCATTAATGAGGCCCTTGCAGCATTAAATGCGATAACTCATTCACGTCGGAACGGACAGCCTCACCATGAACAAGGCAAGGTAGAGTATAGACTTTCGGCCAACATGACAGGTCGGAGTGGACAAAGAAATGATGAATAAAGGATATAAGGAGGCTTCCAAGACACACAAAAGGTTAAGTTCTCTATTCTTACTCTCTCTCGACTCATCATCAACCGCTCTCTCTCTCTCTTCTAACTTGATCGTCGAAGGGTCTGTTGGGAGACTCCCATTCCCCGTTGGACAGTTGTGCAAGCACTCCAGTGGGCTTAGTGATTGGACAATGGTGTTGGAAGTATGGGTCAACCCGACTCGCCCATCAGGAGAAGCAGTATCATCAATAATAATAATAAGTAAAGCTAATAACATAATTATATCATTTTATTACATTTTAGTGGATTTTTTTTTTTTTTTATAATTCCAATTGATGTGCGAGCTCTAAAAGTAACACAACTTACGAAAATTTCATTTTTAAACACCATTTTCGTTTTTATTTTTTTTCTTCTCTTCATCTTATTTTATTTCTCTTTGTAACAACAATTACTATTTATCTCCCACACTATTTATATATTAACAATGCTTAAAAAATTTATACACAGAATGCATAGAAGCCCTCACATTAAAGTGGGTCCACCATGAATTCCACAGGTGTGATATGTGAGTTCCACCCCGAGAGTTTCTATACATTATGTGCACAATTTTTCTATATAAATAATATTTCTCTTTATATATTCTACCCTAATACTTATTTATTCTATAAAAGAAAGTGAATATAATATAGCAGGCTTCTTTTACTGATATTTTGATGAGAGTTTGAATGTTTCCTAAGCGTTTTGGATTCTTGCTTGGGTAGGTGAGAATTAATAAATTCAAAAATAGTGGGACTGTTCTTGGAGTTATCAATTAGTCATGTGGTCTCGCCTGGCCTCAACCAATTTACAATTCATCAATGATCTGCGAACTGCAAAAACTGAATTAAATAATTAACACCCCGATTCATTGATTCAAAATTTTGGCTATTTTTGAACTATTATCAGTTATGCTATCAACGCAAAAATTAAATACATAAAGAAACATGAAATATATATATATATATATAAATAATATTTTACAACATTCGTTGGTGAGGGCACTGCTTAAAAAATCTTGTTTATCTGTATATATTTTGTGTCTGATTTTGTACTCGATTTTTGCATTCATAATCACGCATTTTACTTTTAAAAAGAAAGAAAAAGGAAAGTAATTTTTTTTTATTTATTATAAAAAATTTTACAAAAAGTAGAGAGTTGATATGACTTAAATAAGTTAAAAAGTTGACTTATAAATCACTTCTCAAAAGAGATCTTATTAAGAAAAAAAATGAATAGAAAATGAAATTATTTATACATATTTATTTTTTATAGGCAACTAAACAAATAAATGATTTTTTTAAAATATAAATACATATTTATTTTCTTCTCATTTTCCTAACTCAGTCAAAAAAAGATATAAATCAATTTCTTTAAATTCATTTTCTTTTGATATGTTTTTATTTTCAAATTTGTTGATAAATCCAACATCAAAGAAAAGCATAAGACTATGATGTGCAATGTGCACAAAATGTTTACTTCATTAATATTTAGATGAATGCAATAATCTTAACAAAATTATCGTTGTCTTGAGTAAATTACTAATAACAAAAAATTATTTTATAATTTTTATTTTGCTAAATTATATATAATGGAAGGAGAACAGTTGACGAGATAAAAGCAATGGGTTTAATTAAAACACCACTTCCAAAAGGTCAAAAAAGTGTGACAATTAAAAAAAGAATGCCAATTTTTTATTGTGAGACTTTGAACTTTATATCCGAAAGGCCATCCACAAATAATATAATTATGAATTTTAAAAAGGCCAAAATACTTGGAGAAATTTTATGATTCTTAAGCAGCAGAGCAAGCAAAAATGTTGCAAATTTGACCATGTTTAGAGTCATTAGGACCACAAAAATAATTAAAATAAAAATAAGAAGAAAAAAAAAAAAAAGAGAGGAAGAAAATCCTAATTTTACACAATTTAATGGCAAATTTGCAATTCCCACACCATGAGCTTGGTGATTGTTTGGTGCAACTTATGGTTTATTACAATTTTTTTTTTTTTAATATAATTTCTACTTACAATTTATAAAATGAAAATAATTTAAATAAACTAAAAAGAATCGATTATTAAAAAACAAAAGAAGATCTCTACACTTTTAAGTCAAATGTCAATTTTTTCTCTGTCTAGATCCATTACAAAAACTAACGAAAAATTGTCATTGCACGGCGGGTGGCTTAATTTTGATAGTGACAAGTGATGAGTTTTGTCAATTTATCTAATATATATCAATATTTGAATATCACAATTGAAATGCGTGAGCTAGAATGTAATTTGATATAATTGATAAAAGTGTAAAGTGTAATTTAAAAATTGAAAAATGTTCCAAAACATAAAAAAAAATAAAAAATCTTACAGCAGATACACATGAAAATTTATTAAATAATTTCAAACTGTCATATTATATTGTCATGTACTATTTTTTTGACTAAAAAAAATAACAATAAATATATATTATTCTACATTTTTTATATATAATTTTTTGAGTAAATTATAAATACACTTATTAAAATTTACTTAAAATACAAGCTGTCCCTTATAGTTTTAAAAATTATATTATACCTTTTCAAGTTTTTAATTGTATAACAAATAATTTTTTTTATTAATAAATCATCAAACTAATTAATTATTTTTGATGATGTCATAAATATATTTCAATTAATAATTCAAGTAATTTTATTAGAAACGGACCTCAAGGAATTTATCAAAATTTCTATCAAATATCTTGCATGGGTGTGTTCATGCCCATGCAAGAGGTTTGATAGAATGGTTGATAATCTCTTGGTGTCTCTGGCATTGCTGATTTTATTATTATATAAAAGAATAGTTAAGGATTTTATCTTTCTTTTTTTTTTTTGTTAATTCTATTAAATAAAAAACTACTATAAGAGGGTGTTTGTACTTTTCAAAATCACACAAGGCAAGTCATATTTTCAACAAATCTCAAAAAATATATTTGTAATTCAACAATGCTAAAGACATCAAATTTTTTATCAAAAAATTTATCAAACACTCAAATGGATGTGAGTCCCACACCCGTGCAAGTAATTTGATAAATTTCTTGATAATTTTGTTGATATCACTAGCATTTTTCTTTGTAATTTACTCTAAAATTTGGGTAATTTGTGTATGCAGATATGGTATATGTATATAGTACCTTTTACTATTGTGATTAGCTTTAATAATAGTATTTACTATATTTATGTTGGATATTTGAGAAATAATAAAGGATATATATATTTGTGAACGGTAAAAAAATAGTGGCACATGATACCCTATTGGCAAACAAAAATTTCTCATCAATTTATCGCGATTGATTAATAAGGATGGCTGCGATAGTAGGGAATAATTACCCAGAAGACATGAGGTCCATGAGGGAGGTCCGCTGACCGTTGATGTTAACAGATTCCAATAGAGACGGCGTCGTTTTCAACCATCTTCCCCCTCTATAAAGAGCACTTCTCTCTCCCTCTATTGGCTCCACACTCTCTCTCTTCCCATCAAACTCAAACGGACGACCAGGATTCGCCATCCAATCTCCCTCTCTCTCTCTCTCTCTCTCTCTCTCTCTCTCAAAACAATGAGCGATCAAAAGTCGAAATTCCTGGAAGTGTACACTTCCCTGAAATCGGAGCTTCTCAATGACCCTGCTTTTGAGTTCACCGATAATTCTCGTCAATGGGTCGACCGAGTAAGAACTATAAACAAATCTCTCTCTCTCTTTGTTTTTCATTTTTATGTTTATTTTGGTAGCATAAATGCATTAATCTTGTTAAATTACCTTTTTGTTTTCAGTCTTTTTGAATTATATCTTTCACTTGTTTGTTGGGTTTTTTTATATAAAAAAAAATGGACATGGTTTGTTTGAAAAGATTGTTAATGCTTAAGTTTTGGGGGATTTCTATGTTTTTTTTGTTCAATTGAGCTTTTGTGTTATGTATGGTTTTTTGGGCTTTTAATTGTTGTGATTGGAAGTCAATGATCTAATTAGAAAGACGAGTACTTTGATTTCACCAAAATAAATCATAAAAAAAATTGCTGTAGATTGAAATATAGTAGAATGAATGAATCGTCAACTTGTTCTTGAAAACTATAGATTTGTGATTTTTTTTAATTTTTTTTTACATCATGAGATGACTTGATACTAGTGTAGTTTGAATCCAGTATATAATGAAAATTATTATTGAAAAAGCATGGATTTGTGACTTTTTTAAAAAAAATATTTTTTAAATCATGAGAACACGTGATATTACTATAGTTTGAATCCAGTTTATAATGAAATTTATTATTGAAAAGCATAAATTTGTGATTTTTTTTTTTTTAATACATCATGAGAGCACGTGATACTACTATAGTTTGAATCCAGTATATGATATTGAAATGGACATTTTAATGTCTCCTCAAAGTTAAATTGCCAGGTCAACAAACAAAACTTTATGGGTTTATTGGCCCTGTTTGGTAGAGCTGTGGGAAAGTGATTATAACTTATAACATAACAGCTTATAGTTTATAGCTGTGAACATAATCTGATTTTTGACTTATAAATTAAGCTTTTCCTCCCCCACTCAAACAATAAGTTGATTTTTAACTTATAAAAAATTATAAACTGTATTATTAAGCTGAACCAAGTACATCAAAATAGCTTAAATTAAGCTAAAAGCTGAAATAAGTTGGAAATAAGTCCTATCAAACAGGACTATTATACTTTACCTTGAAAAGAAGTGGGGGAAATAGGTGGGTGATTGCGGTTGGTAGAAAGGAAAACTGTGTTTGGTTTGTGTTTGTATAGTAGTTTTTGAGATAAAAAGTACGAAAACTTATTTGGTTTGCCTTTTTTCAGAAATGGTTTTGAAAAATTGTTTTGGGGAGAGAGTTTTAAAAAAAGTGATTGATTTGATGTGTATGAGAGAGAGAGTGATTTTGGAAAGTAGGTAACCAAACAAAATTTGAGATTTTTTTTGGAAAAAATTGTTTGATTTAATTACTCTTGAAAATTTGTTTGTAGAGAATTTTTCCCAAAATTTTTTTCTGAAAAACAAACCAAACAAGCCCTTTGAGTTGCAAATGAAAATTTGTCACAAATTGTTTGCTGCATCTGATGATTTTACCAAAAAGTAAATAAATATTGCAGTAAATAAATATTGTGGTGGAGTAATAGAGAGTAGAATGAAAGATTCATGAAATTTTACAGTGTGTTTTGATTGGGGGGTTTGGTGAGAAAAGGAAAGAATAAGAGAAAAAAGGACCTATTATCACTTGTTTGGATGATTGATGAGATGAGAAATTTTGTGAAAGGGAGAGATGGAGAAAAAGAAAACACTCCCATTTCTCATCAAATTGGCGAGAAACAGCATCTGCTGAATATGAAATTTTTGTAATACCTAAATTGTCATTCTAAATACAAAGCAAAGAAAATGAGAAGGTACTTCTGTTCTCTTTTCTTTTCTGCTCATCCAAACAAATTATTATTGAGAAACCACAATCATTTATTTTCTTTTCTCGCCTAGTTTATTCTTGAGAAACATGGATTTGTGATTTTTTTTAACATCATGAGAGTACTTGATACTATGATAGTGTGAATTCATTATATGATATTGATGTGGACATTTAATGCCTAGCTCGACAAACAAAAAAACGTAACTGTGATGAATTTGTCACGCTGCGTTAAATGTCCAGCTCAACAAACAAAAAATCTTTGAGTTGCGTATGAAAATATGTATACTTTGATAAGTTGTTAGCTTGAGGAGATGCTTGTAAAATGGATATTTGGCGATTGTCTTGTGCCACATAAAACAAGTATAGAAATTTTCGTTTGTTGTGGTCTAAGAAGCACAAACACTTCTACGAAGGTGGCACATCTGTGGCGTGTCCGTGTTAGACCACCAAAACTTGTTAGACACTCCTCGAAACATGGATTTCGGTTTTTTTTTTTTCACATCATGAGAGCACTTGATACTACTATAGTGTGAATTCATTATATGATATTGATGTGGACATTTAATGCCCAACTCAACAAATAAAAAACGATACATGTAATGCCCAACTTAACAAACAAAAAATCTTTGAGTTTATCATTATGATTCATTAGCTCAAAAAACATATTATAAGGGAATGGTGGACAGATCTAACCTACTAAATAATTTCTGCCAAATCCGGTGAGTCATCATTACGATTCATTTGGGGCAATATCTTATTTCCTAATATGTTTCAAATTTCAACCACAATCATCAATCTCGTATTCATCGACATATAATTTTTATTGGTTGTGATTTTTTTAGAAACATGGACGGGTGATTTTTTTTTAACATCACGTGAGCACTTGATACTAATATAGTGTGAATTCATTATATGATATTGATGTGGACATTTAATGCCCAGCTTAACAAACAAAAAATCTTTAAGTTGCCTATGAAAATTTGTCTACTGTGACGAATTGTTAGCTTGAGGAGATGCTTGTAAATTGGAAATTTGGCAATTGCCTTGTTGCTATGTAAAACCTATATAGAAATTTTCATTTGTTGTGGTCTAAGAATGGACACTTCTAAAAATGTGGCATATCCGTGGCGTGTCCATGCTAATTAATTCACACTATAGTAGTATCAAGTGCTCTCATGATATTAAAAATAAAATAAAAAATCACAAATCCTTGTTTTGAGGAGTGTCCATCATTATATGATATTGATGTGGACATTTAATGCCTAGCTCAACAAATAAAAAACGTTACATTCCGTTAAATGCTCAGCTCAACAAACAAAAAATCTTTGAGCTGCATATGAAAATTTAACTACTGTGATGAATTGTTAGCTCGAGGAGATGCTTGTAAATTGGAAATTTGGCAATTGTCATGTTGCCATGTAAAACCAGTATAGAAATTTTCATTTGTTGTGGTTTAAGAAGCACGAACACTTCTAAGAAGGTGGAATATTTGTGGCGTATCGGTATCGTGTCTATGTTAGACCCACCAAAACTCGTTGGACACTCCTCGAAACAAGGATTTGTGAATTTTTTTCATATCATGAGAGCACTTGATACTACTATAGTGTGAATTCATTATATGATATTGATGTGAACATTTAACGCCCAGCTCAATAAACAAAAACCGTTACTGTGATGAATTGATTACATTACGTTATGTTAAATGCCCAACTCAACAAACAAAAAATGTTAAATGTGATGAATTTGTTACGTTATGTTACGTTAAATGCCTAGCTCAACAAACAAAAAATTTTTGAGTTGCTTATGAAATTTTATCTACTGTGACGAATTGTTAGCTTGAGGAGACGCTTGTAAAATGGAAATTTGGGAATTGTCTTGTTGCCACGTAAAACTAGTATCGAAATTTTCATTTGTTCTGGTCTAAGAAGCACGGACACTTCTAAGAATGTGGCATATCCGTGGTGTATCCGTGTCGTGTCCACGGTAGACCACCAAAACTCGTTGGACACTTCTCAACATGTGTCTGACACTCGTCGAAAACATGTTCTATTTTTTGAAAAGTTTTTTAAACACAGACACTCTTTGGACACTTGGAGGATACACGTTTTTATTGCTTAAATATACGTGTCCATCGATCAGACACACATGACACTAATTATAAGTTTGAAATAAATTACTTAGGAAACAATAATGAAAGAAAACAATGTAAATTTATAAAACAGTGTTATATTGCATTTTTTTTTTTTTTATATTATCTTTGAATGACATATTCTTACATATGACATATAATAAATATATAAAATTATATATTTTGTATGTATCCCCCACGTGTCGAGTCTTGCATTTTTTGAAAATTGTCGTGTCAGCGTATCCGTGTTATGTAACAGTTCCAAGTCCATACTTCTTAGGTAGTGGTCAATTTAGTTGTGTGGATGCAAGAATGAGATTCCCTGATTATATGTTTGGGCCCCTTTAAGGGCAGCAACCAAAAACCTCCCACGTTTACTCGGATAGATTGTTGATGTGTGCACGCACATGAGTGTATGAGTTTACATTCGCTTTGATAAATTTCTTGGATGTTTGCGTGTGTGTGAGCATTCACAATCATAGGGAATTAATAATTTACAACGCACCTTATGAACCTTCTTATATGAATGCCTTAAACAAATTTAATTGAACTTTGAAGTTAACAGTTGTATCTATTTGTGTACTTATTTATGTATTGTCTAATGCATTTAATCCTTGTAAGTTTTTAATCATTTTTCTCTTTGAAATCTATTGTTTCTTTACCCTTTCATTAAGTTACTCTCATTTCTGTGTCCTAACCATCATTCTGTGCCCCTTTTTTGTTGCAGATGCTAGACTACAATGTCCCTGGAGGTGAGAACAAAATAATTACGTCATTTTATATTAAGAGATTTTCTACTTCATTTTGATGATCTGTTTGTGCAAGAATTTGCATTCCATGGAAGGAGAACAAATATAATTTAAGATGATTACATAAAAGATATTTATTAGGTATTTATTGTATTAGTTTTACAGCTCACACTGATTTGTTTTGTCTGCAGGAAAGCTGAACCGAGGCCTCTCTGTTATTGACAGCTATAAGTTGCTGAAAGAAGGAAAGGAATTAACCGATGATGAAATTTTTCTTGCATGTGCCCTTGGGTGGTGCATTGAATGGGTATGGCTTTATAACATCTTCACCTATGCAACCACGGAAACCTCTCTGGAGGTCGTGTATAGGTGTCCGACACGTGTCGGACACGGACACCTGTTGGACATGCTCCGGACACGTGTCGGACACGCTAGAAAGAGTTGGACACATTGCGGACACGTTGAGACACTTGAGGACACGCAAGGGACACATTGAGGACACGATGCTAAGGACATGTTAGGGATATGTTCAGTAGTATTTTTTTCAAAAAAAATTAAATTTTTTAATTTTTTTACTAAGATAGCATACCTAAGGTTGATAAATTTGATAAAATTAAATATTTGACATAAAATACATTTTAAATATTTTAAAATATACATATAATAAAAATATAAAAATATGTGTTTTGAATGTGTCCTCAACATGTCGTGTCCTGCATTTTTTAAAAAATTTACGTGTCTGTGTGTCCGTGTTGTGTCACGTGTCCGTGTCCATGCTTCTTACTGTTTGTGGTCAATCTTGCATTTTTTTGTCTTTTGTCAATTCAATATTTTTTAGTATTACGTTGCATAGTAATTTGAACACTTCTTGACAATGATTCTTGCAGCTCCAAGCATATTTTCTTGTTCTTGATGATATTATGGATAACTCTCAGACACGCCGAGGTCAACCATGTTGGTACAAACTGCCAAAGGTGTGTGATCCTCTTTTATTTATTGCCTAACTAACATGCTTATGATTGTTATTTTGATTGGACCGAGTTTTGAACTAATGAAATTTTTGTTGTAGATTGGTTTGATTGCTACCAATGATGGCGTAATTCTCCGCAACCATATCCCTAGAATTCTCAAAAAGCATTTCAAAGGAAAGCCTTATTATGTGGATCTGCTGGATTTATTCAATGAGGTAGAATTTCAGACAGCTTGTGGACAGATGATAGATTTGATCACCACACTAGAAGGAGAGAAAGATTTATCGAAGTATTCAATTTCTCTGTAAGTGATAATTCTAATTTATTTTATTTTATTTTATTTTATTTTTCTAACTTGATTTTCAGCCTGAAAAGATGTCCATATTTGTATTTTAATAATTGTAAAAATGATTTTGTTTTAATGCAGACACCATCGGATTGTTCAGTACAAAACCGCTTACTACTCATTTTACCTGCCAGTGAGTAAAAATTCTTTTTCGTATCGCACTCATAACTCATGTTGTTCTATGAAGGATGGTTCATGTTTGTGCTAGTTATCTTTGCCTTAACAAAGTTCTCAATTCAGAATACCTCACATATAAATATGGGACTCTTTACTGTCTTGAAAATTGAAAATAGTGATACATCTCTTTACATTTTTTACAATGGCACTGCTCCACATTTGGGATTTCTACTATCTATGAAGCACAGACACCTCTCCAGAAACTACGTATGAGTGTCAAACACGTGTTGGACACAAACACGCACCGGATATGCTCCAGACACATGTTAGACACTCTGGGACACTTGTGACACATTACGGACACGCAGAGGACGCGCAGGGGCACGCTACAAACACGCTAGGGACACGAGGAGGACATATTAAGGACACGCTGAGAAAATTTTTTTTTTTTTTTAAAAATATTAAAATTTTTAATTTTTTTACTAAAATTACATATCTAAAGTTGATAAAATTAAATATTTGACATAAATACATATTAAATATTTAAAAATATGACATATAATAAATATATAAAATTATATTTTTTGAATGTGTCCCTAACATGTCGTGTCCTGTATTTTTTGAAAATTTACCTATCTATCTCTGTGTCCGTGCTACGTAGTCTACTATCAAGAATGATATGTTCCTATTGAGAGTCACATCTTGTTTTGCTTTCAATGCTTAAAAAGTATTTTCAAGTTTGATAAATGATTGACAAGCAAAGTTAATGCCTCATCTACAAAGCCTAGACCTTAGACCTTTGCCTTATAGTTCCATGTTTCCTGAAAACATATCAAGTTTTTTTTTTTTGGGCATCTTTAATTCGAAGTTTCCTGCTTCTTCTGATCCGAGTCTACAACAGGGTTTAGTGAATCTATGTGAGTTTAATTTGCTTCTTGTTACCATGTGAACCCAGGTGGCATGTGCACTGCTTATGTCAGGCGAGGATCTGGAAAATCATAATGATGTAAAGAATGTACTTATTGAAATGGGAACCTATTTTCAAGTGCAGGCAAGTTCTATTTGCATAGGATGGTTTTTTCCTTGAAAGCAACTCGACCACCATACTGCTATGAGATTTGAAATTTCTCATTCTTCCTCTTATGTCTTCTTGCATTCAAACAAAGAATATCTATTTCTCTTCCTGATAATCAATTATCTAATGTTATATGTGTAGGATGATTACCTGGATTGTTTTGGTGCGCCTGAGGTGATTGGAAAGGTAAGTTCCACTGTTTGTCTTGACTGTAAATCTCTCATTTGTTTTTTTGGAGACCTAGAGACTTACTTTGATCTTTTGCATTATCAGATTGGGACAGATATTGAAGACTTCAAGTGTTCTTGGTTGGTCGTGAAAGCAATGGAACTTTCTAATGATGAACAAAAGAAGTTTTTAAAGGTAAGGAAGCATATTATCCTCCTATTATTTGCTGTAAAAGGTACTTGATTTGCTCATCTAAGTGGGTTTTTTTTATTTATTTACAGGAGAACTATGGAAAAGCTGATCCAACTTGTGTTGCAAAAGTGAAGGAACTTTATAATGCTCTTAATCTTCAGGTGTCTTTTATCCTGCCTTTACTCTTCTGATTTAACATAGGGCCTGTTTGGTGCAGCTTATTCTAAACTAAAAGTTGATAATCTATGAGCAGAATCTAGAAGAACCTTCCCCCATCTTCAGGATAATCAGTTTTTATTTATTTATTTATTTTATTTATTTTTTTTAAAGCTATTTTTACCAAATAAGCTGTGAGCAGAGAAGTTACTACAAATGGTGACACATGATCCAAATTTGAAGATTTAAAAAAGAAGTTATAAGTAGCCCATTTAAGCTGTAGTAAACAGGAATGTTTTCAGTGTTTGGAAATTCGGTAACATGTAGAAAAGGGGGAAGGAGCTTATAACACTTACCACGTTGAAAGCAAGAGGACTTGCCATGCCTATCCAATTGATGAGCATTTTGTGTTTGTTATGTGCATATGTCGGAAACGAAACTGCAACATTTCATTATTAATCGTGTTATTCATTCTTGTTATAGGGTGCATTTGAGGAGTACGAGAGCAAGAGTTACGAGAAGCTAATCAACTCCATTGAAGCTCATCCTAGTAAAGCAGTACAGGCAGTGCTGAAATCATTCTTGGCAAAGATATATAAGAGGCAGAAGTAGGAACTTTTCACTAAAAGAGACAAGTTTTGGATGGAATTCCAACTTGGTTTGTTTTTGTATTCTCCTAAGTTGTTGTCTGTAGTTCATGACAGTTTTCCTCGCTCCAGCTTCGGAATCTCTCCTTTTCCTCCCTCCTTCCCTCCCTCCCTCCCTCCCTCCCTTCCCTGTCAGCAGAAATATATTGAACTGCTATATTTTTTGTTTATAGGGATTTAAGGGGTCAATAATAAAATGCATTTTTCAAGCCCCTACATCATGTCAAGGGTTTTACTTCGATTTGTTTATGTGTTTATGGGTTTGTTGCTTGCCCAACTGTTGCCTCCAGTTGGTACTCTGTTTGATTTCATATCAGACTGGGGCCAGAAAATGCTAAACTACCAAAATTTTCGTACATAATTTATTACAAGAATGATGTAGCAGTGACATGTATGTTTAGACATCCAATGATATTTAGACATGTATATTTCTAATAAAATTGTTAGTAAGAATGTAAGTAGACGTAGCATTGGTCTTATAAATTATGACCAAAATAATAAATGAAAAATCACTATCTGTCATATGCCATTCTGTATAATATTTCTATAAGTTTTTTTGATTTGTATATCATTACTCATTTAGGCCTTCTCTAGCTATATCTAAAAAAGTATGTTTTGAATAAACAAGCCAAAATGAGTTTTGTGCTCGGTTTGCCTAAATAGTAATATCTAATAGAAAATATAGGAGTAATTTTTATGGAAATCTTAGAATAGTGCAAAGACCATTTTATTGTCAATAAAACTCTATCTTTGGTAAGGATGATATGATTATTTTTTGCCAAAATGCAAAAGTTTAAATAATAATGATATATACACCAATTGGTATACTAATTAGTATACAAACAAATGATGTAGCATAATTTTAGAGGTTTTGAATATTTATAATTTGTATAAGGAGTAAGGTCTTAATTTTGAAGTAATAATATCATAACATATATTGATACACTAATTAGTACGTGGAGTACCACCAAAGTTTAAAAGCCTCCCACAAACTTTCTTTATAACAAAAAAAATTACTTTCATCAATTATCAAACGAGTTATTTTATTAGCATTTACTATTTTCTAAAAAATTAAAAATAAATAAATAACATCATTCGCACTCAATTCAATTTTTTCTTTTTCTTTTTCTTTTTTCCCCTCAATACACATCATCCATTTTCAAATAATATCAAGAAAATACCCTTATATTATTCATTTTCAAACCTTAACTTTAACACTACCTCTTTTCCAGCTGTGTTGCCCTTCCCAGCGTCCTCTCCAAGCCCATTGCCCCCTCCCTCATGTTGTCCTTGTTATCTCTTCTTCAATTTGATGGACTTATTTGATTTGTATCTCAAGATGCAATTTTTGAAAAAAAAAAATTTAATTTTATTTGGCTCAGAGTTTTTGAATTTTTTTTTTCTAAAATCACTTTCTCTCTCCTGTATATCAATCAATTATTTTTTCTCACACATATCTATTTAACTATAACAAAATATCAAATTATTCCAAACTCCAAAATTATTTTAAAATATATAATTAAACAAACAAAAAAAAATTCTAAACTCTCTTTCTAAAATTTTTTTTGAAAATTTATCTCAAAAGACAAACTAAACAAATCATCTCGTGATAGAAGTTGTGTGCCGCAGAAGGTAAGAACTGTTCTGCGGTTAAGCATTGTAGGTGAGAGGCACTGACAAGGTTAGAAAGGTGGTGGTGGTGGTGGTGGTGGTGGTGGTTCATGGTAGGTGGCGGTGACTAATAGTGAAGATATTAGTTGATGGTGTGTAATGGCCTTTATGGAGGATTAGAGTTCAGAATCTTATTCAAAAGTTAATTTGAATGAAGGACATAAAAATAATTAAAAAAATTAAATAATTCTTTTTTGTCATTACCGATGGGCAATCACATAAGAAATAAGAAAATGGCTAATAATACCAAGATTTTACGAATTATTAGTAAATATTATTTCATCCTTCTCGTTAAAAAAAAAAAAAAAAAAAAAAAAGTGCACTCCATAATTAGACTCATATAATATTTTGGAAGTATTATAGTCACAAAGTCCTTGTTTCTAGACTTTGATTTTTGACTCTTTGAAATTTTGTAAATTTTCTACAAAAGATCAGTCTTGAAGATTCATTCCACCATCCAAGTGTCTACATCAATTATTGGCCTCAAAGACACTCAGAAGAAAAGGACAAAATCTATAGAAGATAAGACATCTCTTCAACGATCAGTGAAATTCACGCTAAGAAACGACAACAGCCATTGTAAATATTTGTGTCTGTAATTATTTGCGTCTATCGGTAGTAAGGCTTTTCCTTCACTCACTACTTTAATAGAGCAGACGACCCCTACCTTGCTCCATTAAAGCAAAGCTGTGAAAATCCTTACACATGTCTTGTAACAAATTATAGTATCGACTCCATTAAAGCAAAGCTATGAAAAACCTTACACATGTCTTGTAACAAATTACAGTGTCGAAATTTTATCAAAAAATGAGAATTGAATGATATGCGATGGGGCCTAAAGCAAAACCCGATATTATTATCCTAACCCTTTATTGATAAAATTTTGTTATCCATATCTAGAATAGTAGTTGGTGTCAAAGTCTATGCATTTTTTGCATAGAAATTTTGTAAAGTCTAAAGATAGGCCTAAGTAGACTTTTAGACTTTTGGTTCAAATTTTTGACGCTGGATAAATCTATAGTTTTGTTTGTATCTATCAAATATGTTTATAAATTGGTATTCATGCCAACGAATGAAGCAATGAAAAAATTCTCTCCACTCTTCCTTGCAAAAACCCTCCTCCGACTTTTGGCTAAATTTTTTTTTAAGTGTTCAAGTCTTTCAGAACCTCAAAGTCTGTAACATAATCTTTGTAAGTATACTACTTATTAATATGATGTGTGAGTAGTCTCTCTTTTTCCTTAGATATTTCAAAAGAGTTACTCTTCTGTTCTAAAAATCTATTTTCTTTTTGGAAAAATTAAGTTTATGGAATGCTTGCTTGCTCATTAATATTACATGCTTTGCACCTTCATAATATCTGTTGTTTTCTATTTTATTACTGAGTGACCTTAGCTGAAGAGCCTATATGAGCCGTGATTAGGCATTTGAGGGCAAATTGTAGGCAGAAAGGGAAAAGTAAAAAATAGAAAATAAAAATATATTATGTTAAACGAGGCTTAGCTTCAAGGTGGGAGTACATGTAATGAAATCAAATATTGCCTAAAAATAGTTTTACCAAAGAAAAGAAATTTTAGAATAAAAAGAGAGCAACCTCAGTAGAAATATCAAGGAAATGTTTTTCATAAAAGAATTTTAAAATCGAAATTTTATGCCTTTAGAAGAAGAACTTAGAATTAAAATAAGATCCAGTACTGAGCTTATACAAGAATTAGAAGATCAAAAATTAAGATATCGGTTTCTGTTATCATTAGCCTCTGGTAAATCTCTAGAAAATTATAGTTTGAAAATCACTCAAATAAATAGACAGATAATTATAAAACAAGAAGCCTTACAGCTAGCCATGCAACAGCTTGAAGATTTATTAGCATAACTGCAGAATTAATTAGATAATTAATTAGATAATTTCAAAATAATTTCAAATAGTGGTAAACCACTAACTCCATCTCAAAAAATTAGTATCAGAGTAGTGTTTAGTTTTAGGACAGTTTAAGTTAGTTTATGCATTTCGCTTATGGAAATAGAGTAGTTTTTATTTTTGGACAATTTAGTTATAAATTTCATATAGTAGCTTTTAATAATTTTAAAGTAGGATTTAATTTCGTGTATGAAAAGAGTAGAATATTTAGATTTAGACAATTTGCTTTGAGCTAAATATCAGCCATAAATATTAATAGCTCAAAGCAAATAGAGTTAGAATTTAAGCAATTAATTGAAAAATTTCATAGTCAGATAAATCAAATAGCTAAACAAATAGAACAGATCAACCAAATTCAAGATAATTTAAAACAGAAATTAGAAATTTTAGAACAACTAATAAGATCTTAATTTATGAGCAATGATAAAAAAGTTAATAGAGACTACCAGATTATTTTAAAACGAGCAGAAGACTTTCATAATAACCTAGAAGGAATTAGTAGCTATCAGGGAATAAATCAGTCAAATAAAATTTAAGTAAGACAAAATAATATAGAAATTTTATTTCTTATCCGGTTGTGTGAAAAATTTAAAGAATTATCAGAACAACTACATAGTTTAGAAAATCGTTTAGCTTCTTTAGAAAAAATAATACTTCAAAAAGGAAAAAGAGTAGAAGGACAAGCAAACAAACCTTAATCTCAGATAAACGAAGAGGATATAGCCAAATATTTTGAGCGGGAAAGGATCGAAGATTCTGAGAGGGTCAGAAAGGCCAAGGCCCCTGCGGGGACAGAACGTGCTGTGTGCATAGGAGCAGAGCATGCTGTGGGCACGGGAACCGAAGGTGTTATGGATACAAGAATAGCTGTGATGGAGCCGGACAGGTGTCTGTCGCCTACTGATGGTATGTGGTGAGAGGATGACGATCTATGTTTTGCCTACACAGATGAGGACTGGGAGAGTAACTAGCCAGATGATACCTGGTACATTGGCGAAGTTGATCACATGACTAGAAGCGGGTGATATTTCAAACCTCCACACCTAGATCAACTAGAGGCGTCCGGGGAGGACAGGGAGGCAGACAAGCAGAAAGAAAAGCTACTCGAAGAAGAGGCTGTGCTAAAACAACTAAAGAAAATACAAGCAGTCATCTCCATCTGGGGACTGCTGATGGCTTCAAGAGTACATAGACAAGATGTCCTATCTGTAATGGACAAAGCCAAACTCTCAATGGATACCACGCCTGAGCAGCTGGTAGGATTGGTCTTTTTGGGAGGAGCTTCCCCTACGTTGACCTTTTCTGACAAGAAATTGCCGCCCGAGGGCGTAAACCATAACAAACCGCTCTACATCTCTGTGGAGTGTAGAGACAAGTGGATACCGGTAGTTCTTGTCGACACAGGATCCGCCATTAACGTGTGCCCGCTGGCGACGCTTATGCAATCGGGTTGAAGCCCGCGGACTTTGAGCCAACTGCCCAGGTGATCCGGGCATATGACAATACAAGCAGAGAGGTGATGGGAACCGTGAGGATTCACACTGTCTGGGACAACACGAGATTGATTTTCATGTCCTGGACGTTCCTGCAACCTTTAATCTACTTTTGGGGTGGCCGTGGCTGCACTAGGTGAAAGCGGTCTCTTCCACTTTGCATCAGATGTTGAAATACCCCCACGGGAAGGGGGTGGCTATTGTTTTTGGGAATTCGTCAATCCATTCGCCGCCAGAAGTGTCTACACCGGTTTTGGAAATCAAGCATGGTACGTAGGATGTGTTCCTGTCAGGATTTACCCTAGCCGAGGCCCAGGTCGTTTAGAACATTTTGGCTGTTGATGAGGGGTTGTATGTTAGCGCACAGTCAGTATACCTCATGAACAAGCTCCAGCATATCCCCGGGATGGGACTAGGAAAAAGTGGCCGGAAGGGTATTGCAATATCGGCCAAAGTGCCGCACAACCCGCATACCTTTGGTTTAGGCTATTTGCCCACCAAAGAGGACTGGGTGAGGAAAGGCAAAGAAATGGCTGGGAGAGCCAGGGCCAAGCAGACCGGGAGGCATTTTGACTTGATGCATCGGCCTATCCAGGGCACCCTGAACGGACGTTTCGTCCGGAAGGCGAAAGATTTTCCATTTTGCGGCTTCCTAGAGCCATGGCTGAATGCCAAAAAGAGGCGCCTGCCAGGTTTCGAGATCTTCTTTGACTTATAATTGACCGGGGATGATGTTGCCGAGGAGCAGACAGACCCATCAGCTGAGGTTGAGCAGTGTAAGGAAGTGGATTCCGAGAGCACCGAGATTGAAATGGGGGTAGCACTGGCTTGTCTACTATCAGATCCTCCGATCGTACATGAGTGCTTGGGGGATGATCTCTCAGTGTCTATGATTGGGAATGGAGCGGCTGCGAGCCCATCTTTGAACATTTTGGATGCATCCATCGCACCCTCCATCGTCTGGCAGTATGAGGAAGGATTCTTATCGAGTAGTACCGGGTTAGGTAGTGAGCCGGAATCTGATTCCACCGAGTATGTAGGGTCGGAATCAAGTTCCAACTCGTCTCAGTCTGAGTCCGGTATTCCTAGGAGTGACAACCCGAATGCCATAGTCCTGTCTAGGTCGTCTTTTTCTTTTGAATCTGTTGTAACAGAGGAATCAGGCGACTTGGAATTGTTTAATGAGAATGAAGTGGCTGTGGCTTTTGAGTATTTTTCTGTGCCTTTGATTTATTGCATTAATTCAGACTTTCAAAACTTCAATGAAAACGACGAGGAAGAAATTCCTCCGGTTTTGAAATATTTGCTAGAACAAAAGCAGGAGAGGTTTGTAAAACCGCTTGTTGATGAAATCATCCAAATTAATGTTGGCACTGAGAAGGACCCGCGGTTGGTTCAGATAGGGTCCACGTTGTCTTCGGAGGAGTGCGAGCGCTTAGTCGCTTTATTAAAAGATTTCAAAGATGTTTTTGCGTGGTCCTACGAAGACATGCCTGGAATCGATCCTGAGATTGTACAGCACCGGATCCCTCTTGACCTCGAGGCTCGACCTGTCAAACAGAAGCTCAGAAGGATCCGCCCCGATTAAGCCATCAAGATCAAAGAAGAGGTCACCAAGCAAATTGACGCAGGATTCCTGCTGGTATTTGAGTACCCAACTTGGTTGGCCAACATAGTTCCAGTACCGAAGAAGGATGGCAAGATTCAAGTATGCGTGGATTTTAGAGATTTGAACAAAGCCAGTCCGAAGGACAACTTTACTCTGCCACATATCGATGAGTTAGTGGACTTCACAGCGGGGCATGCATTGCTTTCATTCATGGATGGCTTTTCAAGCTACAACCAGATTGTGATGGCATCCGAAGACTGAGAGAAGACTGTTTTTACCACCCCGTGGGGGACCTATTGTTATAGGGTGATGTTGTTCGGGTTGAAGAATGCTGAAGCTACATATCAACGGGCCACGACCACAATATTACATGACATGATTCACAAAGAGGTTGAGGTGTACGTGGATGACATGATTGTTAAGTCCAAAGAAAAAGAGGGCCACTACACCGCCTTGCAAAAGTTCTTCCAAAGGATCAGAGAATTTCGGTTGTGGCTAAATCCTCAGAAATGTACGTTTGGTGTTACAGTAGCGAAAATACTGGGGTTCTTGATTACACAGAGAGGTATTGAAGTCGACCCTTCCAAAATCAAGGTCATCTTAGAAATGTTACCACCAAGGACTGAAAAGGAGGTGCGAGACTTTCTGGGTAAAGTGCAATTCATAAGACGGTTTATTGCTAAATTAACCTTGACTTGTGAACCACTCTTTGGTCTCTTGAAGAAAGGAACGAAGTTCCAATGGGACAGCCGATGCCAAGCTGCTTTTGAATAGATCAAGCAATACTTACAGAACCCACCCGTGTTGTTACCGCCTGAGCCGGGGAAACCGTTGATTTTGTACCTTTCAGTAACAGAAACTACAATGGTCTGAATGTTTGCACAGGAGTCTGAGGACAAGGTGGAGAGAGCTATCTACTACCTGAGCAAGAAGATGTTGGATTATGAGACCCGTTACACTCCGCTCGAGAAGGCTTGTTTGGCCTTGGTATGGGCTACCAAGAAGCTGCGGCACTACCTGTTAGCTCACTTTGTAATGTTGGTTTCAAGATTAGATCCCATCAAATATCTTTTCGAGAAACCGGCACTTACAGGTAGGCTAGTTCGTTGGTTGCTTCTGCTTTCCGAATTCGATCTAAAGTATGTGACGCGCAAGTCAGTAAAAGGGAGAGCAGTAACGAAGTTCCTAGCCAATCACCTAGTTGAAGGGGATGAAGCAATTGAGTATCTATTCCTAGACGAGGCCATTCTGCATGTCGAAGAAGAGTTTTGGACGATGTACTTTGATGGAGCGTCAAACCAATACGGGTATGGGATAGGGGTGTTGCTAATAGCACCCGACAATTCCCGTATACCTCTAGCATTCAAACTCCGGTTCAAAGTTTCGAACAATGAGGCAGAGTATGAGGCGAGTATTGCTGGACTAGAAGCAGCCCTGGAACTAGGGGCAAAACGGTTGGACGTCATTGGGGACTCGAACCTTGTTGTATCTCAAGCAAAAGGAGATTGGAAAGTCAAAGAAGAAAAGATGAAAATATACCACCAGACCTTGGACTTGCTGATTCCTCGGTTTGAGAAGCTGAACTTCGCTCATCTGTTAAGCGAGAACAACAGGTTCGCAGATTCACTAACAACTCTATCTTCCATGATAGACATCCCTTTTGGAGTCTGGATGCGTCCGATCATCATTGACCAAAAATTTGTGCCGGCTTATGAGCTGATTGCTGCCATAGATGAGGTTCAAGATGAGAATCCTTAGTATCACGATGTATGGAACTTCCTGGAGAAAGAAGCATATGCAGCAGGGGCAAATGCCAAGGATAAAAGGGCAACTCTATCTTCCATGATAGACATCTCTTTTGGAGTCTGGATGCGTCCGATCATCATTGACCAAAAATTTGTGCCGGCTTATGAGCTGATTGCTGCCGTAGATGAGGTTCAAGATGAGAATCCTTGGTATCACGATGTATGGAACTTCCTGGAGAAAGAAGCATATGCAGCAGGGGCAAATGCCAAGGATAAAAGGGCAATCAGAAGAATGGTTACTCAGTTCATCATTTACGGAGGTAAATTGTATTAGAGAGGTTATCTGGGAATGCATAAACTGTGTGTCGATGCTGAAGAATCGAAGCGCCTGATGGAGGCCATCCACAGGGGAGAGTGCGGAGCGCATATGAATGGGGTGATGCTAGCCTAGAAAATTCTCAGGCAAGGTTACTACTGGTCCACCATGGAGGAGGATTGTATTGGCTTTGTCCGGTGATGCCACAAATGTCAGATCCATGCGAACCGCATGAACATTCTGCCGTCGAAGCTATACAACATGACTTCGCCATGGCCATTTTCAGTCTGGGGGATCGATGTGATCGAGGCTGTCACTCCGAAGGGATCTAATGGGCATGAGTTCATTCTGGTCGCAATAGACTATTTCATAAAGTGGGTTGAGGCCCAATCTTATGCGATGTTGAAGGCGTTGCACGTTGCAAAGTTCATCAGGAACAACATCATCTGCCGCTATGGGGTCCCGAATGAAATTATTTCAGATAATGGTTCCCACTTCAAGAAGGAAGTGATCGACTTGTTGGAGAAATACAATGTGGCTTTTCATAAGTCATCTACATATCGGCCGTAAACCAACGGAGCAGTTGAGGCCGCCAACAAGAACATCAAGCGTATTCTGCAGAAGATGGTGGAAACCTACCGGGACTAGCCAGATAAGCTGCCATTTGCTCTGTGGGGATACCGGACTTCAATTAGAACTTCTACCGGAGCGACTCCGTATTCATTGGTCTATGGGATGGAGGCCGTTCTACCTATCGAAATTGAGGTTCTGTCGTTGCGAGTACTGGCTGAGTGTCAGATAGCTGAGGCATATTGGCAACAGAGCAGATTCGAGGAACTCATACTCTTTGATGAGAAAAGGCTGAAAGCACTGTACCATGTTCAAGGTTATCAACGACGAATTTTCAGGGCTTTCAACAAGAAAGTTAAGTCTCGGAATTTGAAAGAAGGAGATTTGGTGCTCAAAGACAATCGAGCTCCCATCCACGACCCTAGGGGCAAGTTTAGACCTAATTGGACTGGTCTTTACATCATCAGGTCTATTTGGTCAGGTGGAGCTGTCATTCTGATGGACCTAGATGGCTTAGAGTTCTCCCAACCAATCAAAATGGACAAGTTGAAGAGACATTTTCCCTGAGAGGCTCGCTAGGCCGAAAACCCGAAAGGGCGACCTAGGCAAAAGTTAGAGCACAAAAATTTGAAATGATAAAAACTGAGCTCGCAAGGTTGAAAACCCGTAAAGGGCGGCCTTAGCAAAAATTAGAGCGTAAAAGGTGAGGGTTAATACACGAGTGAACCTAAACCGAACTACGTAAGGCTTGATTCCCATCTTTGGGATACGTAGGCAACTTCATTCTGAAGTCCAGCCATAAACACTTCTCCGATCAACTTTTTCCATGTGATCACCTTGGTCATCTTTGTCTATTCAGCATTTAAGAGCTCGGTCGTGATCTCCGGTACAATGCTACTCAGACTACGGGCAACTTTCCAGTTGTTGGAATCCAGGGTTGTGCATCTTAGTGACAGATCTCAGGCATGTCCAGTTCCAATCCATATCGAAAATGGTTTTGAAAAGTTTTAATAAAAGTTGATTTTGTTCAAATTAATCTTTTTATAACTTAGACCATTTTTGGACCGAACGAAAAATTTTCAGTACCACAACCTTCAATTTCATTGATTTCAATATAGAGTTCTCTTGCTCTTGAATACAAAATTGAAGTTGCTTTTCATTACATTCATGAAGAAAACTTGAAAGTTCTGATTAAAGCAAAGAAATCTGGGGCATAGTCAGGTGTTCTTGCGCCCTCTCCCAGAGCTGGTCAAAGCCTCTGATGCTAAGTTGGGCCTGATCTGTGCCTCTTCATTGAGCCAATCTAAGCACTCATCATAGAGGATATAGCTGAAGGTGGGAGCAGGGGCTAGAAGTTCTCTCGTCCTCCATGCCGTGACATACCGAGCTAGCTGTGCGCCTCGGACCGGAAATGTAGCAGGGTACTTAATCCCTTCTTCTGGACAAGTCTGATCATGTTCGAACTAGCGTCGAAACCGGAATGAAAAGTAAAACACACAGTGTGTCAGGCCAATCAACTGGACCCCAGGCTGACGGGTCATACTGTAACTTATTGCCGGTAAGTTGAGCCAAGGGCAGCACCAAGCAATGCGATCCGCAGACAAATTACACATCCAGTTGTACCACCATCCCTCATCCGAGGCATCGACTAGATGTCGTCGGGAGAAATAGCTGCGAGCTGAATATGTTGGACACGAGTCCACAACTCTCAACTTGTCCATCAACCACACCTGGGGAGAGATGAAAAATGAGAGAATAAAGAATAGAGAGGTGTACGTTGAGAGAAAAAGTGAGCAAAAGGGTTTTGAGAGAAAAATCGAGCCTGAGGGCCGAGTGATACAAGCAATATATATGTGAGACAGGGTGGGAAACAATACCTGTAATAGTAGTGGACTCCCCGCCAACCTAGCTGTCTCCCGATGATGAAAAGCGTCCAAGCCTATCAATGTCTCGGCCAATGTCATAGCAATACAGCTTTTGCCTCTTTCAAGCCCTCAGCGACCTCAATCAAACGAGTGCTAAACCCGCCGGAGCCTAGGGCGAGTAAGAAATGAGATAGAATGCATAAACAAAGCGCGTGTCACTGATGACCTTGCCAATGACGATCGCCACGATCACCGGCATCAGAAAACCAACAAACCAAGCTCGAAATGTCCAGTTCTCCATCATGAATCAATGACCAAGCATCATGCAAAGTAAGGCCGCACATCCTTCCTAGCGCTTGGACATGGCCAAACCGGAATTGAGGCAAGATTTCTTCATCGCGCTCGGATTCCATTAAAGCTTGGAAGTCCTTGAAAGTGGGACACATCTCTTGGCCGCCAAAGCTAAAGACGTGTGTCACCGGGTTCCAAAACCTTGTCGCGGTATATAGGAATGAAAATGGCAGCGGGGTGCGACCCAGTGTGAATAGTGCATTTATGCCGAAACCCCGGAAGTTCAGTTTTTCCGAGCCATCGAAGTTAGCAATCCAAGTTGTGAGGTTTTAGGTAAGAAACTCTTTCATTTGGTGCAAATCAGTGTTGAAATGAGGAAAACTATGAAGCTGTGGCTATTGTAGAAGATAAAGTGTTGAGTGGAAGACAGGTGTCAACATTCTGGAGGTCCTTGTCATTTTTTTGGCCGGTCGACCAAAAATAGTGCCGACCGACCATCTGTTTTGGCCGATCGGCTAAAATGTTGGCCGATGGCCATTTATTGTGGCCGGTGATATCTCCTTGTGGCTAATGGCCTCTCCTTTTGTTCTCTAAATTGAATAAATGTTAAGCATGCTGAGAACTCGTGATTGGTTCCACTTCCAATGCCTTCTGGTGATGATTTTTGCGGAGTCGCGCCTGTTACGTCGATTTGTTTATCGAGTTGTTGTACATTTGTTTATCGAGTTGTATTTTACGCTCTTTAAGTCTTTGCTTTGCTTATCGAGTTGTATTTACAGTTGGTCAGCCTATCGAGTTCTTTATTTTGATTGTCAAGTTATTTTTTGGTCGTTACTCGGTTCACTACCTGATTATTACGATGCAAGCGCTTAATTTTCAAACAAAAGTTCAAATCTCATTTACATTGTTATATAATGCAATGCAATGCGATGCGATGCATAAAATGTTCAAATTCTGTGTGCAATGCTCGGTGCGCGCAAGGAGTATCCTTTCTCGTATCCTTTTGTATCTTGCAAGTTCCGCAAATCGCTTGAAGTATGTTGTATTACGTCGCTTTGTTTTGATTGTAATAAGCACGCTCGTTATGCGTCATACATTGAACAATGCCTCATCTTGTTCTCAAGTTGCATCTCAACGTCATGAATAACATGCCTTTACCATGCTTCCATTGAATATGTGCCCTTCTCTGTTCTCGCATTGTTACACACATTGCATGCATTATTGCGTATGCTTTACTTACATGTGTTTACGCACCTTCTCGCATTGTTACACACATTGCATGCGTTATCGCGTATGCTTTACTTACATGTGTTTATGCACCTTTTTGCATTGTTACACACATTGCATGTGTTATCGTGTATGCTTTACTTACATGTGTTTATGCACCTTTTTGCATTGTTACACACATTGCATGCGTTATCTACTTACATGTGTTTATGCACCTTTTTGCATTGTTACACACATTGCATGCGTTATTGCGTATGCTTTACTTACATGTGTTTATGCATCTTCTCGCATTGTTACACACATTGCATGCGTTGTCGCATATGCTTTACTTACATGTGTTTACGCATCTCCTTGCATTGTTACACACATTGTATGCGTTGTCGCGCATACTTTACTTACATGTGTTTATGCCTCTCTTGTTACACATATTGTATGCGTTGTCGCGCATGCTTTACTTACATGTGTTTATTCACTACTCAGTTTGCATGGTTATGCACCACTCGGCTTGCGTTGTCGCGCGTGCCCTCTTTGTATTGTTATGCTTGTTTCAAATCGCATTGTTATGCGTCACACTTAGGTTGCATTGTCTCGCATCCATTCTGCATTGTTATGCGTTGCACTTAGGTTGCATTGTCTTGCACCCCCTCACTTGCGTTGTCACGCACTTTTCACTTGCATTGCTATGCATGTTTCTAATGATATTGTACCTGTTAAGTTTCTTTCTTTTGCATGCACGATATTGTATGTATGGTTCATTTGAAGCTGGCACGACCAGACGAACCAGATAGGCATGATATTGTATGTACGGTTCATTTGAAGCTGGCACGACCGGCCGAACCAGACAGGTATCGCGTACTTCATGTGAGACGTAGCGAGAATTGTATAATTCTCTTACATCCTTTTTTGCATGACATGTAGTTAGATTTGTATATGCTTGCTTAAAACTGTTGCATGATATGCTTCGTTATAGCTTTCTTCGCATGATCATAGGTTATGATTCGGCTTTGTGCATTGTCTCTGCATTTTGCCCCTGCCTTTGGGCACATATCTTTGCTAGCTTGTATGCTTTGTCTACGTTTTCGGCCTTGTCAAAATGGGTCATCTCTGGGCTTCGACATTCACTCCCGTCGTTGTTATGACTTTCGAAGTTCACAAAGAGGGCAATCAGAGACACCCTATTTTTGACAGTCCTCAAGACTTGGACGTCATCGTTTGAACACTCGATGATCATCCATGTTCGTGTTCATTTTGAGTTCCCTGAAGGTCTCGGCTGCGCGCCTTGCCTTAGGATCTCTCAACTTGACTGTTTTATGCTTGGTTGTGGACCAAGCACTTGTGATTTTTGCACCTGAGGGTAGGAAGTGGCTTGTTGGTCATCCCCTTAACCCACCGGCCATGGCCTGAGGCCACCGGCCTTATTTTCTTGCTATCGGCTTAGAGTGTTGGCCGATCAAGATTTTTAGTTGGCCATTGATTTGGTCGATTGGCCATTTTTTTTGGCCGAGGCCTTTTCTTTGCCTTTTTCAGGCATTGTGCATGCCAGCTGTGCCAGCTGGTGAGCACAGACTTTGCCCTCTATACACGTGTATGGAGGGATTTGAGCCTTGTTTAGCTTCTCTTGGAAGCTTGGAAAATTTGGATTTCTATAAAAGGAGGGCCTCCCCTCCCTTTCCAGGGGTTCAGCCAACTGATATAGAAGTTAGATATATCTCTCTCTCTATATCTCCCTCTCTCTAGATTTGTGTGTGTGTTTGAGATCAAAAGTGTGTTTTGTTCTTACTATTGCACATAAACACCTAGCACTACACTATCCTTGGTTGCTGAGGCACTAGAAGGTTGATTTCAGAGTTTTTGAGTTGGTTTTGATCCAAGAAGGGTGCTGGAGTTGGTGTTCTTGAAGTGTTCTTCAAGGGTGAGTCAACTTGCTTTTGATACCCCATTTTGGTTTAAGCTTTTACACATACTTGCATGTTGTTTTAAGCTTAGTGTCCTACTGGAAAAATTTCTGTATTTTCATGCTTGAGATGTTTCATTAAGGTCACTTTTGTGTTGGGGGTTGTCTCCCCCCTCCCCCCCTTAGGCCTTGTTTGGCCTCATTTTGTGCCTCTTCCTTTTGGCTTTGGAACCTTTCTTGTTTCAACCTTCTCACCACTGAAATCCAGAGGATTTTCAGTGGTAGAGAAGTGGTTTTGAGGTCTTGCATAGAGGAGGGACACCCCTATCTCCTTATGTCTCATTTGCTTGCCTTAAGGGCTCATAGTGGTAGCATATTTACTTAGTTTGTTTTAACTTCATTTTAGCAAGTATTTGGTGTTGTTTGGTCATGTTGTACCTCTGTTTCATGTTGGTTTGATGGCCTCATGCATACACCATACACTTGTCTTGCAATCTTCTCATTTGCCATAACATGTATCTTGCATTTGGACTATCATGCTTGCATATTTTGACTCGACCCAAAGGAACTTTTAGTCATATTTCAGCATGTTAAAGCTCTGTTTGGTGTCGTTTTGATCATATATGTCATGTTTTGTATAGCTTTAGTTCATCATAACTTGTTGGCTTTGAAGGCCTAAGTCGCATGATTACATTACTTGGCTCTTTTTCATAATTTGGCATCATTTCACATGAGATTTCAGTCCATATAATGTGGCTATGCATTCACATTCATAACATTTTTCATGCATTAGAAGGTTTGTGTTTTATGCTTCAAGATTGGGCCATTATACATGCCTCCATGCTTAGACCATTTAGATACCATCTAAGTGGGTTTTTGAGTTTGTTTCAACATGCCATAACTCTGTTTTCCATTGCTTAAATCATGCCATGTTTGGTTGTGTTAGGCGTAGTATAACACCTCTTTGATAGCATTGCATGCCCCATTATTTTGGCATTGTATTCTAGCTTGTTTTGGCCAGCTTTGAGCTCACTTTTGGTCTTGCTTAGACCTGCCTCAAGACTGTTTTAGGTCCCCTTGGCCCTTTGAGGCTTGTTTCACATGGCCATGGCTTGAGCCCCTTGGCTAGTCTCAAGTTTTAGGCTCTTTTGTATGCTTTGCTTGCATGGCTTGGTTGATTTGGCATCATCCCTTGCATATTTTCAGAGCTTATCATGCTTGTTATTTGTCCATATTTGTCTTTTTAAATGTGCTTAAGGGTCGACCTTTTTTGTGCCTAAGTGTTGGACCTTTGCATGCGCATGTTTGGGTGTGTTTTGTCCATCATTTCTTGGCACTTTGGCCACTGTTTTGGTACAGCTGAGGTCTATCCATCTCTAGTGTAAGTCCTTGGATCATGCATTTGTGTATTGTTGTATGCTTACCGTATTGCATGTTGTTGCATCCTTATGATTGGTGTCATTGTTGCATGCCTATCACTTTGCGTGTTTCCATATCTAGGTTGCGTTGTAGTATTGCATACTTGTTGCATTGCCATGCTGTTTGCATGTTAGGTTGCACTGCATTACACTTGGCATGCTCATGTTACATTGCCTTACATTCCCATGTTGCATTGTATTTGGTTGCATGCATTGCATTGTGTTTAGTTTGGGGTGTCAAACCAAACACGAGGAGCGAGGAACGTTCGTACTTGAAGTGACGAAACGTCCCTCAATCCTTAGTCGCCGACGCTCTTGATCCAAGCATGATAGAGTTCTAGGCATTCATATGTTTTGTTGCATTCATTCCACATTGATTTGCACACTTGGCACCTTTGGCCATCATGCATTGAAATGCGTGATTGGTGGTCCGAGGGTCGAGAGCCATACTCCCTTGAGTTCATAGCATGATAGGGAGAGTGGCTGTGCACACATTGTCTTGTAAATGCCTTGTCATGCACTGTTTTTCCTCTGCTGCAGCAAAAGCAGGATTCTGTAGGAAGAAATGGTCAGTCGGCCATCTTCAGTGCCAACCGGCTATGCATTTCTGGCTGATATCCCCACAAATGGTCAATGACCATCTTTCCATAGCCGATGGTCCTATCTTTTGGCCGGTGGTATCACACAATGCTTAGGGAGCGGTTCAGGAGCAGTCTTGGGACTTTTGTAGTTTTCAGAGGCATAAAATAGTGTAAACAGAGGCAACATGTGGCATGGCAATGGGTTTCCGAGCAAAGCGAACGAGCATGCATCATCCAATTATTCCGAGGCGGAGCTGCGGCGGCCTCTTTAGTTTCATACTTAGATTGTTTTGTACTTTAATTAATTTGTTTAATTAGTTAAGGGTTTTGTAATATTTAATTAGCTAGGGTAGTTGATTAATTATTCGGTTTGTATTATTTATTCAGACCCTCTGTCGAGAGGGCGAGTTTTGTAATAATTGTGCGTGCATGTGTGAATGTCTTCCAACCCCATGTATTTCTCTCTTTTACTTACCTGCTTTTAATGGTTAGTTTTAGGTCATGTTTCAATTAGCATACTTATGTCAGCATGTTTGCATACATTCATTCGTATTGCACGCACCGGGCTCGGCACATCATACTAACTGCATAGTATTTCAATTCCAACTTGAATACGTGTATCGAGTTGCCGCATTTCATATGCCATTATTAGATTAGCCAGGCCTATTCTAGTTGCATTTTGCATGTGTTGCATTAGCCATCTTAACATGAACTAAGATCATGCATGATTTCTAACTATTTTCTTGTTTTGGCTCGGAGTACACTGTGAATGTTTATGCTTTAGCATCTTGCATGTGTGTAAGTGTTAACATGACAGCATGCTTGCTACAAGGCTAAGTGCTTATATGATATAACTGCCTGAATGCCTGTGGGTGAAGGTTGGATTGCTTGAATTGGAATAATTCATCGAAATCCGTGTTCTAGCCTACTTGCGAGTAGCAAAATTCAAACCTATTTCCAAACAAACGGATATGCGATGCTTTGTTCCAAGTTAGGCGATCTAGTCTATACTTGTTTTGCTGTACGTATCACGTAGTAAAGATTAGCTAATTAACCGGGATAAGAACGCATGTGTTGTCAAAAATGAGATATCATGCTTAGTACAGGCCGATCTTTGGATCGGGCGAGCAGAGGTGTGTAGACATCCCATTTTTGACCGCCCTTAAGACTTGGGCGCGACTGATGGTTTACTCGGTGATGAAAGGTGTGCAGGGCAAAGGTGCAGTTTCTTCGGCAAAGAGAGAGACAAATCTCAACTTCACACCCCATTTTGGACCAAAATTATTTTGGATGGTTTTTAGACCTTAAAACCCTCTCTTTCAAAATATTTTTGAAATAAAGTTCCTACGATGTTCTGACGCTCGCATTTCGGTAAATGTTGCGTTTTTCGGTAAACTGAGCAAGGATAAAGTGGAGAATGAATGAAAGAGAGATGAAATCTTTGAAAAATCTTTCAAAACACTTTGTTTAGGGGTTTGAAGTTGAAGAAAAGAGGAAAGGAGAGGAGAAAGCTAGTTTGGGAGAAATTCGGCATGAATCCGGGTAGAAGAGGGTCGAGCAGCCCTCGCTGAATCGGGCTTATTCATCGTCATACTTGGAGTTTAGCTATGAGGCCACCACCGTTGGAAAACTTACTTCTGGGGCTTCATTTTGCACTCAAGAATCTTCTAAATCCAAGTCCGGGTGGAGGAGATATGATTGGTTGAAGTTGGGCATCATCCCGGTTGGATCGAATCTGCGCGGCTTCACCAAAATGGGCATAACTTTTTCCACAGGAGAAATTTTAATGCAAGGTTTGCGCCATTGGAAAGCTAACTTCCGGGGCTTCAATCTAGACATCCACCAGAACTTTTTGGCCTCATCGGCCACCCATCGGCCATCCATTTAGCCGACCGGCCAAATAAATGGCCGACCGGCCAGTAAAAGTAGCCGACCGGCCAATTTTGCTAGCCGACAACCTTCTGGAGTATTCTACAGATTGAATAGATGACAGCTGTGCCAGCTGGAGGGCACAGACTGGATCCTCCATACACGTGTATGGAGGATCTTGGCTCTTAGTTTTGAAGCTTCTAAGAGAAGTCTTACTTCCTTGGCTCTATAAAGCAAGCCCTCCTCTTCTATAATTAGGGTTCTAAAATTCCAGAGGAAACATACACTCTCCCCCCTTGTATCTCTCCATTTTAACCTCAAAGTATAAGGTTCTTGGCTGCATTCCTACACCAACACCTAGCACCACCCCACCACCTCCATTCCAGCAGCTTGGAGGGTCTTCTCAGAGGCTAGGAGGCACCACTTCTCAAGCCAAAAGGCAGCTAAGGGTTGGTCTACAAGGGTGAGTACCATTTCCCCTTTTTTGAGCTTATCTTGTACCATTTCTTAGCCCTATTTTCTTGCTGTTTTGAGCTCTGACCAAAACTGAAAATGTCATTTTTTTGAGCTATATTCCATGTTTCATTAAGGGCTCATTGCAGTTTGAAGCTTCTTTTTGGCACTTGCTTCATTATCCTCTTGAATGCCATTATTTTGCATGATATTTTTAGCCTATGTGTGATCTGTTTTGGAGCATGTCATAAACTATAGATAGGCTTATTTTGAGCCCTTCTTCAACATTTAAGAGGGCTCAACATTGTTGGGGACCTCCATGTATCACTTTCCATTGTACCCCTCTTTGGTCCCCATTTTTGCACGATTTATTAGCTTATTAAGCTTCTGTTTTTCGACCTTGATCAGAACTGAAAGTGGCCATATTTTGACCCCCTTGTCATGTTTCATTAAGGGTCTTTGGCTGTTTGATAAATATTTTGTATACTTTGTGTTATAGCCTCTTTTGAGCCTCATCTTGCATGACGTTTTGAGTGTGTTTTTATACTGTTTTTGGGGCTTCCATAAACTGTAAGTAGTCATTTTTTTGGTCCCTATTCAGTGTTGTAGAAGGGTCTTTTTCTGTTTGGGCTTTGCATCTACCACTTGCTTCATTGCCTCCCTTGCGGAGCCATTTTTGTATGCTAATTTAGTCCCACTTGTACTTACTGTTTGGCCATGCTTTGAACTGTAAAAATTCTTATTTTTGGGATGCCTTGCTTTTGTCTTTTCATTCCATGTACCAATTATGCATGCTTTGTATAGCTGTAAGCCATTTCATGTACCTAGTTTTGCATTTCAGGAGAGATTCCGTGCATCGGGTATCATTTTGCCATGATTCGGAGCTGTTTTGCATCTCATTTTGCCTCTGAAAATTGCATGACATATGCCATATTCCATGTTTTTCCATGTCTTGTTAGAGTGGCATTCCGTGCCGTAGGTTCGGTCTTGTTTCTTACGCCTTGAGCACGCACTTCGAGTTGTCTCATCTTCATCTTATGGCCACTGATATGAGTGTGGCTGAGGTCAACTTGTATTGGTGTAAGCCCATTTTGCATTGTGTATGCCATGTTACAACGCATTGTGCATGTTATGTTGTTGCATTGTGTCATGCCTTGCATGCTTGTTCGCATACTCATATTGCATACTTAGCTCGCATACTTAGGTTGCATTTGGCATGCATCCCTTGCCTCTTGATCGAGCATGATAGAGGTTGGGGCCTTTGATGTGTTTTGTGCTTGCATTTCATTTGATATCAAAGTTGCTAACTTGGCTTTTGGGCCATCATGCATTGAAATGCGTGATTGATGGCCCAGGGGTCGAGGGCCATCCTCCCTTGAGTCCATTGCATGATAGGGAGTGTGTTCATGCACACATTTGCTTGAAATTCCATGCCATACAATCGCTTGCCCTCTCTGTCAATTGCGTGTTCTGCAGAGTTTTGGCGATCGGCTACATAGAGTCTTGAAGCCACTGGATTTTTGGTCGATAACTTCATCGAGCGGTGACCTTTTCCCATGGCCGGTGGCCATCCCTCCCAGCCGGTGGTGTTCCACAGTGTGCAAAGAACCTGTCCTGAGATTTGTGCAATTTTCAGAGAAGCTAAGCAGTGTAAACAGAGGCAACAGTGCTATGGCATCGAGTTTTCGGGCAAGGCAAGTCAAACATTCATCATTCGCGCATCCCGAGGCGGGGCTGAGGCCTTTCCCCTTTTGCATTTAATTTGTTAATTAAATTAGAAGTTTTGTAATAATTAATTAGCTAGGATAGTTAATTATTTATTTGGTTTGTATTATTATTTGGTCTCTCTGAGAGAGGGCGTATTTGTAATAAGTGCGCGTGGGTGCGTGTGTACATGTCTTCCAACCCCCACTTCTTTCTTCCCTTTTATTTACCCGTTTATGATGGTAGATTAGGGCATGTTTAAATTAGCATACCTTATGCAATGCATGCGTGCATCCATACATTTGTCTTACATGCACCAGGCTCGGTACATCACGCTAACTGCATTGTATTTCAATTTCCAAATTGAATACTTGTTACTTGTAGCATTTCACATGCCATGCTTAGGATAGCCGAGCCTGTCTAGATTACACCTTTGCTTTCATTGCATTAGCCATTTAAACATAAACTAGGATCATGCATATGATTACTAACTATTTTTTGTTTTGGCTTAGAGTACTAGGTAAGCTTCTACGCTTTAGCATATCGCATGCGTGTGAATGTTGCCATAACAGCATGATTACCATGAGGCTAGCTGCTTATGTGATATAACTGCTTGATTGCCTGTGGGTGAAGGTTGGATTGTTTGAGTTGGAAAAACTCGTTGAAATCCGTGTTTTAGCCTACTTGCGAGTAGCAAATTCCAAAGTATTTTCAAAACAAACGGATATGCAATGCTTGTTTCCAAATTAGGCGATCTAGTCTATACTTGTTTGCTGTGCGCATAACATAGTAATTCTAGGCTAATAACTGGAATAAGAACATGTAATGTTTTCAAAATCGGATATCACGGTTAGTAGAGGGTCTTGGACCGAAAAGTGCTCATAGCTGACCTTCCCCGATTGTACCCAAGCTCTCGAGCCAAGACAACTTTGGTAATAACGGACACGTGGCCTTTGGCACCGAGTCAGGGTTTCCTAAATTCCCCCATAAAAAATATTTAGATGGCGACTCTGTATCTGGCAAAGCAGTCCATGTTTGGCGCTTCTTTTCAAAAATCTGTTTCTCAAAACGATTTGCTAGATTTGGACTCTTTGGTTCAGATTAAGAACCGTAACAACAAAAGGGAGTCTGAACTGTAGAGTGAAGCCCAAGGGCGCGTCTACAAGGTGCTCATAGCTGACCTTCCCTAATCGTACCCAAGTTCCCGAGCCGAGGCAACTTTGGTGATGACGGACATGTGGCCTTAGGCACGAGTCAGGGTTTCCTAAATTCCCCCCAAAATAAAATATTTAGGTGGCGACTCTGTATCTGGAAAAGCAGTCCATGTTTGGCACTTCTTTCTTAAAAATCTGTTTTCCAAAACGATTTGCCAGATTTGGACGCTTTGGTGATTTATCAATCTTGTATTGCATTTTGCGAGATCAAATTAAGAACCGTGACATTTGAGTCCGAATTGTAGTAAGTCCAAATAAACAAAACGGGATTTTTCCCGGGACGTTCGGGGACGTCCACAGGTGGTACCATAGGAGTAGATTATATTCCCGCTAGTTTTTTATTTCCTAGTAGAAACATTTTTCCGGAGCTAGCTCAAAAGTATATACCAAATGAAGAGATAGCAAATATTTCTTTAGAAAATTTAGATATAGAAGAGTTTGAATTAGAGGATATAGAAGAGTTTGAATTTGAAAAAAAAAAAGAGACTATTGGAACCTAGAAGATTTTCAACAAATTGTTAACCTAGAGTTAATTTTTTCAAAAATAGGAAAATTGAAGAAAAAACCAATATACAAAATAACAGAAAATGATTTAGATGAAATAATAAGATTAGCTGAAACAACATAAATTTTAGGTGAACAGCCCATGAAATATTGGAAAATAAATAAAGTTTTAGCCAGTTTAGATATAAAAAATAAAGATTATAAGATTACATCAGTACAAATAGATCATACACCAGTAGACATAGAAGAATTTAGGACACATATTAAGAAGTTATTAGATTTAGAAGTAATTTGACCTAGTAATAGCCCGCATAGGAGCGCCGCATTTATGGTATAAATCATGCAGAGATAAAAAGAGGAAAAGTTAGAATGGTTATAAATTATAAAAGATTAAATGACAATACAGAAGATGATAAATATAATATACCAGATAAAGATCAGCTCATAAATAGAATACAGACAGCCAAAATATTTCGCAAATTTGATTGCAAGTCAGGATTTTAGTAAATAAAAATAGAGAGGGAAAACATATCTTGGATAGCCTTTTGTTGCCCACAAGGACATTATGAATGGCTAGTTATGCCTTTTGGACTAAAAAATGTACCTTCCATATTTCAGCGTAAAATGGATAGTATATTTAATAAATATAATTTTATATTGGTATATATAAATGACATATTAGTATTTAGCCCAGATAAAAATAGTCATATAGATCATTTATATATAGTATTAGAAGAATTTATAAATAATGGAATAATAATTAGTAAGAGAAAAATGGTATTAAATAAATCCCATATAGAATTTTTAGGAATGGAGTTAGGAGATGGAAAAATCAGGCTACAACCTTACATAGTTAAGAAAATTTTAGATTACCTAGATAAATTAGAAGATACAAAACAATTTCAATCATTTTTAGGAATTTTAAATTATACACGAATGTACATTCCTAACCTTAGTAAAATAATGGGACCCCTATATAGTAAGACCACACCTACAGGGCAAAAATATTTCAATCAAGAAGATATAACTTTAGTTAGAAAAATAAAAGACATTTGTAGAAATTTAACCGACCTACAACTTCCTTTAGAATCAGAATATATAGTCGTAGAAACAGATGCAAGTCAATTAGGATGGGGAACAGTATTATTATTTAAACCTAGCAAATATGATAGTAAAAATAAAGAGCGCATTTGTAGATATAGTTATGGAAAATTTAAAGAAAAAGATACAATCATGACTAGCCTAGATTTTGAGATATTAGGAATAGTATATGCAATAAACAAATTTAGATTATTTTTGCACAAACCCTTTACAATTAGAATAGACTGTGAAGCTATAGTTAGATTTCATAATAAACTTAATAAGTGCAAACTAAGTACCAGAAGATGGGCAAAATTTTTAGATTGTATAGTAGAACAAAGATATAAAGTAGAATTTGAACATATTAAAGGGAGTGATAATAAATTAACAGATTGGCTAAGTAAGAAAATTTATTTAGAAAAAAAAATAACCAGTTTAACTTTTGTGCAGATAATAGAGAACAACAAAACAATGAACTTTGGGGGATTAGCTCTTCCCATTTATGAAAGCAAAAACAAATTCAGACCATTAACAGGAATCAAGCTAGACCTAGTTCAACAGTGTCTTTTAGATAACTTTTGGAATAACCATAACCACCTATCTAAACGTCTATCAGCCTTAAACCCTCTTAGTATATATTTTTCAAAAATCCAGAACAAACTTTTGTCTAAAAGCTTTTCTTAAAGGATTTTATGATTTCGAGTCAGCCAGTACCTATGCCCGCAGACAGATAGGAACTAGTTATTTTATCAGCCAAATAGCTAAAGATTATCTGGACACATTGAGCAAAATGAAGTCAACAACTATTGCTACTAGTGGAGTCCCAGTTAGCTAGGTAACAGGAAGCAGTAGTACTAACCCTCAGCCAAATTCTTAAAATCCTCTTCAAATGTACAGACATTGTGAAGGCCTTACTAAAAATTTCAAGAAAATTATGGATAAAGGAAAAAAGGTCAGTGAAGAACTAGACCAGTTACGAGACGAAGAAAAACAATTGAGAGCAACTATTCGAACCCTAACCAACCAGCTTAAAAAATTAGCTCTAGAAAAAACAACTGCTTCCTTTCTTAACCCAGAAATCAGACAACTTACCAGTGAGGAATTTGAACAATTAAGTGCTAGAATGTATGTCTTCAGGCATTTTATCATTCAATCTTTTTGTGAGAAAAGTTGAGAAATAGAAGACCTTAAACCCTATATATACACCTTAGCCGAAGATAGCAGAAATAACGAGTTAGTCACTATACAGTTGTTTCTTCAGGACTTTTCCATAGCAGGAGTTCAATGTCCTGGTATGGCTTATCAATGGACTTATCTCTATGAGGATGAAGAGCAACCCTGTTTACAAGAAGCAAGATGTATAGATAGGCCAGAATATTTCGGTAGATGTTAGTGTAATTTAGATTTCAGCATCTGTCTTTGCTAGATAAATCTAGCAATTGTCACGACCCAAACCCGCCCCTATAGGTTTAGCGACGTAACCGGCCAGTAATCCGTGGATTACCTACGGCCTCCAAACGGATTAACAAATATTAAGGGGCTGCGGAAGCAGTAATGTAAAATAAAACAAGGTCCTATGAGCTGTGATGACATACATGGGACAGAAAATTCAAAACTTATTTATATGCATAATCATGCTAGTCAGATACACCCATATGTACAAACTATTTACATCAAACACTCCCAAGATCCGACATTACAAAACACAACCAACAACTAGCATGAAGTGCAAAACTGCCCAAACATCGAGCCTGGCGGAACCTCCTCGAGGCGCAACATGTAGCTTGACCAAATCAAAACGAGACAGAGGGCCATCAACTCGCCAGGTCTTATCTTGGCTCACCTACATATATATAATAAACTGTGAGCGAAAGACCAGTGAATAATAACAGAGTAAAGAGGTTTAATGAATGATGTCCATCACAGAGTTAGAAATCAGAGTTTATATCAGAAACACAGTCTTATCAAAAATAGAGTCTTATTCATATTCAGATTTCCAATCAGAAATAGATTCAGATACATGCTCATATTCATAATCAAACTCAGATTTTTGCATAAGATCATATGTGGTACACCCATTAGCTATCAGATCAGGCAGGTCCTAAGACCACAACAGGCAGGTCCGAAGACCACAGCAAAGTTGGTACCAATAACCGTAAAGGTCCATACCTTGCGCGCAAGTGGCCATGGTATTGTTACCCCCAGGCAAGGGCCATAGGCCACGGTATTGTTACCCCCGGGCGAGGGCCATCCGGACTAAGGGTGCCACAAATACTTTTCAGAAAACTGGACGTTCATTCATTCATTTCCAACATATCATCGCTTTTCAAAGAATCAATCATTTCGTATCATAGTATACTGAAAATACATAACATTGAACATAACTTTACAAAGTTATTACTCACAGTGGGCGTTGTTACAGGTAGACGAAGTCAAAGGGTCAACAGCTTGCGGCACGTGACCTACATAACACATTACGGGTACACACTTTGAAACATGCACTCCAATTGTACAAAACTCACATTCATGATTCTAAGTGTGTATCTAACCCCTTACCCTTAGTATGGAGTCTTAATCATGGCCTAGGAATGCCTAGGATGGAATGGGGTGTAAAAATGCCTTAGAAAATGTTTTTCAAAAGTTCGAAAGCAGGGGTCTCGCCGGCGAAGCCAAAATCAAAGTTTGCTCGGCGAGCTTTGCTTCGCTTTCCGGTCGATGAAACAGTAAAAATACTGGATGTTGAAATTTTACGCACGATGGTCGCTCGATGCTCGCTCGAGCGGATCCCTGGACAAAGGTGCTCGCTCGAACGAGGAATCCTTTGCTCGAGCGAGGAAACAAAATCTGGAATTTCCAGATTTGTCTTCCAAGTTCGAACCAAGCATTCTACAACCCAAAACTCAACCTCTTGGGCCCAAAATCTGGAAAAACACTTTAAACTCATAGTATATCAAGTTTCAAAAGTCAATTTGAAAGATCAAAGCCCAAGGGTAGTCAATTTGAACACCATTTACAAACCCATTTTCAAGAACAAAATGTAATCCAACATTCTTGAATTCAAATGCATTTTGAGGCTTCAAGACATGATCAGATGGTAAATTTTCTGGAAAAACATGATGAGTACATGGACTTTAATAAAAAAATATGACATGCATGTAAAAACTTGATACAAAACAACCTCTACTACCATGAACTTGTACATGCATGCTTGATACACTACCCAACTCCACAATTTCAAGCTCAATCTAGGCGTTATCTCCCAAGGGTCAAGAAACATGCAAGAGCTAATCTAAATTCTAGTTCAAGAGGATGAATTCTCACCTTAAACCCTTAGTTTCAAGTCTTGGAGCTTATTATTACCATGAACCTTCAAATCTCCTAGTGTCTAGCCAAGTTTGTGATTAAATTCAAGTTTTTCCCTACTCTCTCTCTCTCAATCGGTTTAGAGCAAGGAAAATGGGCTGAGAAGAATGTTTTTGTTCAAGTGTATGAACTCAAGAGTGAAATTAAGCAATGGCCACTCAACGGCAATTTTGTAATTAAGCTAGGTTCACTATAAAAATGTTATTTAATCAGTTTTAAACATTCCAAATCGAATTTTAATTGAACCTACCATAAATTCACATAAAATCTAACGAGCCCTCAACACTAATCAATTTCGGAATCGGGCGCCGATAAGGCTTCCAATTTGCAGTTTAAAGTTTAAAACACGAACAGATATTCCAACACTGAACAGATAAAAACAAAAAATTCATGCAATACACATGCAATTAAATTCCAGATTTTTCCCTTAATTATCGTTTAAGTCCCAATTAGCGTTAATCAGGGTCGGGGTTATTACAGCAACATTCGAGCCATTGGAGATAGAGATTAGGGGCAAAACGCGTTATCTAACAGCCTCACAATTGTTAGATTACGGCTTTGTCTCTAGAATAATTTTATCAGATCCAGATCAGACAGATAATTTTGGAAATAAACTTGCTTATTCAGTACTCTGTGTAATGGAGGAGCATCACCCATTTGTAGAAGTATTAGTTGATAGCAAGCTACCAGAATGAAAAGGAATAAGATGCATTCCCACCAAGCATAAAATGTACCTTAGAGGAACTTCAACATTTCCAAGATATCCAGGACTTCTCAATCGGAGACCCTGGCCATGCATAAAATTTTCACTCAGAGATCAGCTCAATAAATTGAGGAAATTTGCTAATAATCCTCTATTAGCATATAATGGAAATTATGGCCATCTAGTTTATGAAGATAGAAATCAAAAGATATACTGTAACCTAGCTATCCTAGGATATCCCTTCAGCAAAGAACATTTATCGATAAAAGTTAGTATCCCAACTATCGAGATAACGTCTCGTAAGTCACCAATCGGTGAAATAAAGATAACCAATGGGAGAATGAACTAGATAATGGGGATGATTTCTATGATCAACTTTCGGCAGCAGATCTTGACAATCTTTCAGATAGAATGTATGGGTAAAAAAAAAAGAAAACAAAATGGGTTAGGTTTCGTTTGGAAAGATGGGTTAGGTTGGATAGAATTATTTTAGTCAAAAAAAACAAAATATGTTTTTTAGCCTAATAAGACAATATATTTTTTAGTCTAATAAGACAAAATATTATATCTAATCCATAATCATTACATTCTTTCTCTCACACAAAGTCAAAAAAGCCGAAAAGCCTTTTTCAAACGAGGCTTTTTAACCATAGGTTAAAATAACCAAAAAAATAAAAAAGTCAAAAAGTTAACCCACTTCCCAAACGAACCCTTATAAGAGTGTCTCCAACGCTTTCTTTTTTGTTTTATCAAATTTAAATTTGATAAAAACACCTTTATATTCTACCATTAACATCAAACCAGTATTAAATTGAGAATTTCTCAAACTTTTCATCAAATTAAAGATGGTTAAAACCTTTTTATCAAATTACTGTAAATAGCTGTTGGAATCATATACCAGATGATCGGTTGTTTTCCTAGACAACCTTTTCCTTACTTATAATTGACCGACCAGATATCCTCTAGGTTGTCTTTCCATTCAACCAATGGTTTGATTAAAAATGAAAATTTTCTATTGTAACACTCTCTATCAAATGAAATTTTTATTTAAATTTAATAAAAAAAAGAGTAAAGGTTGAAAATGTTTCGAGTGGTGTAAAAAAAGTAAAAGTAACATATTTTGATCATTGAAATGTAAGTTATTATTTGGCATGTATTAAAATAATACATATTATTTTAAACATTATCTTATTTAGATCACAATTATTTTATTTAATTTACATTGCTCTTTTACCAAATCATTTTAAACTCAATTCATATTTTATATTTTATATTTTTTTATAAAAAATAAAAAAATATACTAATATAGCACATCCAACAACCCTAATACTTTAGGGGCGTTGGTGTAATTAACATATCACAAAAGAAAAATGCTTGGGACCTCTAATTAGAGGTACTATTAATGATGTGGCAATGGGTCCCACCACTGTCGCAACCAATCCTGTGTCTTGATTTTTTTTTTTTTTTTTTTGTCTTTCTTTTCCACTTCCTTGACGGTGTGTCTAGAGGTGTGTTTTTAGAGGTCTACCATTGTTGATCACAAAACCAATACCAACCTCTCTCTCTCTCTCTCATCTGAATCCCCCGAACCCCCGAACCCTCCGTCTTCTCTCTCTCTCTCTCTCTCTCATCTGAATCCCCCGAACCCTCCGTCTTCTCAACTATAGAGACACACGCACATACTCTGTATCTCAGCTCCGATTCGACTCATTCCTCTCCAATCTCTGCTTTCAGGTACGAACCGAACCATCCAATTGTTCATTCTCATCGATGTTGATGTAAATTCTCTGTTTTTGACGGAAAATCGTTTCCACCAATAACTTTCCGGGAAAATTTCTCTCTCTCTCTCTCTCTCTCTCTCTCTCTCTCCTTTTATGAGATACTTGTTTACTCTAGGGATTTAACCTAATTTGTATTGTATGAAGAGATAAAAAAGGATAGAGAGAATATGAACTAGTTTTAACGAGTTTGTTGTTTTTTGATGCTAAATCGTTTCCGGGAAAATTTATGTCTCGTTCTCTTTTTTTTATGATATTGTGATGGAGAAGAGATACCTATTTACGCTAGGAATTTAACCTAATTTGTGTGAAGAAATAAAAGGATAAAGAAACTGAACAAGTTTTACACTTTGTTTGGATGGAGTGATTTGGTGAGAAATAATTAGTACTTATGAGAAAGTGAACTTTTTTCTCATGTTTGGTTTGTAAGTTGAGTGAATGTTTATTGCCCACCAAAAGTGGTAAAATTTGGTGAGAAACAAGTTGATTGATCGTCAAATAAGTGAATTTTTTACTTTTTGGACTAAAAAGTTGAAAAAAAGATGGTGGATTGGGTTAACTTTTTGACTTTTTATGAAAAAATATGTATTAAAAAATTGTATAAATTAGTGTGTAGGAGAAGATTAGGAGTGTGTGTTGTACGGCAGTACTATTTGCGCCTCTGAATTGATGCTAAAAAATGATTGGCTACTTTTTGGGCATTGCCTTTGGGCAGTCTTTATTAGAAGAGGGGGCTATCATGGGTCCCGTTTGATAATCAACTATTCAATGTGTAGAACTCGTCGAGTATTATATGCTTGTAAAAATCACGTTGATCGGATATCGATAGCTATCTCGACGATTAGTTTTTTTCAACAGTTAACTATAACACTATCAATTTTTTATACAAAATTGATTTGATCATCATGTAGTTACCGATATCTGTTCAATTTGATTTTTTACATATATACGATGTTTGAGTTCTACACATTGAATAGTTCAGATTATCAAAATGGGACCCGTGATGGGTCCTCACGGGTCGAACAGCAGTGTGTTAAAATTACACTCAAACTGTGCAATTTTTCTTAAAAAACGCAGCCATAGATCTGATTTTGAAAAGATTGATTTGTAATTGTGTGTAAAATTAATTTTTTAATATTTTTTTTGATGAATAGTGATAACTTTTTGAGTAACTTTTTTACTTTTTTTTACATATGTCAAACCAGGCCTTATAATACCAAGATTGTTCCTTCGTTAAGGAAGAAAAGAAATCTCATGAATATCTCTCTCACATATTTTGTTTTCTTAATCATCCAAACGTGATGGTGAGAAAATACAATTATTTCTTTCTTTTATCACCCTATGATTGGATCGTAGTGTTAACGAGTTTGTCTGTGTAACTTTTCGGGAAAATCTCTCTCTCTCCCTCTCTCCAATTTAATTCCTGCTGATATTGTGGAGAGAAGAGATACCTATTTACACTTGGAATTTAACTTAATTTGTATGAAGAAATAAAAGGATAGAGAAAATCAACAAGTTTTAACGAATTCGGATTGCCAAAATCTAATGTTTGGAACAAATGCTTACAATGTATAAATTTTTTGATTGTATGATCTGAAGTCTGCTAGAGCGTTGTTGTTTCAATATTTGTGGTGAACAAGTTTTATTGGTTTTCAATTCCCAAACCAGGATCTGGGTTTTTTTTTTCAGCTCGAATAAGCTAGAAAAACGGCTTTTAGAATCTTTTCATCCTGACACTCTGCCTAGTGTTTTAATGTTTCATTGTTTGATGTCCCAGCATAAACATGTGGTTCTCATGAATTTGCATATACACAAACATATGCCTTATGTTTTGTTGTGGGTGCTGCGAGTATGTGTCAATATTATTATTTTTAAGCAATAAAATGTTGCATTTTCAGGTCATTCTGTCATTGTGCATGAGGATGTCTTCACTGACTGCGAGCACTGTCCCTACCCCGGCAACAATATCGTCAGGTGTGTGGATATAATTATAATGGATGTTTTAATTTGGAGGTGGTTTGTTTCAGTCTCTGCACTAAACTGAACTCCTAAACTTTAGGTGAATTTTGGAGCAAATCAACTGGGAGGCTAAACAGAAGAATCCCATCTAAAAGTTATACAGTTTTTGGTTTATTTAGGATCAGATTTTGGAGGAAGATGAGGGAGACTGAAGATGAAAATAACTGAGTGAGAAGTTCTTCAAATAGTAAAAGTAATGAATAGAATTTGATTTGGAAGTCTTAGGGACTTGGATTGGTTATCATTTAGCCAAGGTTACAATTGCACATGGACTTTATTTTCCTTTGTCATAGCTTCTCCTCCCACACTGTGATTGCATTTTAAGCTCAAATTCATTGAAAACTGTTTTGTGTGTGTGCGCGCGCGCGTGTAATGGAGTTAAAAGCCGTTTTCTTGTTTTTGTTAGAAAGGAAAAAGAAAAAGACCTAAGCTTTTGGATTATACATTTGTTTAAAGTATTACTAGGAATGGAGTTGGATTTATTTGGCAGAGTCTCACAGAGTTATATGATGGTTTGGGCTGATAAACTAAAGAGGCACACTAGGTTCATTTGTATGTAAGCACCTCATAATTAGTATTGTGGTTTTTTCTTTACAATTTACATGTCTTTGTGCTAATTGGAACTTATTCTATTTGGTTTAGGAGGCTTTATAGACATTAATTTTACTTACGTTACTAAATCATCATTAGGTCTTCATACTGTGAGATCAGAGAGTCAGTGCAGGAGGCAGACCAAGCTCAGTTGTTCTTTTCCATTAGGGCTTATGCCACTTGGCCTTCAATTGAAGCCCTTAGATAGAAGGCACATCATACATGCTGTTCAAATGAGGTCTGCTTCTATAATATGTGCTGCTGCTCTGGTAAGTCTATCTTCTCAAAGTTTGTAGTTACCTTCTTTGCTTTTACATTGTCAGCAACTTGACTTTTGGTTGTAAATCGTAATGGTTTTCATCATCTCATCATCCCAAACTTTTAAAAACCATGAAATAAATGTTGTACTAGAATATGAAATTAGAGATCATAGAAACTAAATGCATCTTTTCTCCTCAATGTGTGTTGGATGAAGTCATTAGGCTTTCATATTACTTTTTTCAGTCCATTCTTCACAAGTATTGCTGAGGCAAGCTTGAGTTATGAAAGTTTCAATGCTGAATATGCGCATTGTTATCTGAGCCTCTTAGCTTGCTTGAGTTGTACATAAGTTTAACATGTGATGAAGCAAGGGATGGCCTAGGATTCAGTTTGTGGCAAACCCCAATTTGATGATGTAAGATGCTCGAGTTTCTGTTTATGCTCGTGCCTTTTTTGGGAGAAGCAGTAGTTAATGGTTTTAGTGTTTAGTCTACAGCATATCTTTATACTAAGCTTTTTATGGTCGGGCCCCTTAATGTCATGAAATTATAGGGACATGTTTCAAGAAATGAGTACATGCGTTCTATTTTTTCTATTTATTGTTTTTTTTTTTTTGATATCTTCATCTGGATTTGTTTCCTGTGCAGAATGCGACATGTGCTGCAGAGCAAACTCAAACTGTTACACGGCAATCATCAACCATTACTGTTGCTCCCATTCAAGGTATTTCCCTTTTAACTGACTTAATTGTATGTGCTCTCCATATTGTAATTTGCTAGTTGTGTTGTTTAAATATTTCTTGATCTCAGATTTGAGGTGTTTCTTTGGGAGTCATCACGCTAGCCGTTTAATTTTCTCAAATTTCTTCATTTTAGCTCTTCCTTGAGAAACACTGACACTACTAATAAGGTGGTGTGTCAGATGTGTTGCATTCAAATGTGTCTTATTTTATCAATCTTTTTAGAACCACTTCAAGCACTTGGGGGCACAAGTGTCCAACATTTAAAGCACATCATGTGTTTGAAGAAAATATTTTAAATAACTTGGGAGCAATGATTTAAATCAAAATAATTTTTATTTATACTTGTTAATAAGCATTTTAATATAGAAACCCAAAAGCCTTAGTGTTCTAATTTGTTTAGGAATAGAACTTCATAAAATAAATATTTTTACTTTTTGTACCTACTTGTTTCTAACGTATAGAATGCGGAAAGTAATTTATTACTATTTTAATATAATAAAATATAATTAGATTTGTTACATAAAAAATGAAGAATTTGATATTATTTTTATTTTCCAGGGACATATTTATTTGTTGCCATCTCCCTTTTGTTCCGTGTCTTGATTTTTGAATGTTGTTGTATGCATGTCTCATGTCTGGATCTTTGCTCTCTTTCGACATGTTGAACTCAACAAACCCTAATCCCCTATCCCACATTGATCAAAGGAAAAAAATGAGGGTAAAGAGCAGGAAGAACTGGTCACCAACTCCTAGCCCCATGTGATGTAACGGAAACACCAGTATTCTACAAAGACCTGTGTTGTTTGCTTTATTTGTCTGTTTGCAATTTCTTTGAACTAAAAAATGTGAAATTGAAAGTGTTATATTGTACTATATTTCTATCTTTTGTATTATTTATATTTCATGTTAATAAAATTAGGAAGGATTGTCCTTTGAATAGCCCATAATGTTTTAACCAATTCCAGGTAAGGAAAAGTCACCAGAACTTGACGATGGAGGGACTGGATTTCCACCCCGTGATGATGGTGACGGAGGTGGTGGTGGAGGGGGCGGTGGAGGGGGCTGGACTGGCGGATTCTTCTTTTTTGGATTTCTCGCCTTTCTAGGCTTCTTGAAGGATCAAGAAAGCGAGGGGCCGTACCAGGACAGTAGAAGGAGAAGACAAGGAAATTATTAGTTCATAAAATTTTTAAGAATTTTCCGCAAGTTGTATCTGAAAATTTTATTGTGCTGTATTCTTTTGTGATTGATGAGGACAATAATTAGTAGTATGTAGTACACACTGAGGCTGCTATTTGCATGTCTTATTCCCCAAATTTATACAATGTGCTTGTGCTAGTGAATACTTTGAAATGGGTAGGCAGTTCTATGTAATGTTCCTTTTATTTTGTGAAGTAGTTGTGACTAGCCGTGTATAATTTGGGGGGAAGGAAAGATCAACATTTTGTCTTGATTTTTATACTTTATAATATTGACCATTGAATACTGCAAACAACACTGGTCTTGTAGCCTACAGACAACAGCGTAGATCTGTGGATGCTTAAACCTCCTTTTTGCACTTGGCTTATTAAGTTAGCTTATTGACTTGCTCCTTGGCATATTGACTTTAACTTTTCTAATGTTTTTTAAAACGACTTAATTTTTTTGTTTTTTAGCAAGACAAAGATAGCCAAATGACAGTTGACTTATTTTAACAACTACTCAGAACTGATAAGCTCAACCTCCATATCCCAAAAAAGGTCTTTGATCCTTGGCACCTCGGGTGCCAACAAATGGTTTTGTTTTTGATTGATTCAAATCATCTACATCGAACCACTTACAGCCTTGCCTCCTATGGAATCGGCACATTACCTCGAAACCATAGGATAGGGCAATAGGCTCATAAAACACAAGGTAGCAAATTTAAATGTACTCTTACCGTGTCATCAGAGCCAACTTGTCAGCATGCACATCATTGACCACAAAATAGTATTGGCTCATCTTTAAACACACCTACCTAATATACCACCAAACCTTCTTAATAACCAAGTTCTGTTAAAGCAGTGTCACATCTGATCTTCAAATAAAAAAAATGACCATGAGAAAATAGCCCCAATTGTATTTTTTGTTTTTATCAATACAACTAGTGGACTTGAGCCCCAAAAACAAGGCTGCCAAAAAATTAAATTGACCACTCCAAACCAGGCCGTTATCACTCCAACACATAACCTAAATTGAATCGCATGAAACCAATGTCACAAGTGACCAGACACCATCTGCTGTGCCATAGATTCTTCCCGCTCATGAGAAACTAATAAAATGTACATGTAATGAATGGGACTTGTGAGAGCATCTCAATTATATTCGACAATACAACAAAACAGATGATGTGAAGCAAAATCAGGATGTTAAAAAAAAAAAAAACAAAACAAAAAGAGAATTCAAAGGGAGGGGAGGGGAGGGGGTTACATTTACATTCCCAAAATGCAAAAGCTAAGTGATTTGTTGTTCCCTGCCAAAATCTATTAATGACTCATTTTGTTGGTTTTGTCCAGGTTGTTTCGGATGTGATAGAATTTCCATAATAGACCTGCTTTGACGATTCATCCCAGTAAGCCTGAAAGATAGTAGGAAAAAAGAAACAAAATTGAATGGGGATTAGATCAAAAGAAACTACAAATACATTATGCAAAATATAAATATAAAAAAATATATATATACATGATTCCTGCCTATTTACACAAGGATTTCAATCTCGCAAGCACGGGAATTACATAAAATAAAATAAAAATAAAAACAAATAGAGGCCACAACTTAACCACCAACAGCATCAACACCCAGTTTTTTCTTTTTCTTTTTTTGAAAATATATTTTTGTCAAACCAGTTTTTATTTTTTGAAAAATACAGAAACAAAATTTGAATACTCAACCAGACAAGGAAAATACACTTCTGAAAACTTTGGTACCATTGGGGTTTCATGACCCACTTCTGACTGCAATAACCGGATTAGTAAAGCAAGGCACAACAGTGTGCTGGCTAGTTTGCAAGTAATGCCTCTCAATAGGCATGCTAGAAACCTGAGATCTAATCCAACCCACAACAGGAATCAAGGTTATGTTGATGACCTTATAAGGATGGTTACCTTTAGAGCAAGGCACAACGGTGTGGTAACTAATTTATGTTTATGTTTATTTTATCATTGTATCGTTGAAGTTATTTTGTTCAAACTTATTATGTGTTTCATATGTGTCTAAGCGATGATATTTGTACCGCATGCACCCATCAGCCAGTATTTACTAGATTAAAGTTGAAGAGTTGCTCTAGTAGAGACTAGTATACCTGCCATCCAGATGGGAGATCTCTTGAAAATTCTTTCAGATCAGGCTGCTGGTTTCCATTAGTAACAGCCTCAGATGGAGTCTGTACAGCTTCTTTGTTTAATTGAGCTCTCTTGCGCTTCACCCGCTCCCGCCTGAAAAATAAAAATTCCAATTCACATAAAAAAGAAGAGGTATGGATGATTGCAATGTGTGTGTGTGTGTGTGTGTGTGAGCGAGAGAGAGAGAGAGAGAAATACACAAATAAATAAATAAATAAATTTAAAAAAAAAAACTTCCACCCTAGGAAGCCACCACTCAGCCCTTGATGATGTAAGTAGATGATTTGGTCATACTCAAAAAACAGACATCAAAAGGAAGCTGCAGCTTCAACACACCACATTCAACTCCAGCACATCAATTTTGCATAGAAGTGAAAAAATATAGATGTTCATTACAATATGCAAAGGTGTGTGTGCATGTGTTTGCAAGAAATATATCATAAAATGAAATATATGATATAGATACGCAAGAAAGACTGGCAAGTTGGCAACAGAAATGCAAAAATAAAATAAAATGAACTTCATATGCAGCCTCCATTCAGCCATCAATGAAAGCCATTTTTGTTCACACAGAAACAAATATCAAGCAGCAGTAATGTAGTTACAAAGCACCATCTTCACTTTACTACACAGAAATATATCATCAACTTCAGGTTTCCATCATTGTCATCATATAGGTTCAAGATTACATACCAATCACCACCCAGAGGCTGAAAGTTAGCATTAGCTCTGGCATCTCCACTAGCAATTTGCTGTGCACGCCATTCCTGCAATTAGAAGGAACTTGAGGCACCAGAAGCAGCTGACAGAAAGATTAACAAAAGGATAAGAGATTCATTTGCAGACCTCTATTTCCCGTTGTCGCTTCTTCTCTAAAATCTCATAAGCATTTTCAGGTTCATCTTCCTCATCTTCTTGCAACTTCTCTTTGGCTGCCTTCCACTAATGGACAAAATTATTGAATACTTAACAACTCCAAAATACTAATGCACATCCATGACATATATACATATAGAACCTCTAAAGCTAATAAAGTAACGTACTGAACAAAGGAAGTACCTTGTCCACCAAGCTGGAAACTTTCTTATTTGACCTTAATGTGGATACCACAGCAACTGTCCGTTTTTTGCTGTGTGGAACTGAGAAAAAGGAAACCAAGTATGATGAGTCCATTTGTATAGTTATGAATTCCTTCAAGAACTGATGTTCTTATACAATGTACTTGTGTGTGTGTGTGTGTGTGTGTGTGTGTGTGTGTGTGTGTGTGTGTGTGTGTGTGTGAGAGAGAGAGAGAGAGAGAGGCACCAAGGCTCTTATTTTGTACTAATCTTGGTCCTAAAGTGGGAAAAATTCCAATAACCAAACAGCCTCTTAAGGATCAATTATATGAATTGATGAGCAGCATAAAAACATAAATTTTACAAGATGAATTTATAAGCACAGCATGTCCCACCAATCAGCTGGCCCTAGTTCAGGGGTTCGAAGAGGGAAAATGTTTGGAGGGCTATAATAGCCCAACAAAATGAATAATTCTGTAAAACCCATAACACAGAATATATTGAATTCTCCGAAATTATCACCATCCCAGCAGCTAGTGATCATGAGCTGCAAGCAGCAGCAACACCTATACTAAGTACAATTACATGGCAATTACAATTTTTAACATAATATATGATTCAGTAAAGATTCGAACACACAAAATGTGTATAGTCCATATTTAAATATGGTGTGGTGTGCGTCACACCTAAGATGAATCTGACCCACAGATTTCATCTTATGCATTCGTAGCATTGTTGTATATGAGTAGAATAGAAGAACCATAAAGCACAAGTAGGCAATCATAAAATCTTAAGTTCATGTGAATGCTGTAGGTCAATCTGCATGTGACAATTTGGATATTTCGAAACTTTACCTTTAGATTGAACATTAGTGGCTGTTGATTTAGCAACAGCAGTCGCAGTTGTGACTGCAGCGGTTGACAACCCAGGAGCACTCTCTACTGCTGAAACGGTAGCTGGAGCTTGGATGGTAGCCGGCGTAAAAGGAACCTCTAGTGATGCTATGTCAGTAGTGACAGACACACCAACCTCAGCGTTCAATAATGAAGTAGAGTGCGCTTCTGTGTGTGACTCCACAGACCTGATTTGATCAGAACCAAGGACTTCATGACTGGATATTCCGTGTGACACTAAAGATTGTGCACCACTTACTGCTGGTCCAGGGAGTACTGCTCCGTCTTGAACGTCACAATACACAACAGGCTCAACAGGGTTAACTACAACTGGAGCAGCAACAGAGTATGTACTAGGCAATGCTTCGTAATAAAGTGGTGGATGGGACACAGCTACCTGAAATCCTTCAGTGTGTCCATATACATTATTGGCTGGGAATTCTGTAGTCGATTGACCATAATACTCAAAGTTAGAAGCTGGATAGGACAGATTGTATTGTTCTGTATAAGAGAGTGGTTGTACTGTTTCAAAATAAGTTGGTGGTGGGGGATATGAGAGTTCAGGTGGGTCATCAGGCGGCGGTGGAGGAAACGATTCATTATCAGGAGGTGGCGGGGGAATCCAATCATCATCTGGAGGGGGTGGAACACCAAAAGCTTCTGGTGGCACAAAAGATTCATGTTCTGCAGGTGGATTTGGCTGAATAGTCTGTTCTTCTGGAGCACAATATTTGGCAGCCAATGAATCTATGGTAATTGTGGCATTTTCTGGAGTTGCATCTTCAACTTCCATGTCCACATCCATATCCACATCTTCCCCACCATGGAGTACAACATTGGAAGTTAATTCAGTTGGTTGTGCAACTCCATGAACTCCACTGCTCCCTCCAACACCACTGCCTGAATGAGCTGTGGGATAATCAATTACAGAAACATGTTCAGCTTGGAGATCATTATTGGCAACTTCATTTTTTGAATCTTTCTGCGACTCTGTTACATAAACATCCGCAGAGGGGAGATCAAAAGAAGAAGAAACTACTTTCTTTTCATTTCCATCTGCATCAATCTCATTCCCCTCACTTTCCCATGAATTATGTGGTGCTTCAAGCGTGTATTTCGGTTGAATCAGCAGATTTAAAAAGTTGGGACACTTCATTGTCAATGGCACCTTCTAGCTCTTTGAGGTGCCTCTCGCAGTGCACCCAGAAAGGTAACAAGGATGACCCAAAAGGTAAAAGTGACTTGATGTCAGAAAGCCTAATCTCAACTTCCAAAAGAAACTTTGATATCCATTCATGCCCTTGCATGTGGCTCTTGGAACTGAAATATTTCAAATATCATCACAAGAGAAAATCATTTTACAACAGAATAAAAATTTGGCGAACTTAAATTACAGGAGGAAATCTCTATTCATCAAGAAGATAAATAATGCAAAAAAGTAGATAAAGAAAACAGTGGTCAAGGATGTCCGTACCCTTTCAGTGATTTTAATCTCTCCAATAAATGCTCACTATGCTTCAGAACTGAAAAACTAAGGTCATTCTCTGTGTCATCTTCTTCATGAACCATGGATTGATCAGCATCTGTGGCATCCCCATTGCACAAGAGAGTATCACCTGAGTCCTGGGAAGAAACACTGTCCCCAAGTGAAGAAATTTTATTATACAGTGCAAGGGCTGCATTGGAGCTATTTTTCGTCTCAGTTTGGTTAGCATCAGAACCTGGCCTTCTATCTTCTAAACCTTTATCTTTAAATCCATCATTCTGATCCTCTATCTGGCCCTCGGGCACATCAATTTCTCGAGTTTCATGGATTACATTGCCTGCTTTACAGTGATTATTAGGATGCACTGTTACAGAACCATCCAATTCCATGTCTAAAGTGGAATTTGGTTCATGTGTCCCACCAAGAGGACCGTTTCTTACTTCAGTATCAGGAGCAGTTTTCTGCTCACCCGTCAATTCAGTTCCCTGAGCCAACAGATCAGGAACTACCCATGAAGTTTCCCCAGTCACAGTATTCCAGTAGTAATATTGATTGCTCTCTTCATGCAACACAACCTTCCAACTTGAAATCATATCACCGGTTAAGTGTACATCAGAAGTTCCTGGAATAGATGCTTCTTCCGTTGAAACAACTTTGCACAAATCAGCTGTGACAGCAGAATCAATTTCTCTAACATCATTGTCCTCTCTGTTCTGCAAAGGATCTGGTGAAACAGAACCTGGTTCTAGGTCATGTTGTTTTTCCTTGTCAGCATCAAGCTCCATGCTCGCATTGTTTTCCATATCTTCATTTTCTGTGCCTACAGATCCCTTTACCTAATTCAATGTAAAGAAAATTTAGTATGTGAAACACATAATTTTAATGTGGAAAGGTGCTGGAAAGTAAACAAACCCTTTAAGTTTACTCCAGAACTTGGAAACTATTAGGTGATAAATTAAGGCATCACCAGCAAAACAAATAACATTGTCTGCTCCAAATGAAAAGCAGACAGATAGTTTGCATAGAATGAATATGGAGTTTACACATGACAAAAAGCATTGAGGACCTGCCACTACCAAAACACTGGAATTTAGCTCACAGCTTGTAACATTTTAGAAACGTATACTAGCACAAACTCGAGAAATGCATCCTTTAATAGAATCATCTCTGAACTCAAATTACAGGAAGCACAACATGACATCACCAACATGAATTTTATAAAGACCCATCTAAGAAAAATTTTAACTAGACACAAAACCAAACCCAGCTTTAGTTTCCTTGTTCAGGCCACTGGAGGTGGATAAAGATGGTTGTGGGGACCGAAAGGGGTGGTTGTTGATGAAGATGATGTCCTCCAGATACTCTTATGCTAATCACTCACTATTAAAATATTAACCACCTGAGCCCGTCATAGCCAAGCTCATGTTTGTTACAAAGAATAGCTTTCTTAAAACTTGAATTTCTGATTTGTGCACCACAAAAGCATACTCAAGGATAATCTATGACATGGGAAATACACCTTCCTCCACAATAGCCAATTAAAAAAAGATTGTGGAATCGATAAATCACCTGTTCATCATCATCTTCAGCAGTGGACTTCTCTGCAGTAACATGGTCAAGTCTTCTACTTGATTCCTCATCCAACTCATCATCACTGTATTGCCCAAGTAACAACAAAGGATTCTCTGACTGTTTACCTGAAAAACAAAATACCAACATGTCAAAGCCTTCAAAACACATCAAAAGAATCCTACCTAGCAACGACTAACATATCTGATCTCAGGAAAATATATATACTGCAGGTATAAACTACAACAAAGCAGTTGCTGTGAAAGTCAGAAAACAAAAAGAATAAAACAAGAATAGTCAATCATAATTTGACTGTCAGATTTTCAGACCAACTCATCACAACCACCTGTTACTCAATGATTAGTTGTTAGTGAAGCATAAAACAAATAAAGCCAGAGACATACGAACCGCGAAGGAAAACAATTCCTGTCGAAATCTCCAAACCGCTTTGATGCCGCGAAAAATAAAAGGCATATCAGGTCGGGAGTTTCATTCAATAATTCAGGACTTATCTGATGACCAATTGAACGTTCCCGAGACTACAGCCACCCTACATGCTGAAAACAAAAATTCTTTCGGGCAAACAATATGTTCTGTACAAAGTATAATTTCCACCAAAATAATGCGGTGCACATCAAGTCGTCTCTACATAGATCAGTCCTTTTGAAGATAACTGACGGAACCCACCTGAAGATGATGGTGAATTGGGTGACCCAGCACGATGTCTCGGATCTATGTCCCCTCCAAGTTCATCCTGGGCGGAGGAACCACCAGAATCTCCTAAAAAGACAACAAAAATGTCCAAATTAAAATACAATTAATCATAAGCTGAGAATTAATTATGATCAATTTGTAACTGCCAAATATGAAACTAATAAATTATCATTATCTTTATCATTAACAACCAAAAAATGGCAAAACCCATTTTGTTATTTCCATCTGGCCATAACAAAATTCAGATAAATCATTAACATGTAAGCTTGGCCATTATTTTGTCTTTATTGGCTATTTTAACCAAAAAAGCCTCCCAACCCAAGTTCCCAAACACCCCCAATAAAAAGCTAGGCAATACAATACACAAACCATAAGTTCTCCATTTGGTACCAAAAGAATCTCCATGTTTGGTTTTGTTTTCATTTTCTGTTTTCCAAGAAAACAAAAACGAATAACCAAAATTATATTTGGCAAACTATTTTTCAAAAAAAATATAATAAAATCTAAAAACACAACTCTTAAACAATTTTCTAAATTTTAGAATCTTTGTTTTTGTTTCCCAAAACACAAAAAACAAAAGCAAACAGATAAAAATAAAAATGAATCCAAACCGAGGCCTTAAACTTTTTCTACATGATAAAGCTTAAATTCATCTATTGAAACCAAGACAATTAGAAACCCAATATCCAAAACCCAAAATTCCTTTTTTCTAATCTCAGCAACCAAATCATACTAATCAAACAAGCATCAAGCATCAAGCATCAAACTTCAAACCCTAACAACATAATAAAATTCATACATACTGATGTACATGCATGCATACATATTTATAGAGAGGGAGAGGGGGTGAGAGAAAGAGAGAGAGAGCAAGAATTTGAATACCAGAGGGTTCCGCGAAGAGGTCGAGCTTTACTCTACGCCCAGCGGCGATCATGGCGGCTATTCGACGCTCCTTTCGTTTACCCATTTATATATAATGCTTCAAGATTTGAAATTTTGATTCAAGATCGAAGATTGAATATCGAAATTGAAAGATTCAACTGGAATTGAATTGTTCACTTTCTAGGGTTTCACAGAGGGAGGGAGAGAGACGATAAGGATAGTCCGACTTGTTTTGGATCCGAATCAGACACGAATGTTGTGTATTTATAGTTAAGGGTTATTATTGGGCCCAAAGACCTATAATCTGGGCCAGGCTTATTGAACTTTTACCTGGCCCAATCTTGTACTGTAGCTGGGCTGGGCTAGTTAGAATCAAGCTTGGTTTGGGGTTGGGCCTAAAGTGTTGAAGCCCGTAAGAGGCAGTTCGTTGGCCCAATTCACCAGTCCAGAAGAAAATATAAAATTAAGGGATAAAAAAGGTAAAATACACAATAATCCAAAAGTATCATTATTTTTTAGCTTTTGAGTTCTTGATTTTTAACATTATAATAAAATAATTAATAATTAATTTAAATATGCTGCATGATTGTTTTGTATGTTTTGTTGTTAATAAAATCTTACCCAACCCGAACAACCCCCCCCCCCCCCCTCCCCCCCCAAAAAAAATACTTGTTAAAAAAAATTAATTTTACATTAACTAGTATCTTTAAGAATTCAATAATAAGACTTGTAAGCTAAAATTACAAATATATATACATATAAAGTAGTTTTGCAATTTGTTATTTTAACAAAAATATATATATACTTTATACAAAATTTATATTCCATTTTTTAAATTTATATTTGATTGTGTCATTGCAACTAATATACTAATAGTTACATTAGGGGTGGTAAGGTGGCAAGTGGTGGTAATGGAGTAGTGGTAGTGGTAGTGGTGGTAAATCGTAACATTTGTAAGATTATAGTATGAAACGTTTTTGAGAGAGAGATTTGTCTTAGAACAAGTGGGTAGAATCTGTGACATGGAATATGGTGTTGGGCCATGTGAGGACGAGAGCTGCACCTAGTCGAATTACACCAACACAGCGCTTTGGCCCATTCGTTGGGTGGTGAGGTCACTCGGAATATAGAGGCGCGGTGTTTAGCGGGTTAGGATCGCGTAGAAGCTGGATATTTGGTTAGGTCTACGGATCGTTAGGGAGCTATGGGCGGTTCGGTGATGTAGGGCCGAGATAACCCCTGAGATCATTGTGTGAGGTCGAGATGCCAAACGATGCGCCCCGCGTCTAGTCGGTTCTGATGGACCAGTTTGGTTTTGCTCGGCAGTGGCTATCCATCATAATGTTTATGTTTCACTAAGTAATAACTCGGTTCAATATTCCACGTGGACTAATGATAAGAAGAGGAGAATCCACTCTTGGTATGTGTCAATACTGTTTGGTGGTTTGACGAACATTGTTTAAAGGTTTTGGTCTCTACACGTGTAAGAAATGTAGAGGGGAGCATAGCCGCCTGTCCAGAGAAGGACAGTAGAGGTAGTGCGCCTATAATCTCTGAGACTACATGGCCAGCCTTAAAAAGAAGGAGCATGCAACCATTAGAGGCAAGCTATTTTTGATATACTCTCTTTCTCTCTAAAAGTGTTTTGCCTTATCTCTTCTTCTCTAAGTATGCTAACTTGGTCGTCGGAGGGTTTATCAGGCAACACACCACCGGGCAGCTTACCGTCTTTTTGTTCTTAGGTTAAACGACGTTACATGAGGCTTGGACACAAGGAGTACAAAGAGCGACAAATATTTTCTCCCCGTACAATTGGTGTCGTCTGTGGGAATTCTTTGACAGACAAACCTTGGTCTACTAGCCTTGTTAACTGTTTTCCATGGTGAACGTCGACGAAACACCGTTGTTTGTTCTTACGGAATCACTCAAGTCGATTTGGAGAAGAGATGGCCCTCACTATTCCAACCATGGTGGGCTTGGAGACCCCCTCTAAAGGGCAACCTAGGAAGGCACGAGACAAACGCGCGAAGAGCACTGACTATTCAAAGAGCCCTGAGGGTTGTTGACGGTGAGGAGAATCGTATGCTCAGCGCCTAGAGCACAAACTCAGAGACCAGGATGCCTTCATTCGGAAGATGGCGAAATTTGAGATGGAAGCGTTAAGCGACAAATCAAAGGAAGGGTGTTCTTTGGAGTGGGCGACCACGGTGGCGCACCCCCGTCGCTCGGCGATCATCATGAACGAGGGACACCCTTGCTCTTTATCACCAGAAGCTACGGAGTTGGTGATTCTGACCCACCAGTGGAGAGGTCCTACATACATGACAGCAGCTACAGTCCCTCGCGTCCATCGACGATGTCGAGATACTCTTACTTCGCCCGTTCGGAGGACCTGAGGGATGTGTTGGAGGAGCGAGCACGTCGTAGAGAGACACAAAGAGTGCCGGTGTTACAAAGGCTGAGCCCTTAAATTCATTGCAGTAAGGAGGTGGCCATGCCGGCACCTAGAGTGATGGCTCTAGCACCGATGGACAGAGAGCTGGCAAGACTTACCACTACCCCACTGTCTCCAGAGATAGAGAGCACACCACTCCCTGCCAGATTCCACTAACCTAAGTTCATGCTATACGACTGCAAGACGGATCCGTACATGCATGTTAGTCATTACCGGCAAGTGATGGCAGGCCATCGGCAACTTGATGTCTTAATGTGTCTCATATTCCCAACAAGTTTGGGAGGCTGAAGTGAAATGGTTGAAAAGGCTCTCGGAGGGAAATGTCGAGGTGCCAACAACTAGCAGTAGCTTTTGTCACCAGATTCAAGACCAATACTCGAACATCGAAGGAGGTCAACCACCTCTTGGGTATCAACATAGAGTTGGGCAGTTTTTTGAAGGCATACAATGCCAAGTATTGGGAGACTTACAATGAGATCCCCGATTGCCCTACCAATTTGGCGATCGCCCAATACAAGCGAGGTCTACTAGTTGGACATAGGTTGTGAGACTTGCTCACAATGCATCAGCCTATAACCATGGAATCCTTAATGCAGTGGATCAACAAGCACATTCGAGTTGAGGATGACAGACACGTCCATACTTCAACCGGAGCCTGTGGTGGTGGCGATTCTGTGAAGGAGGTTGGCCTTAGAAGAAATCTGGTCAGATTCTTTGGAGAGCTCTGAGGACCTGCCTAAGAGGGTGTATGATCCAAGCTGCTACATTGTGCCGATTGGTCAAATTAAGCCTGAATTGGTGTTGCCAACTCTGGTAGAGGTTAATGTGGTTAGGGAAAATGGCCTGAACTAGGGGTTGGATGATTTGGAGGAACTCGAGGAGGATTTAGACAACCTGTAGTTCTTTGACAAGTAGAATCAAGAGGATGTGCAGATTGGCTGGTTCGATTTAAATAGATCAAATCGACAACTCTAGGTGGCTGAGTGATAAGCCGGATAAGGAGGAAGGAACTGAAATGAAACCGGAGAAAAAGGAAGCAGGAATTGTTGTAGTGGTGGAAGGGTAGATGAAAAGGGAAAACTACTAGAGTACTGGCGTGGAAAATTCAACTCAAGAAGCTGAGCCTTTGTGAGCCTTTGTGGACCTGAGAATAGAAAGTTGCGTTAAGCGGTTTGAATAAGAAATGGCTCGAAGACAATTAGAAAGCAATACTGACTCAACACCTTGTGGGGGATACCTGTGATTTGAAGGTGATCCAAACAGAGCCGCACAACTGTTTGTCGGCTGTTGAAGGTATATGGTGGGATGATGACGATCTGCATCTAGCCCATCTTGAAGCGAATGGTGAATGCCTTCTAGACAACACATGGTATCTTAGAAGAAATAGATCACATGACAAGAAGTGGGTGATATTTTAAGCCACCGCACTTAGATCAAGTGAGGCATCTGGAAAAAGAGAGAGGTTGAGAAAGCGAGAAAAAAGCTAGAAGAAGAAGCGGTGTTGAAGTAGCTTAAGAAAATCGAGACTAACTTCTCAATTTGGGGTCTCCTCATGGCCTCTGGGTACATCGACGAACAATCTTGTCGTGATGGACAAGGCTAAATTGTCTATTGACACTACCTGAGCGACTTGTGGGATTGGTCTTCCCAAGTGGCGCCAGGCCAACCCTAACCTTTTCTGACAAAGAACTGCCACCGGAAGGCTCAGCTCACAACAAATCCTTGTACATATCTGTTGAGGGTAGAGAGAAATGGGTGCCGGTGGTGTTGATAGACACCGGTTCGACCATCAATGTTTGTCCTTCCCGCACTATTTATGCAATCAGCCTTAGACCAACAGACTTTGTGCCCACAGCCCAAGTAATTCGGGCATATGATAATACAAGCAGAGAGGTCATAGACACGCGTAGCAAATCAAAGTCCAGGTGGGCCCAGCTCAACAAGATGTCGAGTTCCATGTCTTGGATGTGCTAGCCACTTTCAATTTACTGTTAGGGTGACCTTGGTTGTATCTTTTGAAAGTTGTCTCCTCCACCCTCCACCCTCCACCAAATGTCGAAATACCTTCATGAGAAATGAGTGGCGATTGTTTTTGGGAATTTATCCATCCATCCGCCGCCAGAGGTAACTACACCAGTGCCGGAAATCACTCATGACGAGGAGGATGTATTCCTCTCAAGGTTCACTCTGGCTGAAGCCCGGGCAGTACATACTATTTTGGCTGCAGATAATGGCATGCATGTCAGCGCCTAGTCTATCTATTTCATGAACAAGCTGCAGCATGTGCTAGGAATGAAACTCAGAAGAAGTAGTCGGAAAGGCGTCACTGCACTAACAGATGTGCCGTACAATCCATATACCTTTGGTCTGGGCTATGTACCTACCAAAGAGGACTAGATCAGGAAATGAGAAGAAATTAGAGGCAGAGCCAGGGCCAAGCAAGTCGAGAAACACTGTGAGCTCATCCACAGGCCAATCCAGGGAACGTTGAATGGCCACTTTATTCGGGAAATAGAAGATTTCCCCTTTTGTGGCTTTCCCGAGCCTTGGGTGTATTCCATGAAGCAGCGTGTTCCCGGGTTCGAAATCTTCTTTGACCCGTAGCTGCAAGATAGTGATACCGAGAAAAAATTTGAACTAAGCCTTTGAACGAGCAGTATGGAAAGTGACTCAAACAACGACAAACTTTGAGTAGGCGACCTAGCTAGTCTCCTAATAAATTCGGCGGCTAACTCAGAGAACTTGGGGGATAACCTTACTATCAGTAGCATTTTGGATGCATCAGAGGTACCATCTCTTATCTGGCAGCTAGAGGAAGGCTATCTGTCTAGTTCTGAGTCGGGTAATGAGCTAGAATTTGATTCCACTGAGTTTGTTAGGTCGGGATCAGATTCCATTTCTTCTGAGTCTGAGTTTGGTATTCCCGGGGGTGATAACCCAGATGCCAAGGTCTTGTTCAGGTCCTCTTTTTTTTTTGCTTTTGAGTCAATTGTAATTGAGAAGCAGGAACTTGTGAATGAGAACGCTGCCGATTCTAAGTATTTATCTTTGCTGCTTATTTATTGTATTGACCAAGATTTTCAGAATTTTAATGAAAATGAAGAGGAAAGAATTCCTCTGGTTTTGAAAAACTTGATTAATTGAAAGGAGAAGAGGCTTGCTAAACCTTATACTGATGAAATCATTGTTATTAATATGGGTATTGAAAAGGATCTGTGTCTAGTCCATATCGGGTCTACGTTGTCTTCGGAGGAACCCGAGCGCTTAGTCACTTTATTAAAAGATTTCAAAGATGTTTTTGTGTGGTCCTATGAAGACATGCCTGGAATTGATCATAAGATTGTACAACATTAGATCCCTCTTGACCCCTAAGTTTGACCCGTCAAGCAGAAATTTCGTAGAATCCGTCAGGATTGAGTGCTGAAAATCAAGGAAGAGGTCATCAAGCAGATCGAGGCTGCTTTCTTATTAGTATCTGAATATCCGACTTGGTTGGCCAATATCGTCCCAATGCTGAAAAAGGATGGTAAAATCCGGGTGTGTGTGGACTTCCGAGACATGAACAGAGTTAGGCCGAAGGATGACTTTCCTCTGCTACACATTGATGAGTTAGTAGACTTCACTGTGGGTTATGCATTACTATCCTTTATCAATGGGTTTTCTGGGTACAACCAGTCTCGATAGTGCTTGAGACGGAGAAGACCACATTCACTATCTTGGTGGGGACCTATTGCTACCGTGTTATGCCGTTTGGGCTGAAGAATGCCGGAGCTACCTATCAGAGGGTTGCGACCGCCATTCTGTATGACATGATCCATAAAGAGGTCGAGGTGTATGTAGACGACATGATTGTCAAGTCTAAAGAAAGAGAGGGCCACTACACAACCTTAAAAAAATTCTTTCAACGAATCAGAGAATACAGGTTGAGGAAAATGCTAGGCTTTTTGATCACACAGAAGGACATCGAAGTAGATACTTCTAAAATCAATGCCATCCTAGAAATGCTATCACTAAGGACTGAAAAGGAGGTGCAAGGTTTTCTGGGCAAAATGTAATTCATAAGATGATTTATTTCTAAATTAACCTTGACTTGTGAACCACTTTTTGGTCTCTTGAAGAAAGGAAAGAAATTCCAATGGGATGATCGATGTCAATTTGCCTTTGAGCAGGTTAAGTAGTACCTCTGGAATCTGCCTGTGTTATTACCGCTAGAGCCGGGGAAGCCTTTGATTTTGTATCTGTCAGTAACAAGATAGGGTGGAGAAAGCCATTTACAATTTGAGCAAGGAAATGCTGGAATACGAGGCCCGCTATACTCTGTTAGAGAAAGCTTACCTAGCCTTGGTATGGTCTACCAGGAAGTTGAGGCACTACTTGTTAGCTCACTCTATTATCCTGGTTTCGAGATTAGACCCCATCAAATATCTCTTTGAGAAACCAATGTTTACGGGTAGGCTAGCTCTTTGGTTGCTTCTCATCTCTGAATTTGATCTCAAATATGTCACCCGCAAGTCGGTCAAGGGAAGAGCTGTAGCAGAGTTCCCGGTAGATCACTTGGTAGAAGGGGATGAGGCGGTAAAATACTTGTTCCCAGATGAAGCCATTCTGTAAGTTAAGGAGGAGACTTGGACGATGTACTTTGACGAAGCAGCCAATTAGTATGATTATGGGATAAGTGTGTTGCTGATAGCAACTGACGACTCCCATATACCTTGAGCCTTCAAACTTTGGTTCAAGGTGTCCAATAATGAAGTAGAATATGAAGCGTGTATTGCTGGTTTAGAAGCTGCCCTGGAATTAGGGGCAAAAAGGTTGGATGTTATCGAGGACTCGAACTTAGTTGTTTCTCAAGCAAATGGAGACTAGAAAGTCAAAAAAGAAAAAATGAAGGTTTATCACCAGACCCTAGATGTTCTGATTCCTAGGTTTGAAAAACTAACTTTCATGCATCTACTGAGAGAGAACAACAGGTTCGCTGATATTTTAGCAACTCTATTTTCTATGGTAGACATCCCACTTGGGGTTTGGATACGTCTAATTATCATTGAGCATAAATACATGTCGGCTTATGAAACTATCGCTGTAATAGATGAAGCACAAGACAAAAACCTTTGGTACTACGATATTTAGAACTTCTTGGAAAAGGAGATTTATCCGCCAGGGGCAAATGCCAAGGACAAAAGGGGAATACGACGAATAGCTGTCTAATTTATCATCTACGGAGGTAAAATGTATAAAAAAGGTCATCTGGGAATACACAAGTTATGTGTTGAAGAAGAAGAATCAAAGCGCCTGATGGAGGCTATCCATGGCGGGGAGTGCGCGGCGCACATGAACGGAGTGATTCTAGCTCGGAAGATTCTCAGGCAATGTTACTATTGGTTGTATTGGTTTTGTTCGGCGATGCCATAAATGCCAAATTCATGCCAATCGCATAAATATCCTGCCGTCAAAACTGTACAATATGATTTCGCCATCGCTTTTCTTAGTCTGGGGAATCGATGTTATCGGTGCAGTCACACCAAAAGGGTCAAATGGGCATGAATACATCTTGGTGGCAATTGATTACTTTACGAAGTGGATGAAAGCTCAGTCCTATGTCGTGTTGAAAGCATCGTATGTGGCCAAATTCATCAGAAACAATATCATTTGCCGATATGGGGTACCAAACGAGATCATATCAGATAATGGCTCCCACTTCAAGAAAGAAGTGATAGACTTGTTGGAGAAATGCAATGTGGCTTTTCATAAGTCATCTACATACAAGCCGCAAACCAATAAAGCTGTCAAAACCGCCAACAAGAACATCAAGAACATCTTGTAGAATATGGTTGAGACCTACATAGACTGGCCAGATAAATTGCCATTCGCACTCTGGGGCTATAGAACTTCAATCCGGATGTCTACAGGGGTAACTTTTATTCTCTCGTCTACGGGATGAAAGTCATTTTGCCAATTGAAATAAAAGTCCCGTCACTACGAGTTATGGCTGAGGATTAGATAGCAGAGGCGGACTAGCAACATAGTAGATTCGAGGAGTTGATGTTATTTGATGAGAGAAGGCTGAAAGCATTGTATCATGTTTAGGACTACCAATGCAAAATTGCTAGGGCTTTTAACAAGAAAGTTCTGTCCCGGAATCTGAAAGAGGGGGATATGGTGCTGAAAGACAACCGAGCTCCCATTCATAACCCTAGGGGCAAGTTTAGACCCAATTGGACTGGTCCTTACATCATCAAAGCTATTTGGTCTGGTGGAGCTATTATTCTCATGGACCTAGATGGCCTGGATTTTCACAACTGATCAACATGGACAAGTTGAAGAAATACTATCCTTGAGATGCTCGCTAGGTTGAAAACCCAGAAGGGCAACCTAAGCAAAAGTTAGAGCATGAAAAATTAGAAATAAAGAAAAACTGAGCTCGCAAAGTTGAAAACCCTTAAGGGGGACTTCGGCAAAAGTTAGAGCGCAAAAAGAGAGAGTTAATATTTGAGTGAATCTAAACTGAACTATGTAAGGCCTGATTCCCATCTTTGGGATATGTAGGCAACTTCATCTTGAAGTTCAGCTGTAATCATCCCTAACTCAACTGTCCTGTCCATGTGTCTGATCAAGCCATCTTTGTCTGTTCTCTACCTAGGAGTTCGGTTGTGATCTTTATTCTAGGAAGAAGAACTGGTTACAATGTAGAGCAATGGTGTTCAATCAGGGGCATTTCTAATCTTTTGATTCGGGATTGTACATCTTGAGGATTTATTTCATCCGTGTCAAGTGGTGATCCTTTTCGAAAATGGTTTTGAAAAGTTTTAATAAAAGTTGATTTTGTTCAAAATTTACCTTTTACAACTTAGACTATTTTTGGACCAAAAGGAAAATTTTTAGTGCTCACAACTTTAATTTCATTGATTTCAACATAAAGTTCTCCAACTCTTTGATACAAATCAAAGTTGCTTTTATTACATCGAAAAAAAAAAAGCTTGAAAAGAAAGGTCAAAGCAATAAACTAGGGACATAAGTGAGTCAGGTGCTCCTGCGCTCTCTGCTCGTGCTTGTGGAAGCTTCTGAAGCCAAAGTCGGCCCGATTTGTGCTTCATTCTCGAGCCAAGCCAAGCACTCGCTCAAAAGGGCAGAGCCAGAAGCTCTCTCGTCCTCCAAGTAGTGAGGTACCTAGCTAAGTGTAAACCACAAATAGGGAATGAAACCGAGTACTCTACCCCCTTCCTTGGGCGGGTCTAATCGTGCCTGAACTAACGTCTGAACCGGAAACGGAAATAGAACATGCAATGCATGAGGCCAATCAATTGTATGCCACGTTGCCAAGCCGTGCTATAACTCATCTCGGCCAGATTAAGCTCGGGGCAACACCAAGCTATGTCAGTAACAGGCCTGCTATACATCCAGTTGCACCACCATCCCTCGTTAGGGAAATCCACTAGTCAGTGGCGGAAGAAATAACCTCGATCTGAATACTTAGGGTAAGAGTCTACTATTTTCAGCTTATCCATAAACCACACAAGGGAAGGGACGAAAGAAAAGAGAAATTAAAGAATAGAGAGATGTATATTGAGAGAAAAGTAAGAAAAGGGCTTTGAGAGAAAAATAGAGCATGAGTGCCGAGTGATGTGAGAAACATTTATGAGAAATGGTGGGAAACAATACCTGAAGAAATAATGGACTCCCCGCGAATCTGGTAGTCTTTCGCCGATGAAAGGTATCTAAGCTCATCAAGGTTTCGGCCAGCGCCAAACCAATGCAACTCTTACCTTCTTTCAGACCTTGGGCCACTTCGATCAACCGAATGATGGATCCGCCAAAGCTAGGGGCAAGAAGGAAATGTGCAAGCATACATAAGCCGAGAGCACGCTGTCGAAAACCTCGCCAGAGAAGGTCTCCTCTATCACCGATGTCAAAAAATCGATGAATCAAGCTGGGTATGTCTAGCTCTCCATTGTGGGCCAAAGATCGAGCCTTGTGTAATGTGAGCCCACACATTCGTCCCAAAGCTTGGGCGTGGCCAAAACGGGGCTGAGGCATGATTTTTTCATCGCATCGGGTTTCTATTAGTGCTTGAAATTCTTCAAGTGTCGAGCATATTTCTTGTGCTTTGAAGCGAAAAACATGTGTGATTGGGTCCCAATATCAAGTCGCGACATGGAGGAACGAAAAACAAAGTGGAGTGCGGCTCAACGAAAAAAGTGCATTTATGCCGAAACCCTAGAAATTTCCCTTTTTCGTGTCATCTAAAGCAGCTATCCAATCCGTGAGCTTCTCGGCAAGGAATATCTCCATTTGTGGAAAAAATTGCAGCTGAAATGAAGTTCTGGAGAAGAAATCACGAAGTAGAACCTTTGTAAAAGATAAGGCTGTGAGTGGAAACCAGCTGTCAACAATTTGGAGGTTCTTCACATTGGTGGCCGGCAGGCCACCTCCTCTAGCTAGCAACTCCCATTTCTGGCTGGTAGTCCCTCTTTTTGTCCTGCCATCCACCTGTGTACTGGGCAATGTTGGCAGCATGTGTTTTTCTTGATCTTTATGTGTTTTAAGGTCTTGTTTTGAGTCTTTTGGTTTTAGCAAGTTTGTTTATTTGTATTTGAGCTATTTTTGCTTTGTTTAACGAGTTGTATTTTGTATTTTGTATTTTGGTTGTTGGTTGGCTCATTACCCAATTAAGGCCTCGTTTGGGAACAGGCTAATTTAGTAACAACTTTGGTTAATAAAAGAAAAAGAAAAAAAAAAAAAAAACTTGTATGTTTTTTTGTACTTTTGGCTAAAAGCGAAAAAAAAAAAAAAAAGAAAAAAGAATCTTTGACTTTGGGTTTGGTTTGTTGGGTTTTGGCTAAAAAAGGTAACTTTTTAGTAATTAGCTAAATTAGCTAAGAACATTGTTTCAATCAAGCGCTCTCTTGGCCAATTCAATTCTATTTCCATTTCATGCAAATATGGTGCTCATGATGCAAAAATAACAAACACTTTCTATAAAAAAACTGTGAATTTTTATTTCGATCATGGTTTTTTTACAAAAGATGAGTGCAAGTTTCAAAAGCAAAATAAAACCTATCTGAAGCTATACATGTTAATGCTACTAAACAAAAAGAAACTAAGCAAAAAGTACAAAAACATTAGCGCTGGTCATTTCAGGCTCGAGAGGCCCTCTTCGTCCTTTTCCTCGGAGGGGACTCGAGGGCACTGTCTCCGTCGACATCATTGTCAGAATCAGACTTTGAACTAGAGCCGGTATCATCTTCGCTCTTTGCCTCAGAGCTCGCCTCGTCATCACTTTCGTTTTCGGACCCTGAGCCAGCATCGTCACCTTCGCTTTCCGATGACTCAGAATGCCGACTCATTACCTCATCAGAGTCACTGGTCTCAGCATCGTCGTCGTTCAAAATGGGCTCTAAAGGACTGCTCTGACCTCGGGTGCCCTTATCCTTATCTCGGCTACGACTTACATCTCGGCTACGAGTTGGGACCTGTCTCTCTCTCCTTCCTGCTGTTAGAGGAGGTGCTGTCGGTGCTGGTGCTGCCGCTGGTGCCATCGGTGCAGATGAAATCTGAAAAAAATAGTTATTAACATATCAGCTACAGTGTATATATCAAGATATGGGCGTAGTATATAGATGCAGAAATCGAATATAGTGTGAGTATAGTGTCGATGCTGATTAATATAAGTCTGATTAATACGATGTATCGATGTAGTTTGGAAGACTCAGTTGAAATACCGATGTATCAGTGGAAATGTGATAGCATGCTGCACAAACAGAGTTAGTAATGAATTGCATGCTGAACTGGAGGAAAATTACCTGGATACCGTGGAGACAAAGCAGCATCTCCCTCCTTTCAACCATGTCCATCAGAGAAGCCGCTAGTTTGAGGAGGCTCTTTGTATACTCTATAGATGCCTGCAAGCGCATTTGGATGATCAATGTTTGAAATAAACATATCTAAAATGGAAATGTGGGGGTGCAAATTGTAAAGTATGGTCCATACCTGAGACGTGCCTCGAACTCCGACATACTTGTGCCCAGCCTTTGCCAGTTCGATCGGAATCTGGTAAGCAGTCCCAGTAAGCTGCCAGTATGTGAGCGCAATGGGAAACTCCGGCCAACGTGTAGTCTATTCAACAGAGGGAACCCCTCTAGTATGAGCCCTAGTCGCCCGAGTCACATCGCTTGCCACAGGAGCCCTTGCCCCCTCGCTTGCGTGAGCGCCCGTTAGAGGAGGCATAAGGTGGGTCTAAATAAATGTCGTGTAGTCACCCTCTCCTCTAAAGAAATCAACATCCAGGCCTACCATAAACTGAATGGCTACGTCAACAGATAGGTTATCCTTTATTCTTATAGACTTTAAGGGTGGCATCGGAACGACTGGATCAGGCAAGCCCACAGTCTGGCAAACGAATCTCTTGCTTAAAAACCAAGTTCGACAGACTGGGCCCTTTAGTAGAATCCGAAAGCACGATGTGCCCCAAGCTCTTGCATACTGGTCTTTTACCCCGGCTGGCATCATAACTAGGGCTATCACGCAATTTGTAAACAGAGGATGCACAGATTGTTAGTTTCGTTAGTTGCCAAAGTATGAATCAGAGCAGTATTAAAGCAAAAATGACTGTGAGTTTTGGGTTACCTCAGCGACAACTACAGTATCAAAGTAATGGCGGAAAAAGGCGAAGGTCTCACGGCTCTGGAGCTAGCATCGACCATCGTACCGTCTTGAATAGGGGACAACAAGGGGGAGCTCTTCCATAGGCTATGGAGCGAGGGCAGGAAAATATACATAAACCCATAGCTGCAAGGAAAGGGTAGTTATTATTAAGCGACTGAGCAGAGATATGGAAAAACAGAAAGCACAGAGCATGAACAGATATAGAAAATGCAAAGCAGAAAGCACAGAGCATGAATAGATATAGAAAGTGTAAAGTAGAAAGCACAGTTGTTGAACAGACATAAAGTAAAAAATGTGAAGTAAAAAGTGTAAAGTGCAAAGAGAGAATTGAAATGCATACCTCCCAGGCTTGCCAGTAGCCTTCGATCCACTCTTCCTTCATACGGGAGGTAGAGCTCATATAACTGTAAAGGGTGACGAGGCTGGCTCCGCCCCAATTATAGAATCGCACTTGGGGAATGGTCACCAGGGCGCTCAACAGATATAAACCCATGGTGTTCCACCTGTTTGAAAACAAGGTGGTACCAAGGACAAACATCAGGAAGCCTCGAGCATACCGCTCCATCTCCTCTAGCGTCTTGGGCTCGCTTCCACGAAAGTGCTTGACGAACCAACTGTATCTCACCATGGCTGGTCGGTACAGAGGTGGGCGCGCTCCCAACAGATTAATCTAAGTAGCCTCCCACTCGCCCATGTCTATGTTAAAGGGGATCGGATCGTATCCTACTCTTAAGCTTGTGATCATGGCAAAGTCGTAGGGAGTTATCGTCATCTCCCCGGCAGTAAAGTAGTGGAAAGAATTGGTGGTGTCCCACTACCTCCCCACCAACGCTTCAAGAAAGGGGCGGCTCGCTATGACATATGTTAGTTTGGAGTAGAAAAAGCCGAAGCCAACCTCATCGACGATGTCACAGACCCCAGCAAGGAGCTCATCGTACTAGTCCCTTGCCGTCATCGCTCTGTACCCCATGTAGGCACAGGAGTCTCCCTGTGGCAAAGAACAGGTGAATCAGATGAAAGGTAATGATGAAAGTGCAATCAGATGAAAGGCAGTGCAATAAATGCAGAGAAAGGAAAGACAAGAATGCATGAAAATAGAATTCATACCTTAGTAGCTCTGAAAGAAAGGTGAGAGGCCGGCTCCCTCAGCAAGAGGTCCTCTGGTACACCGTGAGCAAAATCGCTGAAGCGCCTAATGCCTCCAGGCGGTAATATGTGTGTGTGGGGATGATATGTCGTCGGATCGAAGGGCCGCACTCTAAATGGTAACGGCTCTGGCTCGAATTCTGGCGCAAACTCCGCCTCAAGGTCAGCCTTAATGCCTTTTGCCGCCCCGCCGACCTTGGCAATTGCTGGCTCATTTACCTCGGCAACGGATGGAAACACAGGTGGAACCTCGGGAGGAGCTCTGTCATGAGGAATCTCATTCGCCATTTAGAAAATGAGTGAAAAGTAGGTGAAAACTGAAGGAAAATGAAAAAAAGATGGTAAACTTGAAAAAAGTCAACCTTAGAAGAGAGAGAAAAAGTCAAAACCCGAGAAAGTTCACGAAACCCAAGAAAAACTCGAGGGAAACAAGCCTAAAGTGGTGAAAATGAAGAAAAAGCGACGAAATCAAAAAATAATCGGTTCAAAATGTAAAGAACCAAGAGGGTTTTACGAAAAAAGTGTGCGTGGGGCATTGAAAAATGCGTATAAAACACGAATCTAGAGAGAGAGGGAAAGGATTTTCGAGCTTAGAGAAATGAGGAAATGAAGCCTTGAGATGTATACTTAAAGACCCGAGCCAAAACGACCTATTTGCCCCGAATCTGCCATCGGTGGCTGGTAAGCAACCATCTGTGGCCGAATATATATTTGTGGCGGTGGTGGCGGCTTCTCTTAATGGCTGGTAAGTGGCCGATGGCTCTCAGTTGGGTCCTGGTGCTGTTCTGTGCTTCTGCTTCTTGAGTAGTGTATGGAAGGTTCTGTTTTGGGAGCTTGCAGTTACGTTTTCGTGTATGAATATGTCCCACTTGCTACTATAAACGAGGTGTATCCTTTTGAACATGTTGCAATGCCTCTGAGAGGTAAACCGAAAGTTGCCACCGAATATCATTTTATTCGTTTTGTCAAATTATGTCTTTGTTTTCTTTCGTTGCATAGAATGTGCATTTTCATATATACGTATGTTGCATGCGTGTCTTATATCATTCATGATTCGTGCATAGAACATGTTGTCAATTTTGCATAGAATATGCTCTTATTTCATGCATAGAATATGCTCTTGTTTCTTGCATAAAACATGCTTTCAATTAGCATCACAAGTTAGTTGTCTATCTTGAATGGAATATTCATTGTCGATGTATTGACTGGTTCACTTTATGCATCTATCGCACTTGTTTACTTTGTGCATTTATCGCACTTGTTCATTCCTCTTTGCATCTTCTCTTGTGTATCTCAAGACGCGTGAAGCACGGTCCTGGGTGTGTTTTATCTCGGGACGAGTGAAATGCGAGCCCGAGCGGTCTCTCTTGTATCTTAGGACGTGTGAAGCATGGCCTTGGACGTGTTTTATCTCGGGACGCATGAAGGGCGAGCTCGAGCGATCTTTCTTGTTTCTTAAGATGTGTAAACCGCGGCCTTGGGCATGTTTTATCTTGGCATGCGTGAAGCGCAAGCCCGGGCAGTCTCTCTTGTATCTCAAGATGCATGAAACGTGGCCTTGGGCGTGTTTTATCTCGGGATACGTGAAGTCACGAGCTGGCGGTCTTTCTTATTTCTCAGGATGCGTGAACCGCAGCCCTTGGCGTGTTTTATCTCAGGACGCGTAAAACGCGAGCCCAAGCGATTTTTCTTGTTTCTTAAGACGCATGAAACGTGACCTTGAATGGCTTTTATCTCGAGACATGTGAAACACGACCTCGAGCTATTTTTATTTCTCAGTTTCTCAAGACGTGTGAAACGTAATCCTGAGCGGTGTTTTTTTTTCTTGTCTCACATTTTGGCATGGTTAGACTGTGTTTTAGATCTTTGTGCATGGAACCTGTGTTGGTTTTAAGCTTGAAGCTGCTCATTCATATGTTATTATCTCGTTATCTTGTTTATTGCATCATCTGTTACTGCTTATTGCATCATCTTGCATGATCATGAGTTTTCAAAATAACCGGCTGTGCGAAGCGTGTGAGTCCCACTTTCAAAGTTGTCTCCATGCATATCATTTACATCTTGCCCAGAACTATGCTGGTTTGATTCCTTGCAATGGGATACGTAGGTAGCCTGTAGGCGCAACCATTTATTTCTGTCTTGATTGTTTGTCCAAATCTTACGGTCTTATCAAAATGGGTCGTCTTCGGGTTTTGACATTTACTCACGTTATTTCATGACTCTGAGTTCTGTCAAAGAGGGACAATTGTAGACACCCTATTTTTTATCATCCTTACGACTTGGACGTCATCGCTTACACACCCAATGATGAGTGTATATGCTCGTTAAGTGCTCGAAGTCCTCAACGGAATGCCACAGCTTTGAGCATTTCAAACCCTGCACCCCTGTTGCCTTGTTTTTGGACTAAAACCTTGGATTTTCAAGCCTGCAACCTCTGGTGGCCTGTCGGCCACTACTATGGGCTACCGGCCATTGCTTTTGGTTGCCAACCACTGATGTGGCCTGCCGACCACCAGTAGTGGCATGCCAGCCACCATTAGTAGCTTGCTGGCTAGCAATGTGTTTTGCAGATACTTTTTGCTAATTATGCCAGTTGTTTGCACAGATGCATGCATCTGCTCACACGTGTATGTATAGATATTTCTGAGGGAGTTACTTGGTTTTCTATATATAGGAGGCCTCTCTTTCCATTTTTAAGGTTGGATTTTTTGGAGCAAAAAATTCTCTCTCTCTCTCTTGAAATTTCTTAGCTATTTGCAAGCTTTTGCCTATACACTCTTAACCAAACCTCTCAATCTTTGAGCTGAGGTAACTTTGAGCCTTGTTTGAGCTCTTAAGGATGTGTTTGCCTTGATTTGTTGCCTAGAATTGGTTCTCCTCTTCAAGAGGTATAAAGCTTTGTTTCTCCACTTGCTTTATGTACTCTTTTTCCTACTATTTTTTCTTTGTTTTTGGGCTTTAAAAACTCTGTATTTTTGGACTGAAACTTGGGTTTTAAGGCCAATAAAGGTTGAGGGGTGGTTCATTCTTCTTTTCATTTTGCTCTCGAGGCCTTTACCCTTGTGTTTCCCACCTTTACACTATCTTTTTTTGAGCTTTTAAACACTGATTTTCAGAGTTATTTCAGTGGCTAAAATCATGGTTTGAAGTTCAAAATTAGAGGGGTTAGCCTCCCCTGCTTGTGATTTGCTTACTAGTCTAGCATGATCCATGTTTTAGCCTATTGTTCTAACTATTTTTTGTCTTAATTCTAGCATGTTTTAGAACTTATTTAGCACTGTTTTAGGACTGTTTTTAAGTGTTCATTGCATTTGAACCTTATATTGCATGCTTATAGTGTAATTGTCTGCATAAGTTTGGTGTTTTAGGCCTTAGGCACCACCTTATTTGAGTTGATTGCATTTATTTAATGCTTTTCTTACTTGTTTTCACCTTTAATCACCTTTGCAACCTCTTTCGTTTCTTGGCTTTTTCTTTGCTTTGAAAGTGGTTTCAAATTATTTGTTTGTTTAAGCATGAGATTGAGATGTCATGCGTAATGGTTTAATCCCTTTAGGGATTCATTACCAACAATATGATGTCTCTTTCATGCCCAAAGTAACACTTAGTTTGAGCCATCTTTCCATTATAAGACTTAAATTCACTTGTGGACTTAATTGATTAAAGAATTGAGAGGTAACTAAAATGGAGTAATAAAATTGGTGAATAAAAAAGGTGCAAGATAATAATTTGGTTTGGGTTCAATCGGACGTTAATTGAAACCTTGAGTCTTGAGTCGTTTCATACTCATCAGTGATGAAAATGGTTCAAGATTCACTGTCCACTACTTCCCTTGATCTTTCATAATAGGGAGGTGGTTTTGAGAGTCTTATTTTGTTGCATTCATTGAATTTGCACACTTGATTCATAAGCCATCATGTAATGAAATTGCATCCATTGGTGGTTTATAAATCAAACTTACAACTCCTTTGAGCTGTTTAAATGATAAGGAGAGGTAAATTGTGCAAACAATATTTGAAAATACCCTGTCCTTGCTCTGTTTGCTTTTTGTTGTAGCAGAACAATATAGTTATTAGTGGCGGGCAGGCCATCATCGATGGACGGGCCTCTGCCCGACCACCTATGCAAAATCGACAATGTACTTTTGAAGTAGAACGAGTTAGTCTTGAGGTGGAAATCAATGCAAGTGTTCTCTTTGTACCTGAGGCATTGGCCGAAATAGTGACTTTTTCGAGTGGAAAGTCCGTGCATGCATGTGCATTCCTCTTTTCCCGAGGAGGAGTAATTAAAGTAGTTAATTTGGTTACTTTGTTTTGTAATTAACTAGTTAGCTAATTTTGTCTTGTGATAATTAGTTAGCTAGAATAGTTAATTAATTCGGTTTGTAATAATTAGTTCAGTAATTTAGCTAAATTATTCATTTGGATTTGTAATAGTTGCTTAATTAGCTTAGCTAGTTAGCTAGTTGTTTCATTCGGACCCTTCTGTGTGAGGGCACAATGTTGTAATAATGTGTATGTTTTCTAACTCCACGTCTTTCTCCCTTTTATTTAACTGCTTACGATGGTTAGATTAGAGCATCATGTTTTGTATAGCGTAATCCATGTTTGCATCCACTTGTATTGCATGTACCGAGGCTCGGTTTATCATTCCAATTTGCATTGTTGTTTAAATATTTCTTTGAATACGTGCTTAGACCGCATGTTATCAAATTGCTTCATTTGCCATATCAGTAGCCGAGCCTAGTAAATTGCATATCGCATGTGTTGTATTAGTCATATCGCATAGTTAGGAATCATGCATTTTTCTAACTCATTTCTTTTTTGGCTTGGAGTACTAGGTTAGCCTCTACTCGCTTTAGCATATCGCATGCGTGTGATTGTTGCCATATTTAGCATGCTTGCCATAAGGCTAAATGCTTAAATGATAAATTGCCTAAATGCTTGTGAATGAAGGTTAATTGCTTGAATTGGAATAATTTGAGTGATGTTATGTAACACCCCAAAAATGCAAATTATAATTATCTAAACTATCCATGTGTTAATTGCGGATTATATGATTTAATTTGTGTATATCTGTCCAAATTGGAAAATTATTTGTTGAGAATGCAACTTTGGAGTTGAAATTAACGACCTTACTAGGTTCAGAAATCGAAATTGAGTACATGGATATGTTAATTGGAATTTTTAAAATCATCTGGGAAGTTTAATTAAAAATTAATTTTTGTCTGATTTGTAAAGTTATGTTTGACTCTAATTACTTTTATTGAGTTTAAAGATAGGAAATTAGAGCCTAATCCATCTTAGTATAATTTAATTTAGTGTAATTAAGATCATTAGATAATGAGATTAAATGAATTTGAATTACTTGACTACAATTTAATTAATGAAATGAATTATTATTATTATTATTATTATTGACATGGCCAGGCCCATAAGGGCTACAGCCCACGATGAACAACCCCGAGCCCATCACTTAAGAGCCATAACATAACCCGGCTGGTGAAGCCCAGACAGCTGGAGGCCAACTGAGCATGAAGGGCTAGTGACATTCGGACACGTGGCAGGTGCAAAATAGGCCACGTCAGCAGACAAAGATCTGCAAAGTTATTGCTACAACACATCACCATTAATACAACCCATCACAGCATTTATTACGACAACACCTCCCCGTCGGAACAGCACCCCCTTACCCTGTACAGGGTAAGCTACAGCACAGGCTTTCGGCGGGAGGGGCACGTCGGAAGGGACAATGAAATGATTACCAAAGGATATAAGCAAGCATCGAAGACAAGAAGAAGGTTAAGCTTTTTTATCTCTAATCTCTCTCTACATACTTCATCTCTTTTCCTACTAGCTAACTTGCCTGTCGGAGGGTTCGCCGGGGGACTACCCCGTTCCCCATTGAACTTACTTGCAGGTTATCTAGGGGGCTCCACCATCCGGACGTGGACCCGAGGAACTTGGATTTGTCCTGCCCATCCACAGGGAACAATCAGTATCATCAATTATTATTATTATTATTTTATTTGTATAAGCCTCTGTGTGTATAATCAAAGAACTAAAATATGACTCATCACTTGATAAGAATAAGGGTGTAGTGTAGTGGGTTTTCTTATTCTCTGATGCATACACGTAGAGAGAGGGAAGGATTTTGAAAGGTGAGAGAGTTCAACAAAGAAATAAGAAAGAAAAGAGAAGAAAAAGGGCTTAAGAAGAAGTTAGAAGAAGAAGAAGAGAAAGTGAAGAAATCATTGTAACTACACTCCATTCTTCATAATATACTCAACCTAGGTAAGAATTACTCTCTTTCATCTCATGAATTTGTAGAATTATATTTTAATTTCAGATTAGTTAAGAAATTATGAATAGAATTGAGGTTTAGTTCATTTGGTTCATATAATTAGAGAATTGATGCATGCATGGCTTATAATGAACAAATAAGAAATGTAATTTAAGATAGCATCATGCATGGCATGATTTTCATGAAAATTATTTTCACACAATTAAACTCTTGCATGGTTCTATTGATAAAGAACTTCCATGAAACTTTGAAGGTTGAGGCTCACTTGTTCAATTTGTGATCTTGTAAGGAATTTTAAGAGTTTAGAATTGTTGTTTTCTTGGATTTAAACCCCAAGTTGGAACCATGAATTTTGTTTAGCATTTGTTATGTTTAAAAGGGTGTAATCTTGGTAGATTTTGGACTAAAATTGCATAAATTGTGACTGAATCTGCTAAAGCATTGCACTGCTCCAGCAGAGCAGTTTCGACCACCATTTCAACCCAGACCGCTCGAGTGGCCTGGGCCACCGCACGAGCAGCCAACCTTGATTTGTTTAAACTTGCACATTGCTTCACCACCGCTTGTGCGGCCAAGGCCACTGCACAAGTGGCCAAACAGGGTAGATTTTCCAATTTTTTTTTTTTTTTTTCGTTTTCTGATTTATGGGCCTTCATTTACATGATTTTCACGTGTCATACACATCCATATGCATATTATAAGCATGAAAGAAATTAAAGAAAGAATAAAAACAATCGAACGAACAAGTAACGGATAAACCGAAGAAGGTTAAGAATCGACTGATTGACTCGAATGTATATTGAGGAATTGTGCTATGAATATTTGTGTTTGTAGGTCAAGACTCGAAGACCGAACAACGGATATTGGAAGGCCATTCTGAGTAACATTTCTGTAAAGATATGTTGATATGAATTATGTTTTAACTATTGCCGTTAAGAGATAAGTTCTGAAATGCTATTCTGATCATATGAACAAATGTCTTATTTGCAAATATATTATGGTATCCACAGATAGTCCCAAGTCATGGGGGATGGCATGTAAATGTGGGTCCATGACATATGACTGTTTACGAGATCTCGTTAACCACTTCATTGTGGTGATATGTGTTTAGTCGGTATCCGGAACCGATTACTCTAATCGGAAGACGATATGTGATATGTTCTGTGAGATTTACCATTACGTTATGTTCTGATATAAGACTGATATGATTGATTATGATATGATTTGTTTTACGGATATTATATTTGGAATTTGTTCACTAACCCTTTATGTTAATGTTATTCACTGGGCTTTAGCTCACTGTTTTTACATTTATGTATAGGTGAGCATTTTGGAGGGCAAGCCTAGAAGGGGTCTATAGCTGAGTCACAATTTTGAAGCCTACCAAGTTGTTTTGTGTGCCTCTGAGTTGGGGTTAGGCCTGGAAAGCCGTTGCCAAGCATTTGATCATGAAGTAAACTTTCGTTATGTGCATACGTTATGTATAAAATGTTAAGTTACAAGTTATGTACTGAATATGGGTAAATTAACGTTTTTGCATGATTAATATTTGTTCATATAGATGCACAGCACATTGGACTATTGGTGTATTTTTGTATAGCCCTGATTATTTTTTTGATTGTACAAGAAAGCCTTTGGTAATCTCAAATTACTGGCCGGTTACAACACTAAACCTATAGGGGGCGAGTTTGGGTCGTGACAGAATGGTATCAGAGCACGAGTTAATTTACCCACACACATGTCCATATGAGCTGTAGGGTGTCTTAGAAAAGAAATAGGGCATGGCATAGACATGTGTGTGTATGTGTTTTATATGAGATGAAATGAATTTGAATACTATGCACATATTGGAAATGACATGAAAAGGATACATGTGAACTAAAAGGAATATATTTGAACTAAACTTACATGAACGGAACACTGTGAAAACTGTACAGGATTATTTGTCTATGCTTGTAGTGCTCTCCATAGAAAATAGAAAGAACAAGAATAGTAGATGGAATGGAATACATGGGTAAATATGATTAGTTATATTACCTATATGAGAATGTGGATTGAGCATGAACAAATAAAGTAAATGAATTACCATACAAGTTTGATTGAATGAACATGATTACTATTTGGCATGAATATGAACGTATGTGACCTATGTGACCATGAGATCCTCCTATGTCTATTAGACCAATGGAAAACGCAAGAAATACATATGAGATCGAATCTTCAGAAGCAAGAATTGCAAGGTTAGAAAAAATGGTTGAACTACTGACTGAATCTTTAAGGCAACAATAACAAAATTAACAGCTCCCACCTCCTCTTCTGCCACCAGTGCAAGTTTAACCAAACAATGATGATGTCATAACCCTACACAAAAGTTCAACAAATGAAGCCACTAGAATTTTTGGGGGGTGTTGAACTATTAAAAGTAGAGGCTTGGATCTTTGGAAGCGAAAAGATTTTTGAGGTGTTCCCGTGTATTGTCGTACATAAAGTCTTGTTGGCAACATTTACTTTAAAAGCTAAAGCTAGAAGATGGTGGATGCTCGTGCGAGACGAGAATTAAGACTTAACATGGGATCGGTTCAAAGAAATTTTCTACAAAAATACTTCTTGCAATGCATTCGAGGTAGAAAGGTATCTGAATTTGAACAACTAAGACATGGTGATATGGTGTGCGAATATGAAGCCAAATTCTTGAATTAGCCCGATATACACCTCATATGGTTATCTTGATTACAAAAAGGCAAGGAAATTTGAGGGTGGATTGGATGTCAAAGTGCATCACATAGTAATGCTAGCCTAATAAGCGAAACAAGAGCATATAATGTACATAAGATTCATATTATGATTAGTAGAGGTCGATCTTTGATCGGCGGCGAAGGTGCGCAATTCATGACCTTTCCCTCTCGTACCTAAGTTTTTGAGCCGAGACAATCTTGGTGATGACAGACACGTAGCCTTTGGCACGAGTCATGGGTTTCTTAAATTTTTTAAAAAAATATTTAGGTAGTGACTTTGTATCTAGCAAAATAGTCCATTTTTGACAATTTTTGATTCAAAATCGATTTTCTAAAAGATTTGTCAGATTTGGACTCTTTGGTGTTTATCTATTTCATATTGTACTTATGAGATCAGATTCAGAACGGCGGGAGTTCGATGCTGTAGGGCTTATTCGTCTTTCGAAAGAAGCACGAAAAGTGAAGCTACAAGGCCCTGGCCGATTTTATGGCGAAATTCGCCCCCGACACTCACCCGGTCTGTCATATTGATCTAGTGCATGAAACCGAGCAAAAAGGAGATGGCCAGTGCGGATATAGCACGACCTACTATCACAATACCACCATAAGAGAATGAGGTGTAAGTAATAGAAAGACAAATCACTTTGAAGTAAGAATCAACCGACACACTTAAGCAGCGAGGCTAGTACACATGTAGAAAAGCCATGCCTGAGCGGAAGCGATGCCTTGACTTCTGAAACTCTCAAAACACAGATGTTGCTAGAAATTATTCATCGGCGAGATGTGGAAACTCTTTGTCGATGGAGCCTCCAATAGATATGGCGCCAGGTTAGGAGTAGTATTAACCTCGCCGGACAGGCTAACCATTAAGCATGCTATCACATTTAGATTTCGAGCTTCCAACAATGAGGTGGAATATGAAGTCCTCCTCACTGGCCTAAAAAGCGCTCTACAGATGAAGGCATTAGAGATTATGGTATTCAGCGACTCCAAACTGGTGGTCAATCAGGTCTTAGGGAAATATGAGGCCAAAGATTAAAGGATGGCTAAGTATTAAGCGTTGATGCTGTATTTGAGATTAAGAAATTTGCTGCGATAAAGATGGAGCAGATAGGCTGAGAAAAAAATAGTAAGGTAGACGAGCTGGCTGACTTGGCGTCTATGCAGACCACATTTCCCAATCCATTGATGATTGAGTTCATGCCCAGACCTAGCATCGAGGAACTAGAGGCATCCAAAGTGCTTTGCACCGACCTGGGACCATCCTGGATGGATCCCATCATCACCTTCCTAAGAGACCGAGTCCTGCCCACAAAAAAAAAAGAAGCCAACAAGATAAGGGCTAAGTCTGAGCGGTTTTAGCTCTCTTTATCCGGCGCCCTATACAAGAAGTCCTTCACTGCACCATACCTAAAATGCGTCCACCATAGCAAGATCGACATTTTCCTTTTTGAAATTCATGAAGGCATGTATTGTCACTCCCCAATTTTTATTACTCGAAATTATAACCAAAACCTTTAATACAAGTCCATTTAATTAACTACAATTATTATTACAAACGCCTATTACATGGGGTAACAACAACAACATTGTTCTCTCTCGAATAATACAACAATAATATATGTACAAAATTCACATTGAAATACACATGAATCTCTCATTTATAGCAAGCATCTCTCATTTACACTATGACCAAATAATAGAAAATAAACTCTTTAATCCTCAATCCGGCGTTCCAAACTTTGTTCTTGAAAAATGGTTAAAATAATTGGAATGAACACAAAGTCCAGTAGGAATATTCCCTAATTCTAAACAATAAGGTCCCTAGATACATGTGGTCATGAAATGCTAAATAGTGATATAAATATAAATTCATTTTGCTCTTTTCATACTCAAATTACAATATATATAGGTAATACCATTTTCATAAAGAAATTCATGAAAAGTATTCAAAGAAAAACCCTTTCATTTGTTTCTGTATCAGTCAAATATATTTTTCAAACAAAAGTCTTTTCAAGAATCCCTTGTTAACTTTACCTAAAAGTATAAACATGTTCACGAGTCATTTTCCTACATATCACAACACATCACAACCCATTATAATCCACATAAAAAGAACCCATGCAATTCCATATATTCGACTTTACCTAATCAAGATTATTCACTTTCCATTATCTCAAACACAAGTACAAATCTCGTTATAATCATTTCATACAATCCAAATTGGACATCGGCTCCATTACCAAGCCTTAACATCATACCACACGCTTTATCGGTCTGGCCGAAGGAATCACGGAATCTCACGCTTTACGGTCTGGCCGAAGGAATGTGGAACCTCACGCTTCTGGGTCACAAATTTGGAAGGAACCGGAACCTCCGCTTTATCGGTCCTGGCCGGAAGGAACATGGAACCTTTACACATTTCATCAACCCACACACTTTACCGGGTGCTACTTCGGAAGGAAGGCGGAGCCTTTATTAAGCGCCACCCTTTGCCAGCTCAAATACGGTGGGAAATGGACCCCAAGGCAACATTACAATCCATCAATTTCTTAAGTCATTGTTCATTATGAATTGTGGGTAAAGCCAACACATTCATTCATCATTTCCATTACTTATTAGCTCAAGAACACATACTCATTATTTTCCATCATTCTCTAGTATTAATCAAGTCATTCATTGTTACAATCCCAACAAAACCAATAATAACATTCATTATTTTTATCACAAAATTCATCCAATAACACATCCACTAAGAGCATTTGGCGCAATTTTTTAAAGCATTCTCAATTCTTATATTTCAGTGGTCTTTTAACTTTTCCACAAAATTATCAAATCTTCATACTCAATTTCATAACACAATAATCATCATAAATTATCCCCAATTAATTGATTTAATTACTCATCTTAATTTCTTTAAAATAACATTTCTATACAATAGTTATTTTCCAACCATTATTCATCATTATCTATTCTCATCTTTACAAAACATAAACTTAATTTTATAAATCAAATGTCAATTGAAGCTTTCTTCATTCTCAATATAGATTTCATAACTAGGGTTAAACATAAATTAGGGCTTTTTACTATTTGACACAAAACCACATTCTCATAACCCAAACATTTTATATTTCACTTAAATCATCAATTCAACTTCCATAAATTAAAAACCCTAGCTTCCTTCACATGTCTTTTATAAAAATCTCCTCAAAATGAAGGTTTTATGCAATAGAAATTATCACACATCCATCCACAAGATATTATTGAAAAGAAGCAAGGAAAATCCCTACCTTAAGCAAGGAGAGAGAGAAACCCGAAGTTTCAACTTCAATGAAAACACGATCTACTTGGATAGATTGAAAGCCCTTGGCGCACTCTACAACCTTCCTCAAGGGGCCTAGGTGAAAAGATGCTTCTAGATGAGTAGATCTAGCAATCTAAGTGGGAAAAAGTTGGGTTTAGAGAGAGATGAGAGAGGCTTACGGTTTGAGAGAGAGGAAGGAGGAGAAAAGTGAAATGAAACCATTCTTGGAGCCTATTTATAGTAGTAGAGAAGTAGCCCTAAGGTCAACAAAATAATAGGCCCAAAACCCCCCAAAGGTAGGGCCCATTTGAGCCCCAAAATCTGAAAAAAAACACGCAGGGGTCGACCATTCGAGCAAGGGGGTTGACCTTTAGACAAGAGGGGCTCGACCCTATTTTTCAGCAACCAACACAAAAATTCTGCAACATAAGAGGGTTGACCCCAATCTGGCACAAGTAAGGGGGGGGTCGACCCTTAGACACGAGGCAGTTGACCCTATTTTCCAGCAACCAACACAAAAATTTTGCAACATAAGAGGGTCGACCCTTTTTAGACTGGTGTCGACCTTATTTTCCAACAGAGGCACTAAGAATTCAAACAATTATAACTCTTTCGTTCAGACTCCGTTTTAGGTTGTTCTTGTGTCCAAATCGAAGCCCCGGAAACAAGATTTCCAATGTTTCTAGCCTCATATCCCAATTCAAAGTATGGAAAAGGAAAAGGGCAAAAGAGTGAAGGCTGGTCAAAAACAAAAACTCAAATTTTGGGCTTTTGATCTAATCTTGCCTAAATACTTTGTTAAGGCTTCAATCAAGGTTCTAAACATCACCCAAGAATCCTTAATTATAAGATTTAAAGTTCACTTGCCAACCCATCAATACCAATCTAATATGAATTAAAATCCAAGTCATTATATGTGTGGCAGCCATATTAAGGGCAGATCGTTGGCGTATTGAGCAATTTCCTAAGGCTAATGGTGGCCGTGCATGCAGGCCGACACATAGAAGTATGTCCGCAGGTGCGAAAAGTGTCAAAAATTTGCTCATAAGATCCACCAGTCGGCCAGAGAATTGCTCCCCTTAACTAGCCCTTGGCTGTTTGCACTATAGAGGCTGGACATTGTGGGACCACTCCCAACTGCTCCAGAGAACCGCAAATTCTTCATCACAACCACTAACTACTTCACCAAGTGAGTGGAGGCCGAGCCATTGGATACCATCAGGGAGAGAGATGTAAAGAAGTTTGTATGGCAAAATGTTATCACCCATTTTGGTGTCCCGAAGGTCCTTATCTCGGATAATGGTACACAGTTTGATGGAAAGCTCTTCCGTGAATTTTGCGAAGAACTAAAGATTGAATTCTACAACTCAATGCTGGCTTACATTCAATCAAACGACCAAGCAAAGGCCTAAAACAAAACTATCCTAGATGGCCTAAAGAAATGGCTGGAGAAAGTTAAAGAGAGATGGACTGATGAGCTCCCCAATGTGTTGTGGGCATACCACACTATCCCAAGATGCTCAATTGGAGAAACTCCATTTGCTCTGGCATATGGCATGAAGGCAGTCATACCCATGGAGATCCGTATGCCAACCATCCGATCTAAGAATTTTGAGCTCGACTTGAACAGTGAATCCATTGCTCTGGAATTGGACCTACCCGAGGAAAGAAGAGAAAGGGTACTAATTCATATCGCAGCCTACCAACAAGAGCTTTCCAAGAAATACAACAAGACTGTGCATCCATGTCTATTCAAAGTAAGGGATTGGGTCCTGAGGAAGGTAATAGGCAATACATTGGTCCCTGGAGAAGGGAAATTAGGTGCAAATTGGGAAGAGCCTTACAAGATAATCGGCCTAGCTAGTAAAAGGGCATACCATTTGGAGGACTTGGACGGCAAAGCGATCCCAAGACCGTGGAATGCGGCCAATCTCAAGCTGTTTTACTTTTGAAATGTAACCCATTTTTCTTTATTTGAAATTTTGCCTTTTGGTATTCTATGTAATGTTTAAATCAGCTATGAACAAAAATGTTTTATCCTTCTTTGTATTTTGGGCATTTTCTATGACCTATTCCATTAAAGCCTAGCTGAGCTGGTTATGCTCGCTATTAGGAAATTGCTCATCGCATAGAAAGTTGGTGTTGTGCCCAACTTTCTATTTACAACCTAGTTGACTTTGCTCGTTACCCTGAGCTGATGTTAATTGCCAGGGAAATTTGTTGTTCCCCTACTCCTCTATTTGAGGACTTTGTTAGATTACTGAGAAAGTTGGCGTTGTGCCCTTCCGATTTAAAATCGAGCTACCTTTGCTCACTACCCGAGTGATTTTGCTTGCCAGGAAGTTTGTTGTTCAACACTCTTTTATCGGTGATTTTGCTCGCATAAGAGATGGCGCACCCTTGGTGACTTTGCTCTCCGAAATGAGTTTGCGATTTGTTCAATTCATGGATTGTTTTGCCCTCAAACCGAAAGCATTTGTTTACCGAAGCAGTTATGCTTACCTAATTTTGAAAGGGAATTTTATATGTATGCAAATTCAAAGTTGAACTGAGCAGTTTTATCTCAGCGATGTGAAGATTTAGCAAGATAAAGTGAGCCGATTAGTTTTATCTCGGCAAAAAAAAAAAAAAAGAGTTCAATCATTCAAACAACGCAAACAAAATGAAGATACATGCACATGACGAGCAAAAAGATGGTGATTTTCATTACTACAAAAGTTTGATTATAAAAGGTGGGGCTGCTGGCCCGGTTACATCAAAAAAAAAAAAAAAAAAAAAAAAAAAAAGAGAAAAAGACAAAAGTGCCTAATCTATGTTCATAGTTTCTTTCTGCTTGGCTTGGTCTTCCTCGGTTGTGTTCACTGCAGGCGCTTCTTCGATGATGGGGCTGAGATCCGATCCCAGCTCAGTCCCCTCGTCGCTCGGCATGTCTTCTTCCTCGTGGATCAGCTGTTGACTCTAATTGGTCGGTGAGGGAAATGCAACCTTAGCCGCGCTAGCTGTCCATGCTGCCTCGATCAATTTCTGTTGTACGACATTAGTGTACGACTACATGTGGGCCGGGATGAAAGTGGCTAGTGGATTTTTGAATACATCAGAATCCTGTGCAAGGCAAAGTTTTTCCACCGCAGCTTTCCAGCTGCACTGGAAAAAGATGTCCTTTGTCGTTTCAACTTGTCGTTCGTAAGTTTTCTCATTCTCCATGTAGCCTCGGTTTTTAGCATCGTCAACTTGCCTCTGCAACTCAGCCTTGTGTTCATCACGGAGCTTTTGTAGCTCGGTGATGTATCTGGTCTTGTTCGCTTACAGGGATTTCTTTTTGTCTTCCTCGGCTTTGGCCAACTTCTCGGCCAGTTGCTCCTGCTCGGCTAGCACCGACTCATGAGCAACCTTTTACTTCATCAGCTTGGCCCTTTTCACTTTATTATCTGCGATAGCCTCGTGAACTTCTGCGACGGAGATCATGCATTTATGAGCAAGGTAATTTTTTTGTGCGGCCTACAATATGAAAAAAGTTAATCTTTGGGCCGAGCAATAACTTCAAATAAAGCAACTTGATTGCTTACTAGAGCGATTGACTTTCTTCTTGCCGTGAAGGACTTTCAAGTCGAGGTTCCTCATGTTTCTTTATGTCGCGGAAGAAGTAAACCCTTGGTTATGTTGAAGCAGTGAATGGTTCTTATCGCGTACTTGAATCTGCCACCATCCTTTATTGGCCTTTGTACTTATTTCGGTGACCAAATTGAAGGGGCAGTGGAGTAGAAGGATTGCTCAGCAAATGGTTGATCAGTCTGCTCTCCCTAATCAGCTGATGGCAGCTCAGTTGAATCTTCGTCGACCAAGCATTGCTCGGCCTGTGCCCGCCTTGGCCTCTTTTTCGACCGGCCAGCAAAGCCAGAATTGGGCCAAATTCTTGCACAGTTGGCTACAATGTTTGGCCTGCAGCTGTTTCGATTGACTGGGAATCACTCGACTATCTTGTGATCATTAACTTGATGGCTTGGATTTTGGCCATTTCTTGCTCAGCTGTCAGAGGCACAAGTCTAATTGGCGGGATGTTTGAATCCGGTTCTAGAGAGAGGGCACAAACAAAATCAGTGACCCTGCTCTTGGATGGTGCTGTATACCGGTAACTCGGTTCGAAGTTGAGTAGTTTTTGCGCCTCTTGTTCCTCGGCCGGATGCCGCAGAGCGACCCTTATGGCCTCTTGGTTGGCGCGAGAATAATCATCTGCCAGAAGTTTGTAATCTGCAAAAATAAAGCAAGGGTTAGATCAGCAAAGGCAAATCAAATTCAAAAAATTAAACCGCGTTATGTTGCTCACTAGTGCTCTTGAAATTTTTACGTATGTACCAACCTGGTATGGGCGCTTCGGTGTCTTCATAATTTCCAGACACCCACAAAAAATCATCGTCATTCAACTCTTTGTCCAAATTACCCTCTATGAACTTTGCCTGGCCCTTTCTAATCTTCAGGTACCAACAGAAGCCTCCTTTATTTTTACTAAGGACGTATTGATGGAATATCTTGGTAAGGCTGAGGTTCAAACCAAGGATCTAATTTAGCGCGACTATGTTGTTTATTATTTTGTTTGTGTTGTTGGAAACTTGGGTTGGGCACAACCTAGTCTACCTCAGAAATTCACAGACTAGGGGTTGAATTGGGAAGCAAAGGCCATATTCTACTATCGACACCACGGTGAAGGGGCAGGCGTCTAATTTGCCCCATGGTGTATCTTTCTTCTTCGCCAGTTTAATATGGACGTCATCTAGGATGTCGTACTCCCTTCAGAACTTGACTATGGCTCCAGGCGAGCTAACCACAAATCGATATTTTCTCATTTATCTCGGTCTAATTTTGTAGTGTAAATTTGATAGTAGCTCAGAAAAATTGAGTGGCTCAGGTGATTATTTGCTCGATCTTTGAGCATCACCGATAGTGTTGATAAGGTGTGCCTGACCAGTCCTAGTTTCCATTTTATTAAAAAATAAGTACAAGTGTTAGCATGTCATCAAATGCGCGGCTATAAAAATATGCCTAGCTCGGCCACAAAAGTTTTGGTACCTTCTAGTCTTAACTCGGTATTTTTAGTTCGGTGGTGAACCTAAGGCAATAGGCCTGTTTTGGGCCTTCATCCCAACTACTCGACGCTCATCTCGGTTAGATGTTCCTACAAGTTTATAGCGCGGTCACAGTCACTTGGGAGGAGCACAAACCAATTTCGGCTCAGCTCTATCCTATTTGTAGATCTAAAATTGGGATTTAGCTCGGTTTGGCCCAGAAATCAATTAGTTCATCCTAAACTCAAGGCTATATACTGAAATTCAAGGAAATAAGGCGAGGGGCCCCATTTATGTTTTGGTTTGATTGGCCTAATTTCTCTGAATATCCACAGTTTACCCCAAATAAGGACATAAGCGGGTGGTAACACCTATCGAAGAAAGTTCGAAGAACACGAAGAACATGGAGAAGAGGAAAAGTAAAGAGAAACTCATGGATTTGGGCATCAAATCAAGGTCTAGTCGACCTCAATCTACATTGCGATGACCTCGAGGAAGAAATCACTAGAAAGCAGAATAAGCGGAGCGGCGGCGGTGGAGGTAGAAGTTCAAGGGTTTAGGGTTTTGTACGAGAGATGAGCAGTGATGGGGTTTAAGGACCGACTTTTTGCGTATATAGAAGATGATGAAGAGATGCCAACTTTTTGAATTTTAGAGATAGTGGGAACAAGCGTGGGGTTGTCTGAAACCAATTAGGAAAAGCCATATGGCATCGATATGATGGGTTGTTAGTATGGCTAATTGATGAATGACAAGATAACCAACACAAGTCTTATAATGGCCCCAAAATCGTGGCAAATTACCTTTTTTCTTATGAGTTAATCGATTTAATTGAAAGTTTACATTGAATTGGAAAAGTATCTGTTGGGGTTCTGACTCTAACATTGAAATTAATGACCTTAATGGGTTGAAACCGAAATTGAGTACATGGATATGTTAATGGAAATTTTAGAGCCATTTGAGAAGTTTAATTAAAATTGATTTTGTCGATTAAATAAGGGTGTGTTTGGCTTTCATTATTGAGGTAAGATATATGGTTATAGATATATATGTGATATAACCTTTATATGAGCTCATTTTGAGTGCAACCAAAAATCCAAGAAAAGAAAAGAGAAGAGAGAGAGAGAGAGAGAGAGAACCTAGAGAGTTCAAAGAGAAGGAAAGTGTAGGAATCAAAAAAGAAACTCAAGATTTGGCTTGAATTTGTCAAGATTATGCAAGATCAAGTGTCTATGAAAGCTCTAGGTAAGGTTTGATCTCTTAAACCTTGAAGATTAAGTGTAAAAGAGTATGTTTCATGGCTACATATGATCACTTGCATGTATTGTGTTTTATAAGTCAAAAAGATGTTGAATCTTTACATATATGGCATTATATCATGAAATTCATGTTTATAACTTGTTTGCTTGCAAGATTCCTAAGGAATTTTCCCATAGATTTTGAAGCTTGGAACTCAAATATGTTTATTTTATGATTTTTCACCTTAAGTTAAATGTTTTGATCCTTTAAGTGGAAATTGGGTTTGTTATGAAGTTATGAGTTTTGTTTAAAGTTAATGATGTGTATGTCAACATGTTTTCATGAGTTTTGGGCTTTGAAAGGTATGGAATGGAGTTTTGATTTAGAAAATGAGGAGTTCCAAGTGAATGAACCATTTTCAAACAATTTTTTTCATTCAACCGCTAAGCCTTGATCGCCCAAAATTGCCTTCGCAACCACTTGCGTGTGGCCAAGGCCACCGCATGTGTGACCAACAGAGAAGATCCAACTGTTTTTTTGGCTATGTCTCGTATTAAGCCTCTATTTGCGTGGTTTTCATGTGGTTTCCATGTGCATTTGCATCTTATAACCATGAAGGAAATTAAGGAGCAAGCGGAAAGATTAGTAACGAGTAATTAAATCGGTGAGGCGTATATTAAACCATTGTGCTTATGCGTGTTTATATAGGTCAGACGCCGCACCGTAGCCACGTGCCCTACGAAACGAACTGTGAGTAACAATGTTGTAAAGATATGCTTGAGTTATTCATTCTGACTGTTATTATTATTGTTAAGAATTGTTTCTGCAGTGATATGATTTATTGAACGAATACGTATCTGACTGTGATTGTTATTGTTAAGAATTGTTTCTACAGTGACATGATTTATTGAATAAATGAGTATCCCATTTCATGCAATATACTCACGTGGCCCATACCCGGGAGTAACAATATCGTGGTTATGTTTATGTGGCCCATACTCAGGGGTAACAATACCGCGGTCTACATTTACGTGGCCCTTACTCGGGGGTAATAATACCGTGATATATATTCACATGGCCCTTACCTGGGGGTGACAATACTGTGGTATATATTCACGTGGCCCTTATCCGGGGGTGACAATATCGTGATATATGTTCGTGTGACCCTTACTCGGGGTAATATCTGTGGAATATGTTCACGTGGCCCTCGCCTGGGGGTAATAATACCATGGCTTTATGTAGATAAGATATTGGTTTATCTAATCGTCTGTACCAACTATGATCTTATAGACCGCTACATGTATATGTGGCCCTTATGATTGCTATGCTTGCATTTAACGACTATATTCTTTGCTTCATTGAGCGGACTTACTCTGATGGCGATTGATTTTAATGTCTTCATCCATAACTTCTTTACGCATTTGTTATTCACTGGGCTTTAGCTCACTGTTTTTATATATATGTATAGGGGAGCATTCTGGAGGACAAGCCTAGGAGGGATATTTAGCCAAGCCACTATTTTGAAGCTTATTGGGTTTTGGTGCCTCCTGGTTAAGGCTAGGCCGTGATGACTGTTAGCAAGTGTTGGTCCCAGTTCCTTCATGTATGTGTTTTGCATAAGATGTTATAAGATATGTAAATGTATGTGGGTAAATTAACGTTTATGTATGTACATGTTTGTTCATATAGATGCACAGCTCATTGGACGATTGCTATTGTTGTATATTACTTCTGCTAGCCCCGTTTATTTTTTATCTGTATAGGAAGACCTTTGGTAATCTCGGATTACTGGCTGGTTACGATGCCAAACTTTTAGGGATGGCTTTGGGTCGTGACAGAATGGTATCAGAGCATGAGTTAATTTACCCACACACGTGTCCATATGAGCTGTAGGGTGTTCTAGAAAAGAATTAGGGACATTGCATTGGCTGGTGTGAGTGTGTGAACTGTTATGAACATGATTGATAAGGAAATGAAGATGAAGTAAACTTTGTGAATACATCTAAAAATGAATTGAAATGAATGCATGTGAATTGAAAGGCATATATTTGAATTGAACTGAAGTCTGTGAAAATTGTAAGGAATTATTGGCCTATGATTATGCGTGCAAGAAAGAACTAGGAACAAATTGACAGGAGTTGAACAAGGTGAGAGCAGTAAGAGTGTTGTCTATGTTTCTTAGTGTTCTATTTACATATAGGAAGAAAAGTAAAGAACGGTCAATGGAAAGCCCAAATGATGTGGATTGTGTGAATATACTTGAATTGAAATAAGAACGACAACTATGGGAACTATTGCCTATGCTTATGATGGTCTCTACCTAGATAAAACTAAATCATCAGAGGCTAGAAGTAAGTAGTTAGAAAGAAGGGTGAAAGTTTTAATTGAACTAAGGAGACAACTGATACAGATTATGTGCAAAATGTTTACGTGGAATTGGAAATTGTACACTTTTGACTGAAGATGTATATATTGTGAACATACACTTTGATTTTGAATGCTTCTAAGAATTAACCTACGGAATAGATGGGAGTGAAATGGCTTGTCATCATAGTGCGTTTCTTAGAATATGAATTGTTATGAATGACATTTAGAACTCTGTTGGAAATGGATAGATATGAGAACATACTATAATTGACTGCGTTATGGAAATGCTGCGTATGTTTGAACCATGATCTCCTTGAAACATTGTGATGACGTAATGATGGATTAATGACATATGCTCCAATTTGTTCGTGAAATATTTCATATCATTTGTTTATATGTAATAACGAAACTGTAAGAACACATGCTTTTGGGATATGCTATAGACCAATAAGAACCATGTAGAATGTAAATTAAGGTTGAGAATTTGTTTGCTCCAAAATTGTATTGGCTAGCTTGCGCAACATTTCATTGTCACACCACCAAAAAAACAAATAAAAAAAAAAATAAAACAAAACAAAACAAAACAAAATGAATCTAAATTCGTTAATGTCCAAATTGACTGACAAGAAAGAATAGTGAAAGGTTTAATTGAAACGGTGAGATAACTGATATGGGTATTACCCTGACTTATGTACAACGAGTTATGTAGGAATTAATATAGGAGTTATACATTTTATGACTAGATATAAATTGTGAAGATATTGACTGAATCCATTTGCGAATCACTGTTAGCTATTGGGAAAATGAACTTTTGTTAATGTTACTGAAAAGTTATAAATAGACTTGCGACTTGTGAATGTACTGATCACGAAGAAGCCAAAGGAAGATTTTGAATGCTCTTGAGAACAAGTGATGAACTTTACGAATTTGAGAATTTATCGACTTTTGTCATCACAGTGATGATTTCTGATGAGTACCGTTTAAGTGTAATAGAAAATTGCTTATGGAGGGATCTGTGATTAAATGTGTTTGATAGTGTAGACGCACCCTTGGGCTTCACTCTACAGTTCGGACTCCTTTTTGTTGTTACGGTTCTTAATCTGAACCAAAGAGTCCAAATCTGGCAAATCGTTTTGAGAAACAGATTTTTGAAAAGAAGCGCCAAACATGGACTGCTTTGCCAGATACAGAGTCGCCACCTAAATATTTTTTTTAAATGGGAAATTTAGGAAACCCTGACTCGGTGCCAAAGGCCACGTGTCCGTCATCACCAAAGTTGTCTTGGCTCGGGAGCTTGGGTACGATTGGGGAAGGTCAGCTATGAGCACCCCCTTTCGCCCGGTCCGAAAACCGGCCTCTACTAACCATGATATCCGATTTTGAAAACATTACATGTTCTTATTCCGGTTATTAGCATAGAATTACTATGTTATGCGCACAGCAAACAAGTATAGACTAGATCGCCTAATTTGGAAACAAGCATTGCATATTCGTTTGTTTTGAAAATACTTTGGAATTTGCTACTCGTAAGTAGGCTAAAACACGGATTTCAATGAGTTTTTCCAACTCAAACAATCCAACCTCCACCCACAGGCAATCAAGCAGTTATATCACATAAGCAGCTAGCCTCATGGTAATCATGCTGTTATGGCAACATTCACACGCATGCGATATGCTAAAGCATAAATACTTACATCGTACTCCGTGCCAAAACAAAAACTAGTTAGTAATCATATGCATGATCCTAGTTCATGTTAAGTGGCTAATGCAACACATACAGATATGCAGCTTAGAGCAGGCTCGGCTAATCCTAAAATGGCATGTGGAATGCAATCATTCGATGCACATATTCAAGTTAGATTTGAAAATACAATACAGTTTGTATGATGTACCTAGCCCGGCGCATGTAAGACAAATGTATGGATGCACGCATGCATTGCATAAGGTATGCTAAAATAAACGTGCCCTAATCTACCATCGTAAGCAGGTAAATAAAAGGAAGAAAGAAGTGGGGGTTGGAAGACATGCACACACACACCCACACTTATTACAGATTTGCCCTCGCTCGGAGGGACCAAAAGAATAATATCTGATCAATAATGAATCAAACATCCTAGCTAATTAATTATTACGGACCCTTAAATTAACAAAACAAATGCGATAATAAGATGGCCTGACATACCTCGGAATGCGTGAATGATGCATGTTTGACTCGTCTCGCCCGAAAAACTCGCTGCCATAGCACTGTTGCCTCTGTTTACACTGCTTAGCTTCTTTGAAAATTGCACAAATCTCAGGATAGGTTCTTTGCACACTGTGGAACACCACCGGCTGGGAGGGATGGCCACCGGCCACTGGAAAAGGTCACCGGCCTCTGATGAAGTTATCGGCCAAAAATCCCTGGCCGGTCGGCACTCTATGTAGCCGACCGGCCAAAACTTCCTGCAGAACCTGCAATTGACAGCAGCAGAGGGCAAGCAGTGTATGGCATGGAATTTCAAGCAAATGTGTGCATGAACACACTCCCTATCATGCAATGGACTCAAGGGAGGATGCCCCTCGACCCCCGGGTCATCAATCACGCATTTCAATGCATGATGGCCCAAAAGCCAAGTTAGCAACTTTGATATCAAATGAAATGCAAGCACAAAACACATCAAAGGCCCCAACCTCTATCATGCTCGATCAAGAGGCAAGGGATGCATGCCAAATGCAACCTAATCATGCGAGCTAAGCATGCGATATGAGTATGCGAACAAGCATGCAAGGCATGACACAATGCAACAACATAACATGCACAACGCATTGTAACATGGCATACACAATGCAAAATGGGCTTACACCAATACAAGTTGACCTCAGCCACACTCATATCAGTGGCCATAAGATGAAGATGAGACACCTCGAAGTGCGTGCTCGCGTGCGCAAACCAAGGACGAACCTACGGCACGGAATGCCACTCTAACAAGACATAGAAAAACATGGAACATGGCATATGTCATGCAATTTTCAAAGGCAAAATGAGATGCAAAACAGCCCCAAATCATGGCAAAATGATACCCGATGCACGGAATCTCTCCCGAAATGCAAAACTAGGTACATGAAATGGCTTACAGCTATACAAAGCATGCATAATTGGTACATGGAATGAAAAGACAGAAGCAAGGAAGCCCCAAAATAAGAATTTTTACAGTTCAAAGCATGGCCAAATAGTAAGCACAAGTGGGACTAAATTAGCATAGAAAAATGGCTCCGCAAGAGAGGCAATGAAGCAAGTGGTAGATGCAAAGTCCAAACAGAAAAAGACCCTTCTAAAACACTGAAGAGGGACCAAAAATATGACTTTTTACAGTATATGATCGAGCCCAAAACAGTATACAAACATGCTCAAAATATCATGCAAAATGAGGCCACCAAGAGGGCTATAACATGAAGTATACCAAGGATGTCTCAAAAAGCCCTAGACCCTAAATGAAACATGAAGAGGGGGTCATTTTAGGGCCATTTTCAGTTCGGATCAAGGTCCAAAAATAGAAGCTCAATAAGCTATTGAATCATGCAAAAATGGGGACCAAAGAGGGGTGCAATGGCAAGTGGTACATGGAGGTCCCAAACAGTGGTGAGCCCTTCTTCAATATTGAAGAAGGGCTCAAAATAAGCCTATTTTAAGTTTACATGATGCTCCAAAACAGATTACTCATAAGCCAAAAATATTATTAAAAAATATGGCATTCAAGAGAATAATGAAGCAAGTACAAGACGGGGGCCCCAAACAGTGAGAGGCCCTTAATGAAAGATGAAATAGAGCTCAAAAAAACACTACTTCCAGTTTTTGTCGGAGCTCAAATATACAAGCAACTATGGCTTAGATATGAAGCAAGAAAAGACTAGAAAATGGAAGAAAATGACTCACCCTTGTAGAGGAATAAACCAGCAGGTTTTTATCCAAGGAAATGAGCTCCTAGCCTCTGCAAATGACCTCCAATGTGTTGGAATGAAGTGTAGAGGTGCGGTGCTATGGATTGGTGAAGAAATGGCCCAAGAACAAGGGTATTTGATGGTTGAATGAGAGAGATATGGAGAGGGAGGTGGGATATATGTGTATATATCAGATATATGTGTATATCTTCTGGTTTCTTGCTCAAAAAAATCCAACCCAATCAAAGGGGAAGGGACCTTTCTTATATAGACAAGAGGAAGACTCCAAGCTTCTTAAAGAAGCTATTGTAGAAGGGTCAAGGGGATCAAGAGGGGCAAGGCTTATCAAGGAAGCTAAAGCAAGGGTGCAAGCTTCTTGAGGAAGCCAAGACAAGGGGTCAAGGCTTCCTCAAGAAGCCTTGAGCAAAAGGTCCAAAAATGGGGTCAAAGGCTCAAAATAGGCACATATATGCATGGAGAGCTGGATGCATGCGTCGGTAGCAGTGGCATGCACCATGCACCATGCCTGGAAGGTGCAAAGAGGTCAAACCGGCCAGAAAAGGAGGTCGTCGGCCAAAATAAATGGCCGGTCGGCATAATAAATTGCCGGTCGGCTAAATAGATTTTCGATAGGTGATTCCAAGCTCAAAAAATGGCCAGTGGGTGTCCAGATTGAAGCCCCGGAAGTTAGCTTTCCAATTCCGCAAGCCTTGCATTAAAATTCCTTCTGTGCAAAAAGTTATGCCCTTTTTGGTGAAGCCGCGCAGATTCGATCCAACCGGGATGATGCCCAACTTCAATCAATCATATCTCCCCCACCCGGACTTGGATGTAAGAGATTCTTGAATGAAAAATGAAGCCCCGGAAGTCTTCTTTCCAACGGTGGTGGCCTCATAGCTAAACTCCAAGTATGATGATGAATAAGCCCGATTCAGCGAGGGCTGCTCGACCCTCTTCTACCTGGATTCATGTCGAACTTCTTCTCTAACTTGGTTTCTTCCCTCTTCTCCTCTTCTCTTCAACTTCAAACCCCCAAGTAAGGTGTTTTGAAAGATTTTTCAAAGATTTCATCTCTCTTTCATTCATCTCCACTTTGTCCTTGCTCGGTTTACCAAAAAGCGCAACATTTACCGAAATGCGAGCGTCAGATCATCGTGGGAATTTTATTTCAAAAATGTTTTGAAAGAGAGGGTTTTAAGGTCTGAAAACCATCCAAAATAGTTTTGGTCCAAAATGGGGTGTGAAGTTGAGATTTGTCTCTCTCATTGCTGAAGAAACTGGACCTTTGCCCTGCACAGTTTTCTCCACCAGGTAAACCATCAGTAACGCCCAAGTCTCGAGGGCGGTCAAAAATGGGGTGTCTACAGATAGCATTTACTTATACGAAATGGTTATATGAATCATTTACTCGTGTGACATTTGTAGGAAAAGTACCGACTCACTAATTCTAAATCGCATGTGAATGAATTAAATTGACTGTGTTATGGAGATGTTATGTACGTCTAGAACTAGGACTTCGGTGAAATATTGTGCTGGGTCAATGATAAGTACAGTAGAACAAGAAGAGTGATTTAAACACGGGAAAACTAAAAATCTAACAAGGAGAAATGCCTATTAAGGGAGGATATTTGTACTCACCCTAGGAAAACACCTTTCCCGTTATGACTGATTATAACTTTGAATATGATGCCGAATCTTCTGACTTTCTCTTTGGATGTATATACTTTTACGCAAAATGACGGTTATCATATTTGTTTCTATTGCCTAGATTACTAAGCTCATGACTGTATGCCTATGTGACTAGCTTGGGATGCCCGAATAGAAATTGTATAGCATACATAAGTGTGAAACTGTTGACTATATGCCTAAGTGAATTGAGTGTAACTATTCAAACGAAATTTGATTTGGTAGAACTTTTATTTGACTAGATATAACAGAATGATCGGATTATACGTGTTAAGAGAATGGCTAGACTCAGAACTTGAATCCATCTGAATACTTGACCTATTTGAAAGTAGACTATCTGAGGTATGTACATTTTTGACTCTTGACTTTTGTGACTACTGTGATGACTTACTAACATGTGGTCTATCGATATAATTTTGACATGCCTCTGATATGCTTTTGAGAACTAATAAACTAAGAATAAATTATGAGGCTGATAGAACCCCTATCTGATTTGATTTTGGCTTTAAAAAAAATGTGTATAAATGAACTGAATTGTCTAAGTCAGATGAATGATTGTCTTAAGGAAGGGGTGCTTCTGTGAAACCGTATAGCATGAACAGTTTGTGAACTTTTTCTTTAAACTGATTGATAACTTATGTATTGAATAGAAATTGACTATATCAGCAAGTTCAGATTTTGCGTCTTATGCTATGGGAATATGTGAATTATCTGCAATGTGTGATTAACTACTTTGATATGACCGATATTACTATTACTATCATGAGCTGTTTGATTAAAAGACTGGTTACCTTCATATTAATGTACTTAGAATTTGATGTTATAGAACTTGTCGACAGTAAATCATTGTGGTTCTAAACCCTGACTACTAGGGAGTATCTAAATTTTGAACGCTAAATGATTGACTATTACACTAACAGGGGGTGGTTATATAGAAACTGAAATGGAACATTGAGCTGATTAATCGAATAGAATTGTGAGTTTACATTATATGTTGATGCCTTCTGCGTAATTGTGATAAATCATTGTATCGCATACCGGATAGACCGGTGAACTGTTATATAAGACCGAGATAGCTAATTCAGATTTGATACAAGGTAAAATAAGTTTGGAGGACCAAACTTCTTAAGGTGGAGAGACTGTAGCGGCCCCAAAATACGTGGCAAATTACCTTTATTTTCTTATGAGTTAATCTGATTTAATTCGAAAGTCTCTGTTGAATTGGAAAAGTATCATTGGGGTTCTGACTCTAACACTGAAATTGACAGCCTTAATGGGTTCAGAAACCGAAATTGAGTACATGGATATGCTAATGGGAATTTTTAGAGCCATTTGGGAAGTTTAATTAAAAATTGATTTTGCCTGATTCATAAGGGTGTGTTTGGCTCTCATTATAGATATATATGTGATATAAGCTCTAGATGAGCTCATTTTGAGTGCAACCAAAAAAATTTGAGAAGAGAGAGAGAGAGAGAGAGAGAGAACCCTAGAGAGTTCAAAGAAAAGAAGGAAAGTGTGGGAATCAAAAAAGAAACTCAAGATTTGGCTTGAATTTGTCAAGATTATGCACGATCAAGTGTCTATGTATGACGACCCCACATCATATAATGATTAGAACTTAATTAATTAAGGAGATTTGAAATTTAATTGTCAATTATTCTAATTTAATATGGGATTTAAGGAAAATTATAGAGGTTGATTCGTATGTTATTCTATTGAGGATTTATTTTAGAATTAGCAATTGGAAGCCTAAATGGCTCAAGATAGTACACACGGTGCATTGAATTATTTAATTTCAAGTATCAGACCGTATGAGAGTTTAATTAAATATTCAAGTCGGATTTATAAAATTGAGATTTGATTAATTAGGTCCTAATTGGAGTTGATTAAGTCATGAGGGTTGAAAATTGTGGTTGTTATAAATTAAATTTAATTATGATGTGTCCAATTTGAATATGTAATTTATTGATGGAAATTTGAGTCTGATCAGAAATTGAAGGTCTAATGATTTGGGAAATCAAAATTAATAATGATAATAAATTTAATTTAATATTTGGAGCCTTTTGGGAGTCTGACTAAAAATCTAATTCGGATTGATAAAATTAAATATAATTAATTGGACCTTAATGGAAATCAAACTAAACTAATTAAATTATGTGGGATTTATGATTTGTTATAATTAATTTAACTATGTGTTAATCAAGATTTATTAAGATTAAGTGTTAATTAAATTAATCCTAAACATAAATTAATTTATGGAAGAATCTAGAATTAAAGGATGTAAATGAGCATGGGCGTATTCAGCAAATTAGTGGGTGTGTGTATATGTGTGTGCACATGTAAGGTTGTGGTCAAAAGGTGAACTGTGTATGTGTGTGCTGGTGAGTTCAAGATGAGGGTAATTTCCTTGGGGCCAAAACACACATTTGGTGAAGTAAAGAAAAAGAGTTAAGAGAATTAGAGAGAGAGAGAGAACCGAGAGAAAGAAAAAAAAAAAAAAAAAAAGAGGAGAAGAAGAAGGCTCCGTGAGATATCAAAAATTCAAGTCAAAATTGTGAAAAAATCATTTTAAAGTAAGAAATCTCATCATCTTCCTTTTATTGTTTGAGTAATGTAGATATAAATTAATTTAAGATGAATTTTGAGGGAATTAAAAATAAAGCTTTGTAGATCAATTAAAAATTGTTAAGATTTGGGTTTGCATGTAAAATCAACTTAGGATCAAGAATATAAACTATGATTTCTTAAATTTGTTAACCTTGGGTTCAATTTCATATAAATAGAAGAAGTTAGTAAGATGATGAATTAATGTAGTTATGTTCAATTTATGGAAATCAATTTAGAAATTAATTATTTTGCATTTAATTTTTGTAATCTTGCATGAATTTGGGCCTTATTTCTACATGCATGTAATTTGGAAGCATTAAAGAATAAATATGGGTTTTGATCTTAATTATTAACCCATGCATGTAATGAAATCTAAGAGTTTAACTCAAATTAAACATATTTTGGAACATCTATGACTATGAATTAAGTTGAGGTTAAAATAAATTGAGTCAAGCTTGAGATTAAGGAAATGGGTTTGGGAAAATTTATCAAGTAAGTTTAATTTGTGTTATCCCTCATGAATTTGGACTTCATCTTTACACGCATCAATGAATCTTTAAGAAAGTTGGAGAATTAATTTCATGTTTGGGTATAAGGAGAGCACGTTTTGGGAAATTATGAATTCATGAACATTTTGAACTTAATATTGAATTAAAGGAATTTTGGATGTAATTGATTTGAATGTTGACCCTAATTTCACACATGCAAATATTTTCTAAGAGTTTTATAACTTTAATTTCATGTTTTAGATAATCCTCCATGCATCATGAATTAAGAAAGTTATGAAATTAGTCTCATGGATTTTGTAAGAAATAAGGTTTTAAGTAAGAAATTAAGTAGACTCATAGTTGTGGAAATTAATTTGGAAAATTAATTGTTTTGATTTGATTTTGTAGTATTTTCTTGTAATACATGAGTTTTAAGGGAATTGAGCCATTCAAGTTCACATTTTGAAGAGACAAAGGAAATGTTTTAAGAAAATCAAGTTTATGGAAATTTGGAATTAATCCTAAAGTTTTGATTTTATAATTAGATTTTTATTTAATCCATGCATGTGATGTAATTAAGAATTTTATTCAATTTAGATACATTTTAGAACACCCATGATTATAAATTAAGTATTTGGTTAAAAATTGAGTTAAGTTGATTTTGTTATTAATAGTAAAATTGGATCTATTTGTATTACATACATCATGGAATTTCAAGAGGTTGGGAAGTCTAATTTATATTTTAGAATTGTGGGTTGATATAAAGAAGATGAATTAAAACTAAATTTGGGCAATTGGAGCATGATTTCGAATAATGTTTTCTAATTGAAAGTGTTTACTAAATCATACAATTGTTCTCCATTTTTGTGTACAAAAAATACATACTTTGAGGCTTTAAATATCAAATTTGAATTTAAATTGCAATTTTGGAAATTTCAGAATTTACGCAGTCCGCTTGAGCTCGAGCGTGAAAATCGAGCTCCCAGAAGTTTTTCAAATTTTACAGTCCGCTCGAGTGACCAAAGTGGCGCTCGAGCAGAGACCCATTTTCAGCATATTTTGGAAAATTGCATTTAATTCATATTTTTATTCTCATCTCTTTCCAAGCATTCTAGACATGATTTGTGACTCAATAAAGATTAATAAGCTACCAATCAGCATAAATTAGTTAGTTAAAGAATGAATCATTGATCTAGTGGTAATTGCTTAAGAAGCTAAGTAAAATATCAATCTATTTGGAAAAAAGTGACTTAGTAATAAAAGAATATATGAAATAAGAACCCGGTTTATTTGAATGAGAAAGAATAAGCGTAGTAGAATTTCGGACTATTTAGACGGAAAAAAAAGACTAGAAAAGTCAAGTTTGATCAAGGAAGTAATATTGTATTTCAATGTGTATATGTTATGTGCTTGTGTAGGTCACGCGCCATTGTCTGTCTGATTTATCTGATATACCCAGTTTGTTTGATTTGCTTCTGCAGCTATTTGTGAGTAATAACATAGTAAAGCTATGTTTAACTTTATTTATTTTCTGTGTGATGAATTAAGATCTGTTTTCTGAAATGATATGTTCTGTACAATGAATGATTGTCCAATTTCTGATTGTATTCGTGATATCCTTAGCATCATGTGATATCTGTTGGCTGTTACCCGGTATCGGAGGTTCCATCATGGAACTTAATATGTCTACACTTTGTTACCCGTACCGGAGGCCCCATCATGGGGCTCAGCGTGTTTATTCTTTGTTACTCGGATCTAGAGGTTCCTTTATGGAACTGGTTATTCGTAACCCTCATGTGTCTCAGACTGCTCAGATTACGCTCATAATGCTAAGGGATGTATCACGTATGTGTAGACACCCCATTTTGACCGACCTTAAGACTCGGGCGTCACCGATTGGCGCTTGGTGATGTTGCATATCGCTTGTTCGGAAGTTTGAGTCGCTTGCGCGCCCGCCTCCGGACTTAGAACCTCTCTCATGCCTTGTCTCGGTTTGCGAACCGGACTTCGGTTTTCTGCTTTTCTTTCAGGGAGAGAGAGGTCTAGCGAGCCGTCTGTCAATGGCCGAGGCTACATTTCATGGTCAGAGGCCATTTTGCCCACTTCGAGTTCTGGTTTTGAGCCGTTAGGTGCCTCGGTTCGGACCGCTCAACCATCTCTGTTTTCTCCGGTTTTTGGCATACATCTCTGTTTTATCCTTGTTAGGAACAGGGTCCGAGAACCCCACCGGTCCCAAGTACCACTCCGGTGTGACGGCCCATTTCGAACCCGAACCACGCGGTTTTGGTCTGGCGCCGTTCGTGTTGTTGTTCGATCAACCTTGGCGGTACCTCTGTTTTACCGCTAAGAAACAGGTCAGAACCCCACCGGTCCCAAGTACCACTCCGCTTGACGGCCCATTTAGGAACCGAACCACGCGGTTTTGGTCCCTTTCGTTCGTGTTGTTGTCGATCAACCTTGGCGGTACCTCTGTTTTACCTGCTAGAAACACTGGGTCCGAGAACCCCACTTGGTCCCAAGTACCACTCCGGCTTGACGGCCCATTTTCGATCCCGAACCGCGGTTTTGGCCCCGAGCATTCATTTTGCATCGATGTCTGTTCATTTTTGGCGAGACACCTGCATTTATAGTTCAGGAACAGGGTCTCGAAACCCACTTATGACGAACACCACTTAGGTGCGGCGGCCCATTTTCGGGATCGAACCATGCGGTTTTGGCCGAGCATTCATTTTGCATCGATGTCTGTTCATTTTTGGCGACACCTCTGTTAGTCCTTCCAGGGACAGGGGTCTCGAAACCCACTTGACGAACACCACTAGGTGCGTGACCCATTTTCGGATCCCGAACCACGCGGTTTTGGCCCCGAGCATTCATTTTGCATCGATGTCTGTTCATTTTGGCGAGACACCTGCTTTGGTCCTTCCAAGGGACACCGGGTCTCGAAACCCACTGCGACGAACACCACTAGGTGCGGCCCATTTTCGAGACCGGCTGCGGTTTTGGTCCCCGAGCATTCATTTCGCATCCGTTTTCTCCGGTTTTTGGCAGAGACCTCTGTTTTATAGTTCCGAGGAACACTGGGTCTCAGAAACCCACTTCAGCGAACACCACTTAGGTGCCGTGACCCATTTCGGGACCCGCGGTTTTGGTCCCCGAGCTTTCGTTTTGCATCGGTTTTTGTTCAATTTTGGCAGGTACCTCTGTTTCATCATTCCGGGGAACACTGCGGTCTCAGATGCCCACTTCGTGACCGAACAAAATCTTTTCTTTTTGCTCTCAAAATATCTAGATATTTTGCCCTCAAAATATCTAGATATTTGGGCAAGATATTTAAACCCTTTTGGCCCTCTCTCTTGTCCATTCTAGCAGCCGGCCAAGCCTCATTTTGGGAGGAGAAAAAATTGTCTTCAAGAAACCCTAAGCTTAAACTTCCATTTTGATAGCAAAAGCTCCAAATTTTCTTCAAGTCTTGCTTGATTCCTTCACCAACACCTAGCCTCACCATGCCAACTTCGATTCCAGCAGCTAGGAAGTGAATTTCAGAGGTTGAGAAGCTACAAATCAAAGCCAAGAAGCAAAGAAAGAAAGATCTTCAAGGGTAAGCATTCAAATCCCTTTTTCTTGCATAATCTTGAATCAAATTTTTACCCTATTTCCTTTTGTTTTTGGGGCTCCGACCCCTACTGATTTTAGGCTTATTTTGAGCCCCTCTACAACTTTGTAGAAGGGCTCAACTTCATTTGGTGTTTCTATATACTAGTTCCTTCAATATTCACCAAGTTGGTCATATTTTTGCATGCTAAAATTGACCCATTTGTGTTGGTTTTTGGGGGTCCGACCCCTACTGATTTTGTGCTTAAAATGAGCCTCTCTACAACATTGTAGATAGGCTCAACTTCATTTGGCCTTTGTATCTACCACCTCCTTCAAATTTCATCAAGTGTGCCACTTTTTGTATGCAATTTTTGACCTATTTGTGTTTGGTTTTAGGACTTCGACCCCTACTGGTTTTAGTCTTATTTTGACCCCCTTTACATGTTTCATGAAGAAGGTTTGGTCATTTGGTGCATAGATTGCATGTCTTAGGTTATACCCTCTTGTGGCTTCATTTTTGCCTTCTATTTCTAGCATATTTGTCTTATGATTTAGAGGCTGCCATCTTCTGCATATATGCTTATTTTTGGGCCCTCTTTCATGTTGTAGAAGAAAATTTTTCTATTTGAATTTTCTATATACTACTTGCTTTGAAAATCCTCTCTCTTTTACCGTATTCTTGCGAGCTTTTGTTGCCATATCTATGCTTGCATTTTGGCCATGTTTATTACTGAAAAAATGCCATATTTGGGACTGCCTTGCTACTGTTCTTGCTGCCATGATCATATTTTGCATGTATAGCATGGCTATAGGCCATTTCGGGCTTAATTTAGACTTTCGGATGAATGCATGCTTGGTGTCGTTCGATTTGTTTCGGGGCTGTTTTCCCTTTATTTAGGTGCTGAAATTCCATTACCATGCTTGCATATCATTTCGGCCATTCAGATCATTTTGCATTGCCTCGGTTTTATGCGTGCCAATGGGCACGCATTTCGACTTCATTTTATCATTCCGAGCCTATGTGAGTGTGGTTGAGGCCCTCTCATGTTGGCGTAAGCCCAATTTGCATTTTCATGCTTGTATGCCATTGCCTCGGTTTGCGTGCGGGTGCGCATTCCGAGCACTTCATTTTTATCCGACGGCCTCCTATGTGTGAGTGAGTCGAGGCTCTCCCATGTTGGTGTAAGCCCATCGTTGCATTCCGTATGCCATTTCATCTCATTTCATCATCGCCTCGGTTTTGCGTGTCCGCAGCACGCATTTCGAGACACTTCGGTTTTATCCGATTTTGCATCGCGATCATCGCGCCGTTTTGCGTGCGTGCGTGCGCATTTCGAGGCACTTCGCTTAGTTTATCGATCTCCATTTAGCTTTCGATTTGCGCTACCAGGCACGCTGCGTTTGAGGCACTTCGGTTTTATCCGATTTTCATTCTTGCATCCTCGTCTCGGTTTGCGTGCCCGTGTGCACGCATTTCGAGGCACTTCGATTTTATCCGATTTTCTCATTGCATCCTCGCCTCGGTTTGCGTGCCCGTGTGCACGCATTTCGAGGCACTTCAGTTTTATCCGTTTTTTTTCATTTCATCATCGCCTCGGTTTGCGTACCCGTGTGCACGCATTTCGAGGCACTCTGTTTTATCCGCTTGGCATTGCGTATGCCTCCGTCTCGGTTTGCGTGCCCGTGTGCACGCATTTCGAGGCACTCTGTTTTATCCGGTTTGCATTGTGTATGCCTCCGCCTCGGTTTGCGTGCCCGCGTGCACGCATTTCGAGGCACTCTGTTTTATCCGATTTATATTTCATCATTGCCTCGGTTTGCGTGCTAGTGGGCACGCATTCCGAGACACCTCATTCTTTTCATTCCGGCATCCTATGTGAGTGGGCTGAGGCTCTCTCATGTTGGTATAAGCCCATCATTGCATTTCGCATGTCATTCCGCATCGCCTCGGTTTGCGTGCCCATGGACACGCATTTCGAGGCATCTAATTTTCATGGCATTGCGCATGCTAAGTTGCATATTAGTTGCATCTCATGCATATCATGCATATCGCACGGGAAACGAGGCACGCTCCGTACTCCGAGTAACGGAACGGGTCTCAATTCCCAAGTCATCGCCACTCCGGATTACCCATGATGGAGTTGGGTTTTTGTTATCGCATGCACCTACATTCATCCCTACATTGAATTGTGCAAATCTGCTCCTCGGCCATCATGCATCGATATGCGTGATTGGTGGCACGAGGATCGAGGCATGCATATATTTGTGAAATACACTGCTGTGCCCTTTTCCTGCTCTCTGTTGCAGCAAAATTCAGAGTTTAGCAACTTTTCGGAGATTCGGCGCGTATTTCGAGAAATACTGCAAACAGAGGCTAATCAGGGCATTCCAGTGGATTTCCGCGCCAAGCAGCCCAGCATACATCATCTATCAGAAGCGAGGCAGTCCCTGGCTTGCACGCCAGTTTTAATTCTTTTGTAATTAATTTGTTAATTAATTAGAATCTGTATATTTATTCGGACTGTATATTCTTTTATTCGGACTGTATTATTATTTTATTCGGACCCTCTGCGCGAGGGCATAAATGTAATAAGGGTGTGTGAGTGTGATGTATGTCTTCCAACCCCCATTTCTTTCTCCCTTTTATTTACCCGCTTTGAATGGTTAGATATAGGGCATATTTCAATTAGCATACAGTATGACTGCATGTTTGCATCATTCATCAGACATGCATCGAACTCGGCATCATACAAACTGCATTTGTATTTCAATTCTAAGTTGAATACATGTTAGCCGTTGCATTTCATATGCCATCTTTAGAATAGCCGAGCCTGCTATAGTTGCATTTTTGCATGTGTTGCATTAGGCATTCTGTATATTTTAGGATCATGCATGATTTCTAATAAGCTTTCTGTTTTGGCTTGGAGTACTCGGTAAGTGGTTATGCTTTAGCATCCTTGCATGCGTGTGAGTGTTGCCATGATAGCATGCTTGCCATGAGGCTATATGCTTATGTGATATAACTGCCTTGAATGCCTGTGGGTGGAGGTTGAGTTATCTGAATTGGGACAATTCATCGACTGTTTGTTTTAAGCCCACTAGATAGTGGCAACATCACTGTTTTCTAAGCCCACCCGAGGGTGGCAAATCCGCATTTTAGCCTACCTGCGGGTAGCACCATCACATCATTTTCAAACAAACAAACATGAAATGTTTTGTTCCAATTCAGACGGCCCAGTCTATACTTGTTTGCTGCGAGCATCACATAGTAACCTAGGCCAATAAACGGAATAAGAGCATACAATGTTTTCAAAAACAGATATCATGGTTAGTAGAGGCCGGTCTTTGACCGGGCGAGCGGGGGTGCTCACGATGTGACCTTCCCCAATCGTACCCAAGTTCCCGAGCCAACTTTGGTGATGACGGACACGTGGCCTTTTGGCACCGAGTCAGGGTTTCTTAAATTTCCCATTTTAAAATATTTAGGTGGCGACTCTGTTATCTGGCAAAGCAGTCCACGTTTGGCACTTCTTTCAAAAAATCTGTTTTTCTTCAAAACGATTTGCCGGATTTGGACTCTTTGGTTCGAGATTGAGAACCGCAACAAAAATCGAGTCCGAGCTGTGGCGAGGTCCCCCGCGGGCGTTGTTACAGTATGATTAAGCATGGACTCTAATTTATGTCTTTGTTTTAAGCAAGAATATGAATATGACTATGTTATGAATCTGAATTATGATTTTTGAATCTGGTATGGATATCATTCATTAAAACCCTTTACTCTGTTATTATTCACTAGGCTCTAGCTCACTGTATTATTTATATATATAGGTGATCAGGCACGTGACCAGGCTCAAAAGCATCTGCCTAAAATCTGTTTTTGTCAGCCAACCTATGTGCCTCCCGTGGAGGTTCCGGATATGTCAAGTGATTGTCGCTATGTGATTTAAAGTTTAAGTTCTATCTTCTTGTTTGGTTAAGCAAGTCTTGTGTATTTTGAAAAGGGGCTAAGTCCTTTTTGTCTGATCTGTATATATATTATGACGTAGGGAGGATGTGTATGTATGTATATAAAAATTTTAAAATTTTTCTGTCTCATATAAGTCTGCACAGCTCAATGGATGTTGTATATTTGTTATTTGCTTCCGCTAGCCCCTAATATTATGTTAATTTGTCTCAGAGGCCTTCGGTAATCCCAGGATTACTAGCCGGTTACGATGTTGAACCTATAAGGGCGGGTTCGGGTCATGACACTATAAAGGCTCTAGGTAAGGTTTGATCTCTTAAACCTTGAAGATTAAGTGTAAAAGAGTGTGTTTCTGTCACGCCCCAAATCCGCCCCTAAAAATTTTGGGCATGACCTACTCAGAATTGGACATGTACCCTGAGATTTATAACATACGGGGCCTTAACGGAAGCACTAAATATCAGAATAAAATGATTAAAATAAATAAATAAACTCCATAGAGCTACTACTAACATGCCAGGATCACATACATCACTATAGATAGACAAAACTGAAAACATGACCTTGGGCATCGGTTAGATACATGCACATATACAGACCCAGCCCTACAATGGGGCATAAACAAAAACACTTTGGAAGAAAGTATTATACATATTTCAACCTTAGGCCAAACATATTTCAACCTTAGGCCAATAATTAAAGCGTAGCGCCAAAAGTTCGTCGAGACTTCACGAAAATATGAGTGGCTTCATCTAGGGTCTGGGCATTCAAGGGTTTATAAAAAGAATGGACGTCATGGCTTAGGATGGACCACTGGGTTGTTTACCTACAGAAACAGACATAACACAGAGTGAGCTAAACTCAGTGGGTAATAGTACATAAATGCTCAATTTAAACATAACATATAGCAATGCATAAATGAATGCAAAGATCACATAGATAATCTGTTCCTGTTTTCATTTTAAAATGGCCTTAGACCCAATCGTGAAACATAGTGGCTTAAAGCCTTTGAACACATTAACATTAAGCTTTTACACATGATTACATATAGCCCTTGAACACATGATAGCATAACGCCTTTGTCAGAATGGCATAAAGCCCTTGTCTTGCATGTATAAACTCAAGAGGTGGCTCGCATTACAGTACTTAGTTCCGTATAGCACTTTGTTTCATACTAATAAATCATTAGGTCTTAAAGACCGATCAATTCATGTCATGTTATAACATAGTATAAACGGATCGGATAATTAAAAACATATTCATACATATTCTTCATTAAGCTTGAATCATAAACAGAAATCAGAGTTCATGCTTGATCATGACCCACCCGTACAAGACCGTCGGTGGCACCATCCGTACAAGACCGTCGGTGGCAAAACTGTCACGACCCAAACCCGCCCCTATAGGTTTAGCGACGTAACCGGCCAGTAATCCGTGAATTACCTATGGCCTCCAAATAGAATAACAAATATTAAGGGGCTGCGGAAGCAATAATGTAAAATAGACGAGGTCGAATGAGCTGTGGTGACATACATGGGACAAAAAATTCAAAACTTATTTATATACATAACCATGCCAGTCAGATACACCGATATATACATAATATTTACATAAAGTACCCCCAAGATCCGATTTTTACAAAACACAACTACAGGCTAGCATGAAGCAAAAACAGCCTCGGTGTTAGGCTTTAACCGGAACCTCCTCGGGAGGCGCAACAGCTGGCTGACAAAAAGGAAACAAGAGGCCATCAACTCTGGCCAGGGTCTTGTGCCGGCTCAGCTACATATATATAATAAACTGTGACCGAAGGCCCAATGAATAATAACAGAGTAAAGGGGTTTAATGAATGATGTCCATCACAGAATTAGAAATCAAATTCTTATCAAAAGCAGAGTCTTACGCATATTCAGATTCCAAATCATTTCGTAATCATTTTCATAATCATTTCCATATTCAGATTTTACATATAATCATACGTGGTACATCCAATAGCATTCACAAATCTGATGACCCATAAAGAGCGACCTTGAAGGCTTTACGATGACTCATGTGCCTGAGAGGCGTTCGATGACCCATAAAGGGACTGATGACCCATATAGGGACTGATGACCCGAGCTCTTCGAATGAATGTATGTCCTATTTACGGCGTATTGTGGCATCCTTAGCACCTCTTGTTATTGATCGTACTGAGCTCTGTCGGTTTCCTTGTGGAACCATACTATTTCTTGAATGATGGCCATCATTCTTGTTGGGTCTATTAAGGCCGGTCCTTCCGGACTCTTGTTATAGGCTATTGGATGTACCACATATGGTGATTGATTGAAATCTTGAAAAATGAAACTACTGTTTAATGAATTGATTTCATTTACTGCAAGGACATTCATTCATAACCTCTTTACGCTTTATGTTATTCACTGGGCTTTAGCTCACTGTTATATATATATGTAGGTTCTCAGCAGCCGAACCGAAGCTAGGAGCGTGGGATTGGTCCCCAGTTTTGTCAGCCAGCCTATGTGCCTCACTGTGAGGTTCCGAGACGCCATGCCATGGCTTGGGGTGTTTTTGTGTCCCCACTAGTCTCCTCTTGTTTGTCTTTGTTGTACTTTTTGTATAGGCCTTTCTTGTCTTGTTATTGAGGATTGAGTTCGTCTTGAATGTCTGTAATGCTTGTGTATACTGTACTGGTCTGAATGCATAAATGTGTGAAAAATGTTTTTGACATCTGATTTCCTGACTCAATGGACACTAGTTATTTATTGTATTGGCTTCCGCCAGGCCCTGTACTCTGATTGATTGTATGACTGTTCAGTAGGCCTTTGGTAATCTCGGATTACTGGCCGGTTACGGGACTAAACCCATAGGGCCGGGTTTGGGTCGTGACATCTGGGAATCGAGGCACATGCCCCTTTGAGTCAATAACATGATAGGGGGTGTGTATAGTGCATAAATACCTTGAATCACATTGCCATGCATGTTGTTATCCTCTGCTGCTGTGGGTTGCAGGTTCTGCAGGTGTTAAGTGCCGGCCGGCACTATTTAGTGCCGGCGATCAATTTCAGTGATAACTTCACCTAGTGCCGGTGGCCCCCTCAGTTAGTCGGTGGTGCTCTACCCCAGCCGGTGGTACTCTCCAGTGCCCTGAGAGGCACTCCTGGGACTTTGGCAATTTTCAGAGGAGGATAGCGAGAAGCGAGGCAAATCATGCATGGCGGTCTTGATTCGAGCGATTCGAGCACGGTTGCATTTGGCCCTCATCCCGAGGCAATTTACTGTTTAAATTAGATTAATTATTTTATTTAATTAATTTAGTTGATTTGTAATATTTTAATTAGCTTGCATAGTTAATTTATTTGTATATTCTTTCGGTCCCTCCGAGCGAGGGCAAAGTTGTAATAAGTGTGTGTGAGTGGGTGTATATCTTCCAAACCCCCATTTCTTTCTATTCCTTTTATTTACCCGCTTTCAATGGTAGATTAGGGCATACTTATTTTAGCATACCTTATGCTATGCATGCGTGCATCCATGCATTTGTTGACATGCACCGGGCTCGGTACATCATACAAACTGCATTGTAATTTTCAATTCCAAATTGAATACGTGTTACTCGCGCATTTCACATGCCATGTTTAGGGTTAGCCGAGCCTACTCTAGATTGCATCTATGCCTGTGTTGCATTAGCCACTTAACATGAACTAGGTCATGCATGTTTGCTAAGGGTTATTGTTTTTGTACGAGTACGATGTAAGTTTTTACGCTTTAGCATATCGCATGCGTGTGAATGTTTGCCATGACAGTATGATTGCCATGCGGCTAAATGCTTATGTGTTATAAACTGTTTGAATGCCTGTGGGTGGAGGTTGGATTGCGTGAGTTGGAACAACTCATTGAAATCCGTATTTTAGCCTACTTGCGAGTAGCAAAAAACCAACACGTTTTTCCAGACAAAACGGATATGCAATGTTTATTTCCAAGTTAGGCAATTTAGTCTATACTTTTGTGCTGTGCGCATAACATAGTAATTCTAGACTAATAATTGGAATAAGAACACATGATGTTTTTAAAATCGGATATCACGGTTCGTAGAGGCCGGTCTTCGGACCGGGCGAAAGGGGGTGCTCATAGCTGACCTTCCCCGATCGTACCCAAGCTCCCGAGCCAAGACACTTTGGTGATAACGGACACGTGGCCTTCGGCACCGAGTCAGGGTTTCCTAAATTTTCCATTTTAAAATATTTAGGTGGCGACTCTGTAATCTGGCAAAGCAGTCCATGTTTGGCACTACTTTTTCAAAATCTGTTTTTCTTCAAAACGATTTGCCGGATTTGGACTCTTTGGTTCAGATTGAGAACCGACACAAAATGAGTCCGAACTGTTAGATGGAAGCCCACGGGCGCGTCTACACGTGGAGTGGATCTCTCAAATATTCCCGAAGTATCGATACATGAAAGACATTGTGCATATGTTCCATCACCGGAGGCAAGGCTATTCGGTAGGACACCGGATTGATCTTTTCAAGAACTTCATAAGGTCCAACATACCTCGGGGCCAACTTTCCTTTAACACCAAATCGGGTTTGACCCTTCATCGGGGTCACTTTAATGAACACATGATCCCCCACTTCATATTCCCTTTCTCTTCTCCGAACATTGGCATAACTCTTTTGCCTACTCTGTGCAGTCTTCAAACGCTGTTGTATCAATTTCACTTTCTCGGTCGTTTCTTGCACAAGTTCCGGTCCCAACAAAGGTCTGTCACCGACTTCAGCCCAACATATTGGAGATCGACACTTTCTTCCATACAAAGCTTCGTAAGGAGCCATCCCAATACTTGAGTGATAGCTGTTGTTGTACACAAACTCAGCTAACGGCAAGTGGGTTTCCCAATTTCCCTGGAAATCTAACACACACATTCTGAGCATATCCTCCAGAGTTTGGTTGGTTCGTTCAGTTTGGCCATCAGTCTGTGGGTGGTAAGCACTGCTCAATCTCAATTACATCTAAAGCTTTGTTGCAAACTGCCAAAATCTTGGCAGTCCTGTCGGATACAAGACACTGGCACTCCATGCAGTCTCACAATTTCAGTCATATAGATGTTAGCCAGTCTATCAGCGTTATAAATAGTTTTAACAGGCAGAAAATGTGCAGACTTAGTCAAACGGTCAACTATAACCCAAATAGAGTCCATACCTCGAGAAGAACGAGGCAATCCCACAATGAAGTCCATGGTGATGTGTTCCCATTTCCATTCTGGTATTGGGAGTGGTTGTAGCAAACCGGCAGGTCGTTGATGTTCAGCTTTAACCTGTTGGCAATGTAGACATCTGGCCACAAAGTCTGCAATACTCTTCTTCATTCCAGGCCACCAAAAGTTCTGTTTCAAATTGTGGTACATCTTCGTGTTTCCCGGATGCATAGCAAACTTACTACTGTGAGCTTCGGTCATAACACGTTTTCTCAAATTATAGCAATCAGGTACACAAAGATGGTTCTGAAATTTCAGCACGCCATTTTCAAACACAAATTCGGGCCTCGGTTTCGAATCAAACTCTTCTATAATCTTTTTCAAGTGTTCATCTTCACATTGTTTCTGTTTAATCTCATCAAGAATAGCAGGTTGAGCAGAGATAGCAGATATTAATCCATCTTGTTTAGAGTCAGTTGACAAGTCTTTTCGGCTAGATAACAAACACGACACAGTTGCACCAGATTTTCGGCTCAAGGCATCCGCCACAGTATTAGCCTTTCCCAGGTGATATAAGATTTGCAAGTCATAATCCTTGATTAGTTCCATCCACCGTCTCTGTCTCATATTCAACTCCTTCTGGGTGAAGAAATATTTCAAGCTTTTATGGTCGGTGTACACTTCGCAAGTTACCCCATACAAGCAATGACGCCATATTTTCAAAGCAAACACTACGACTGCCAATTCAAGATCATGTGTTGGGTAATTCTTTTCATGAGGTCGGAGTTGTCTAGAAGCATAAGCAATCACCTTCCCATTTTGCATTAGTACACACCCTAAGCCTTTATATGAAGCATCACTGTACACTTGAAACCCATCAGTACCATTTGGCAAGGTTAAGATTGGTGTAGTCACTAACCTAGTTTTCAACTCTTGGAAAGCTGCCTCTCTTTGATCATTCCAGTCAAATGGCATGTTTTTCTGAGTTAACTGAGTCAATGGCAAAGCAAGCTTTGAGAAGTCTTTCACAAATCTCCGGTAGTAGCCTACTAGTCCCAAAAAGCTTCGTACTTCTGTCATATTTGTAGGTCTCGGCCAATCCACAACAGCCTCAATTTTCTGAAGGTCTACAGAAACACCACTTTTGTCAATCACATGGCCCAGAAATGCTACATTGTCCAGCCAGAATTCGCACTTAGACAATTTAGCATGCAACTTCTTTTCTCTCAATATCTGCAAGGCGGTTCTCAAATGCTTTTCATGTTCTTCCCTGTCTTTAGAATATATCAGAATATCATCAATAAATACAACAATAAATTCATCCAGATACGATTTAAACACTCTATTCATAAGATCCATGAAAGCGGCAGGTGCATTTGTCATCCCAAACGGTATTACCAATAATTCATAATGTCCATATCTAGTTCGGAATGCAGTTTTCTCAATGTCCTCGGCTCTAACCTTTAACTGATGATACCCAGACCTGAGGTCAATTTTAGAAAACACTTGGGCACCCTGAAGTTGGTCAAATAAGTCATCTATTCGGGGCAGAGGGTATTTGTTTTTGATAGTCACTTTGTTTAATTCCCGATAATCTATACACAATCTCAAAGACCCATCCTTCTTTTTAACAAATAACACTGGGGCACCCCAAGGTGAAGTACTCGGACGGATAAAATTCTTGTCTAACAGTTCCTGGAGTTGGGTTTTCAATTCTTTCAATTCAGAGATAGACATCCTATAGGGAGTCTTGGATATAGGTTGTGTCCCTGGAATCACCTCAACAGTAAATTCAATTTCTCTGTCAACTAAATCCCCCGGTAAATCAGTTGGAAACACGTCAGGAAAGTCACAAACAATAGGGATTGTTTCCACAGTAGGACTGTCAGATGATGTAGTCAATATGCAACACAGATAACCCCTACAACCCTTCCTAAGTAGTTTTACAGCTTTCATAGCCGAAATTAAGTATGGGGGAGGAACTACCCCATTCCCTCTAAAGGTAAATTCAGGCAAACCTGGTGGTCTAAACACCACAGTTTTGTTTGCACAATCAATGGTAGCACAGTATTTAGTCAACCAATCCATCCCCAAAATACAATCAAAATGATGAATGTCCAACGGCAATAAATCCACATACAACGTCATATCACCCACCACAACATCACATGCTGGATAAACATGAGTACACATCATAGAATCCCCAAAAGGTGTAGATACAGATAATACACATGTCATATGTTCTAGTGGCCTAGTCAATTTTTGAGAAAAGGCATGCGACACAAAGGAATGCGTAGAACCAGAATCTATCAACACATATGCATATTGAGAACATACAGAAAGTGTACCTGACACCACAGTATAGGTGTTTGGTACGTCACCGGGCACTAGGGCGAATACTCGACTTTGTCTTAGAGGTTCTTTCCCGGCATTTGCTTTTGCATTTGGTTTGGCCGTAGAAGCGGACCCAGCTGAACTTGCCGTAGGATGGTTGGCGTTTTCGAACCTGACGGGACAATCCTTCATCACATGACCGGGTTTCCCACATCTAAAACAGACGCCCAGAGTTCGATAACAAGTTCCCTTGTGTCTCTTACCACAGTCCGGGCAAGTCGGTGTAGTACCACTATTCTGGCTTGAGTTGCTGTATGACCCTGTGTTCTGTTTCTTATTCCCAGAAAATGAACGGCCCTTTTTAAAGTTATTCCCGGATCTTTTCCCTGTCCACTCAGTCCGTGGAGCGGAAGTTTGTTTCTTTGCTTCTAGAATGGATTCTGCCATTAATGCCCTGTCCAAAATGCTCACATATGTGGGTAGATTCAGAACTCCCACTCTATCCAGTATGTCCAGATCCAATCCATCCTCAAACTTGCGGGCCTTCTTGTCTTCTGTGTCCACCATATGGGGAGCAAACCTGGCTAGCTTAGTGAACTTGGCCTCATACTGGGCCACAGACATTTTGCCCTGTTTAAGTTCCTGAAATTCTGAGACTTTCCGGTTTCGAAAACACTGGGGAAAATACTTATCATAAAAGATTGCGTTGAACTGGGTCCATGTCATATTTTCGTGACCATTCCGAATCAGTAACCACCACCTGCGAGCTTCATCTTTCAGTGTGTAGGTAGCCAATAAAACTTTCTGAGTTTCAGAACAAGGGAACACCTCATATAACTTCTCCATCTCAAGCAACCATGTTTCAGTTTTCAGGGGCTCAATCCCACCGTAGAACATTGGCGGTTTCATTTTCAAGAATTTCTGTGTTAGATTAATGATTTCACTGTTGTCGGTTTCGGCCTGTACTGGCGGGGGTGGAGGGGGCAAAGGTTGTTGTCTCTGTTGCTGCATTACCACTTCGGTCAAGGTTGCCAGCATTTGTTCCATTCTATCCATTCGGGCATCGGAGGACCCTGCTGTATCATCATTCCTTGTATTGTCCATGGCTATAAGTAAACAAGACTTTATATATTCAAATGTACATTCAGTTTTAATATTCAGTTGCATTACCACACACTCACACATGCAAATTGAATGCCCCTAATTCTTACTAGGACATCCTAAGCTCATAGGGACCTGTGTGTGCGGTACAACTCGTGCTCTGATACCACTCTGTCACGACCCAAACCCGCCCCTATAGGTTTAGCGACGTAACCGGCCAGTAATCCGTGGATTACCTATGGCCTCCAAATAGAATAACAAATATTAAGGGGTTGCGGAAGCAATAATGTAAAATAGACGAGGTCCAATGAGCTGTGGTGACATACATGGGACAGAAAATTCAAAACTTATTTATATACATAACCATGCCAGTCAGATACACCGATATATACATAATATTTACATAAAGTACCCCCAAGATCCGATTTTTACAAAACACAACTACAAGCTAGCATGAAGCAAAAAAGCCTCGGTGTTAGGCTTTAACCGGAACCTCCTCGGGAGGCGCAACAGCTGGCTGACAAAAAGAAAACAAGAGGCCATCAACTCTGGCCAGGGTCTTGTGCCGGCTCACCTACATATATATAATAAACTGTAAGCGAAGGCCCAGTGAATAATAACAGAGTAAAGGGGTTTAATGAATGATGTCCATCACAGAATTAGAAATCAAATTCTTATCAAAAGCAGAGTCTTACGCATATTCAGATTCCAAATCATTTCGTAATCATTTTCATAATCATTTCCATATTCAGATTTTACATATAATCATACGTGGTACATCCAATAGCATTCACAAATCTGATGACCCATAAAGGGACAGCCTTGAAGGCTTTCTGATGACTCATGTGCACAGAGACGTTCTGATGACCCATAAAGGGACCTGATGACCCATATAGGGACCTGATGACCCATAAAGGGACGCATATCATGTAGTGCTAAGGATGCCACGATTAACTTTCAGAATCTTGGACAATCATTCATTCATTTCCAACATATCATAGCTTTTCAAAGAATCAATCATTTCGTATCATAGTATACTGAAAATACATAGCATTGAACATAACTTTACAAAGTTATTACTCACAGTGGGCGTTGATACAAGTAGACGAAGTCAAAGGGTCAACGGATTGCGGCACGTGACCTACAACACATAACGGGCACACACTTTGAAACATACACTTCAATTGTACAAAACTCACATCCATGATTCTAAGTGTATATCTATCCCCTTACCCTTATTATGGAGCCTTAAACATGGCCTAGGAATGCCTAGGATGGAATGGGGGTGTAAAAATGTCTTAGAAAATGTTTTTCAAAAGTTGCTGAAAACAGGGGTCTCGCTCGAGTGAGACTTCCTTCGCTCGAGCGAGATTTCAAAATCAAAGGCCTCGCTCGAGCGTTGCTTCGCTCGAGCGGTCTGATGAAACAGTAAAAATACTGGATGTTGAAATTCTCAGCGATGCTTTCGATGCTCGCCGAAGCGAGCCTCGACAAAAGGTGCTCGCTCGAGCGAGGAAGCAAAATCTGGAATTTCCAAATTTGTCTCCCAAGTTCGAACCAAGTATTCAACAACCCAAAACTCAACCTCTTGGGCCCAAAACCTGGAGAAACACTTTAAACTCATAGTATATCAAGTTTCAAAAACTAATTTATAAAATCATTGCCTAAGAGTGAGTCAATTTGAGCATCATTACCATAAATTTCCAAGAACCAAGTTTAAATACACATGCATGAGTTCAATTCCATTTCAAGACTTCAAATCATGGTCCAAGGCAACATTTAACTCAGAAATTTGTTGAACTCATAAGCTTTAGCAAAAATATGCACATGCATGTAGAAATTTAACACCCAACAACTTCAATTCCCATGAATGTGTACATGCATGTATGTTACACTACCCAATTTCAACAATTCAAGCTAATTCTAGACTCCAATCTTCAATATATCATGAAAACATGCAAGTGCTAGTTTAATTACTTGAATGAGGGAATGAATTCTCACCTTTAAGTCTAGAATGTCAAGCTTAGAGGCTCTAATTTGCACACCACCCTTCAATTCTCCAAGTTTTTAGCCAAAATTCTTGTTGGAGCTAAGTTTCTCTTCCCTCCCTCACTCTCTAGTCGTTTATGCTCAAGAGAAATGGGCTGAACAATTCTCTTTCTAAGCTTATTAGCATCAAGACTAAATGAGCCTAGCATTAACCACTAAATGGCAAAATCGTAATTAACTAGGTTCATTATTAAAATGTTATTTAATCAGATTTAAACATTCCAACTCGAATTTTAATTGAACCTACCATAAAATCACATAAAATCTAACGAGTCCAAAACACTAATCAATTTGAATCCAGGCCGATAAGGCTTCCCATTTGCGCTTTAAAGTTTAAAATACTGAGCAGATGTTCCGACACTGAACAGATAAAAACACATAAGTCATGCAATGCACATACAAATAAATTCCAAATTTTTCCCTTAATTATTATTAGACATAATTAAGTCCCAATTAGCGCTAATCAGGGTCGGGGTTATTACAAAAACATAACCCATTCGCATAAGACCGTCGGTGGCACCATCCGCATAAGACCGTCGATGGCAAAACATAACCCACTCAGATAAGACCGTCGGTGGTACCATCCGTACAAGACCGTCGATGGCAAAACATAATCCACCCGCATAAGACCGTCGGTGGTACCATTCGCATAAGACCGTCGATGGCAAAACATAATCCACCCGTACATAAGACCGTCGGTGGTACCATCCGCATAAGACCGTCGATGGCAAAACATAATCCACCGTATAAGACCGTTGGTGGTAAAACATATCTTGTAACATACTTGAACCACGGTATTATTACCCCCGGGCAAGGGCCATAAGCTAAGGATGACATGAATACTTTTACCTATATGAATAATCACTCATTGAGTCATAACATAACTTATCAGAAAATGGAGCATTTCTTGTTATATCATGTCATTATCGTGCGCTTAACAAAATAGAATAATGCATATTCTTATGTGGGTCACATACTGATGTTAAACTTTTGCATTCATGTCGTAGATTGAATAACTTCGAATTCATATGTAACACAAGAAAATAACTTCAGATTCATATGGATTCATATCACTTTCCAATTATTCTGATTCTTCGAAGAGGAACATAAATTTTCTTTATTCATTAAGAACTAACATGGTTCACTCGAGCCATTAATTAGTAATATACACTTTTGTTTAGTCGTTCATATATATTAACATAGTTGACCTGCAAGTAACCGAGTACTAAGGGTAACCATTGTATCATTCACATGAGTTCATGCAGTTAACTTAAGTTTAACAGAACGTTCTTGGTAATTATTAATGAAAGGTAAACACATTTTACCGGGTGAATGATTCGGAGATACTTAGGAATACCATAGTTCCATAATGCTCATATGTTCCATTTGTTCGTCATGAATCACTATAGCTATCTTGCGAATAATAGAAAGTTAGTATTCATTGACAACAGAAAGTCAATATCATCCCACATAATCACCACATATGGGCTGCTCAATAAAGCCTTTGGATTCTCCAATCGACGTATTGCTAATTTAATTACTTGCAGGGAATAGAATTAACAATACTTGAATGTACGATTATAGTACTACTACTCACCGTGTTGTGACGCTGTGTTAGTTCCTCCCGAAGTGTGTCCTGCACACATTCATAACTTGCACATTAGTTCATTTCTCTTTGTTAAATCATTTCCGAATTCATTTCACGTCAAATGTATTTACACCCATTCATCTTCTATTCAAAGAAGGAAAAGAGTTTTATGAACAATTCCATGGTTCCCAAAAATCTCTACATTTCAAGCGTTTTCATCAAAAACCAAACGTTTCCCATTCCCATAAAGAAATCCCATGAAATCATCCACTTGAGTTTCAACATAACTAAGCAAACCCACAAGGAATTTAATAAAATGATTTGAGATTAAACCCATTTTGGAAACTCTATATTTTAGATCATAAAAACTAAAATCAACAAACTTAATACCATTAAATATAATTCAACATAATTCAAAAGGAACTCTTAAATCCCATTTCAACATTCTATAACCGAGTTTATGTCATTTATCTCATTAATAAATTATTTCTCTCAATTTCCTTTTTCATCATCATAACATGACTTACAATGCTCATAAGAAAGTTCATTCGCAAATTTTAAACATGATTTTCAAATACAACCAAATTCCAATTAAACTTGTATACACATAATTCAACCTACCAATTTCATGATTCTACTTTCAATTTGGGTCAAATCATTGTTTATCATCTTAAATCAATCTAGGGTTTCTAGAAAATTTAGAAATTTCAAGAAAACTTCAAACTTCTTAACCCATTACTTTTTCTCCCAATTAGCCCCTTTGATTATACATCCTAGGATCATAATTTATAATCAAAACCCAACAAGAAAGCCCCAAACTCTCCAAATCCGAAATTCCTAAATTTCCATAATATAACTCTATATGCTTAAAATGTAAATTTTGCATTTATATACTCTAAAATATCACAAATCTATCTAATAATGGAAGTATTGAAGAGAACTAGAACCCCTACCTCAAGAACAAAGCAAAGGAACAAGCTTTAGTGAGATTCCTCCACAATTCCGAAATTCTAATCGGTAGAGCATGATGATCTTCAAGCTTCTTCACTTCTTGATGGGTTATCTTGATCAAAATTAAGGAAAATAGAAGGTTTTGGAGATCAAGGACCTAGGGTTTTCGGACCTAATAGAGAGGGAAGAAGAGGAGACATGAAAATGTGAAGACTGATCTAGAAAAGAGGCTTTAAACTCGCTGAATTCGCGTCCCACGCTCGAGCGTCGCTTCCCGCGCTCGAGCGTACCTTCTTCCAGCACAGATTTCAAAACTTCGAACAGGTATAACTCTTCCATCCGGACTCCGTTTTAGGTCGTTCTTGTGTCCAAATTGAAGCCCCGGAAATAAGCTTTCCAATGGTTCTAACCTTACATCCAAATTCAAAGTGTGGAAAAACAAAAGGGCAAAAGAGTGACGGCTGATAGTAGGTGAATTATTCGAATTAAAGTTTTTGATCCAATCTTACTTTACCATCATATTACCACCACAATCAATACTCCAAAATAAAATAAGAAGGTTCCAAATATATTAATAAAGATGTCACAGACAAACCCACGTGCCTCAAAAATTCAAACTCAACCTGGCGACCCACTCGAGCGCGCAGACCAACAAAGTCGTCCGCTTGAGCGTCAACTCCCCCGCTCGAGCGGGAAATCACAACTCCCAGAATCTCAAGCCGTCTGTAAAAATTTCTGGGAACCCCAAAAGTCCGCTCGAGCGTCGACTCCCCGTTCGAGCAGAGGGAAAAATTCCAGATCGTTACAATCTTCCCCCCTTTAGGAAGTTTGATCCTCCAAACTTAAATCACTTGTATCGGAATCAAATCATATAGTTTTGTCTCCTTCTATTCTTGATCTCAAGTAACTTCCTTATCACAATAAGCATATAAATATACAGAATATAGGGACTAAAAGTATACTAGAATCTTAGACGAGATCGGGTTATTACAGTTTCATGGCTACATATGATCACTTGCATGTATTGTGTTTTATAAGTCAAAAAGATGTTGAATCTTTACATATATGGCATTATATCATGAAATTCATGTTTATAACTTGTTTGCTTGCAAGATTCCTAAGGAATTTTCCCATAGATTTTGAAGCTTGGAACTCAAATATGTTTATTTTATGATTTTACACCTTAAGTTAAATGTTTTGATCCTTTCAGTGGAAATTGGGTTTGTTAAGAAGTTATGAGTTTTGTTTAAAGTTAATGATGTGTATATCAACATGTTTTTATGAGTTTTGGGCTTTGAAAGGTATGGAATGGAGTTTTGATTTAGAAAAGGAGGAGTTCCAAGTAAATGAACCATTTTTGAACAAATTTTCAACCCAGACCGCTCAAGTAGCCTAGGCCCCCACTCGAACGGCCAAGCCTTGCCCAAAATTGCCTTCTGCGTGACCACAACTCGTTCAGCCAAGGCCACCGCACGAGCGGCCAGACCACCGCACGTGCGGCCAACATGGCAAATCCAACCTATTTTTTCTGGCTATGTCTCGAACTGTTCGGCCTCTGTTTGTGTGGTTTTCATGTGGTTTCCATGTGCATTCGTATCTTATAACCATGAAGGAAATTAAGGAACGAAACGGAAAGATTAGTAACGAGTAATTGAACCAGTGAGCCTGTATATTAAACCATTGTGCTTGTTTATGTTTATATAGGTCAGACGCCGCACCCTAGCCACGTGCTCCACGGAACGAACTGTGAGTAACAATGTTGTAAAGATATGTTTGAGTTATTCATTCTGACTGTTATTGTTATTGTTAAGAATTGTTTCTGCAGTGATATGATTTATTGAACGAATGCGTATCTGACTGTAATTGTTATTGTTAAGAATTGTTTCTACAGTGACATGATTTATTGAATAAATGAGTATCCCATTTCATGCAATATACTCACATGGCCCATACCTGGGGGTAACAATACTATGGTTATGTTCATGTGGCCCATACTCAGGGGTAACAATACCGCGGTCTACGTTTACGTGGCCCTTATTCGGGGGTAATAATATCGTGATACATATTTACGTAGCCCTTAACTGGAGGTGACAATACCGTCCGGGGATGACAATACCGTGATATATGTTCGTGTGACCCTTACCCGGGGGTAATAATACTGTGGAATATGTTCACGTGGCCCTCGCCTGGGGTTAATAATACCATGGCTTTATGTAGATAAGATATTGGTTTATATAATCGTCTGTACCAACTATGATCTTATAGACCGCTACATGTACATGTGGCCCTTATGATTGCTATGCTTGCATTTAATGACCATGCTACTGCTATGTAAACGGACTTGCTATAGTAACTGATTGATTTTAATGTCTTCATCCATAACTTCTTTACGCCTTTGTTATTCACTGGGCTTCAGCTCACTGTTTTTATGTATATGTATAGGTGAGCGTTCTGGAGGACAAGCTTAAGAAGGGTCTTTAGCCGAGCCACCATTTTGAAGCTTATTGGGTTTTGGTGCCTCCGGGTTAAGGCTAGGCTGTGATGATTGTTAGTAAGTGTTGGTCCCGGTTCCTTCATGTATGTGTTTTGCATAAGATGTTATAAGATATGTATATGTATATGAGTAAATTAATATTTATGTATATACATGTTTGTTCATATAGATGCACAGCTCATTGGACGATTACTATTGTTGTATATTACTTCCGCTAGCCCCATTTATTTTTGATCTGTACAGGAAGGCCTTTGGTAATCTCGAATTACTGGCCGGTTACGATGCCAAACTTTTAGGGGCGGGTTTGGATCGTAACAAGTCTCAACGACCAGCCTAAATGGATAGCTTGGTCGAAAGAGTAATCTTACCCATATTTAGCTCGGATAGGATTAAGAGACAATTGATAGGGAGATTTGTGCTGAACAAGTGGGCCGAGATACGGCAACACGGAATATGGTGTTGGGTCATGTGAGGGCCAAAGACGCTGTGTCTGGTCGAACTGCACCAACACATCATTTCAGCCCGTTACGGTGGGCCAGGCTTAGGGTCGCCCGAAATATGGAGGCATGTAGGTGTTTAGCCGAGTTAGGATCATGCGGAACTGGATATTTGGTTAGGTCCACATGGATGCGTTGGGCCGAGCTATGAACGGTTCGAACTGATGTGGGGACTAAGATGGCCCCTGAGATCACTATGTGAGGCCGAGATGCCGAACGGCGTGCCCCGCGTCTAGTCAGTTCTGATGGACCGGTTTGGTTTTGCTTGACAGTGGCTATCCATCATAATGTTTATGTTTCACTAAGTAATAGCTCGGTTCAATATTCTATGTGGGCAAATGATAAGAAGAGGGGAATCCACTCCTAGTAGGCGTCAATACTGTTTGGCAGTTTGATAAACATTGTTTGGAGGTCTTAGTCTCTACATGTGTAAGAAATATAGAGGGGAGCACAGTCGCCTGTCCAGAGAATGATAGCAGAGGTAGTGCGCTCATAATCTCTAAGGTTGCATGGCCAGCCTTGAAAAGGAGGAGCATGCAACCGTTAGAGGTAAGCTATTTTTGATATACTCTCTCTCTAGAAAGTGCTCTACCTTTTCTCTTCTTCTCTAAGTGTGTTAACTTGATTGTCAGAGGGTTTATTCGACAGCACACTGCTATGCAGTTCACCGTCTTTCTGTTCTCAGGTTAAGCGATGTTACACGAGGCTTGGACACAAGGAGTACAGAGAGCGACAAATATTTCCTCCTCGTACAATTTTGTACATTTAATATATATATATGTTCTCCACCAAATAAACTTGTTTCAATTGATACATAAAATATTTTGTATTGACTTTTATTTTTATTATACCAAACACACACACAAAAACAAAAACAAAAAACAAAAAAAATGAAAAATGTTTTCTACCAAAATAAATAGAGTGTGTGTTCTTATCCAAATAATAGAAATTAAAGATATTTTGCCTAAACTAAAATGATGGATTGTCCAGTAGCAAAAGTGACATGTTTCTCTCTCATTTTTAAGAGACACAAATAAGACAAGAATGCTAGATTGTATAGATAAAGATCGCCGGAGAGAGCGATTGGAAAATATCCAAAAATTTTCTTTGATAGAATATTGATAGACAGTCTAATATCTATTTCATAGGCAGCGTCCAATATCTATGGTTCAGCAAAATTGCCATTCATAGTCACAGATGGTAGAGTACTATTTGTAACCCATTTTCCCATAACATATTAAAGGTATCCTACACAAATTAATGAGGCTCTTGACATGTTATTAAATCTCAAAAAAAGAAATAATTTGGATCTTCCGTTGAAACTAGCCATGACTGCGAATGATATAGAACATTTTCAGAATGAGCAATACAGTCAGGATCTTGATTCCCCTCTATCAGAGACTAATAAAGAATATCACAATCTCATCAACAGGATAAAAGCATAGTGGACTTCACTATCACATGAAACTATCTCATGATCGACTCCAATCTTATCCAGGACACGTGGAGCAATCTGCATTATTAGGCAAAAAGTGGTCAAACAAATCATTTCAGCTGACGCTACACTACAAATCAGCTCAACCAAAACTTATCTATAATAGTCTATCTCTTTAAAAACTGGGGAGGATAGACAGGGTATATAATTGTAGAAGTGTATATAACTGTAGAACCTGTAGAAGATTGTTAGAAGATATGAACCAAAAAGTCATTATAATTATTGTTGTTTAGACTTTTTGTATCCAATGTATTTATTATGTTAGGATTTTTTTTTCTAACCTTCAAAAAATCAAAAAGATATGTATTATATGTATTTTATAATTATAAATAAAAAATAATATAATAAAATATTATATGAGACATAATAAAAAAATATATAACGTAACTAAAAGTGTATATGATATAGGATGGGTATTGTAGAATCCTCTTGGATGTCAAATTTTTTCATATTCATGATTTTAAAACCACAAGATAAAGTTTGGAGTGTGATTTTTTTTCGAATGGACAATAAAGCCCAAGTTGGTTGTTAAGTTTTGATTGGCCAAACCAAAAGAAAGAAATATGCACAAATCAGCAAATAAAGAATGAATTATTGAGATCAGTACTCTAATTATCTAAAAAGTTGGATCTGGTTTGTCTTTTCGATCGTTTGGGAATAAGTTTTTTTTAATAATTTTTTAATTTTTTGATTAAAATATGATGTAAAAAAATTAATGCTTGTGATGACTTTTAATTTTTACTTAAAACTTATGTAAAAAGTAGAGAAAAAATTGAATCTTTGACTTTTTAATATAGGTTGTTGACTTTTTAATTTTTTTAATAACTTTTTGACATTTTGACTAAAAAATTCATTTGCCAAATGAGGCCTAAGAAAATAAATAATCATTGCATACTTATTTTTCTAAACAAAATATTATATATCTCTCTATTATTAGAGTAGTTATTCAGTATTTTTAAAATATAAAACATCATTGATCAAATACATAGTCACAACTATTTCACAAATATCTCGTTCAAAAAAAAAATTAAAAAAAAAAAAAAAAACTAAAACGGACAATAAACTGGGTTTTGTGATACTACAGATCCACCAAATAACTTTTAAATGACCAGAGATGTGAAATTGTGATTGGCAATTTGATTGAATGGGAGTCACTTGTAATTTCCAAAGAAAATAAACATAATGATATACCCAAATTCATAAGGTGGTCTCAAAACTATATTCCTTTGAAACTTGTAAGCAGCTACTTATTGAATTTTACATTTACAATGTGATGATGTACAACTTAATTTTATTTTCTATTTTATAAGGTCTGTTGTATACATATATTTATATTTTTTTAAAATATATTTTTTAATATATTTATAAATGTCTCTAACATTACCGTTGAAAACATCCTAACTACAATCTCATCCACTATTGAAAAAACCACACGCACACAATGAGATAATCTATCTCAAAGGTGTTATGTTCTCACAATTCATCAAAAACTTAGCAGAGTCAAAATAAATAAATAAATAATTAAAATTACAAGGAGGTAAAATCTTTACATGTTTTTGTTGTATTGAGATCGCAACATATATATGGATCACTTTTTTTTTTGGTAATAAATCTCTCTGCGACAGTCTCGTCGGGATAATATGGTCTATTTTTCGAGGTAAAACAAAACTAAGCCAGTCGTATATATGACTTCAATATCATTTTATTTTAATTTTAACTCAAACCATTGAATTACACTAATACTACATACTTAAAATTTATAAAAAATACTATATACACAAAGCTCACAATATACAAATTCAGTATCAACCACACATTTACATTCTAAGTAAAATTATTGATACATGTTATGAGTTACCAACTTTATTTATTAGATTATGTATTTTATTGATGTGTCGTATTTTGATAAAAATATAACAAAATTATTTTAGAAAATAGTTATAAAGAAAACAAACTGCAACCTTGCAACATGTGTACCAAAAAACTGAAAACAAAAGAATTGGGGATGGCAATGGGAGCACAATGACAAAAACTCCATTAATGTTAGCTCAAAGGCCATGTTCCATTATCGTTTTCACATTTCAAAGATGTTTCCTCTTACTCCACTATTTTGAGAAACGTGTGCACCAATCACTTCTTCGTTTTGTTTTCTTGCTCCACATTAATTTCCAATGTCCACTTTTGTTATCAAGCAATAGGGTTGTTTGGTGCTTATAATTTATTTTAATTTAAAAGTTCTTGTCTGACTATGGTCCCGTTTGATAGAGTTATGAGAAAATGATTATAGTTTATAACTTATAACTATGAACATAAGCTAATATTTGACTTATAAATTAAGCTTCTCCTCCCCTACTCAAAGAATAAGTTAATTTTTGACTTACAAAAAGCTATAAGCTGTATTGTTAGGCTAAACCAAACACATTAAAATAACTTAAATTAAGTTAAAAGCTGAAATAAACTGGAAATAAGTCTTACCAAACATGACCTATGTAGTGTAGTTTTGGTTTGTAATTTATGAAGTAGAAATGGCTTTACAAAAATTAATTATTTAGAAGTTGAGGAATAGATTCTTTTAACTTTTTACTCACAATAAGTTGGAAACAAAAAAGTCAAACACAAAAATATTATATAAAAGAAAACAATATACAGTTCAAATTCATTCAAAGTGTGAAATCAATCACATAAGTGTTGAATTTAGACAACATATTATTTTTCTTAATACTTTTCTGTATCTAAGTTTTTTTATCCCAGCATTATTGATTGTATTGTTGTCTCAACTCTCATTGAGCGCTTACACTTCTTTTTCTTAACTAATGCCTATTTGGTGTTCTTTTTAAAATAAATTGAGAGTTGATTATATTTAGTAAGAAACTAAAACATTGATTATTCAACTCTCAAATAATAAGTTTATCCTAGTTTATTAACAAAAATTTATTTCATAAACTGTAAGTCTAACTTACCTCAAACAGCCCAATTGCATCAATTTATTAAAAATAAGATAAAATTATAAGCAATTCTAATAAATTACACCAAACATGACTTAGAATAGTTATCCAACTAATGTTATACAAATGAATTTTTCTTTCAAATTTAATTTACAAGCTGATGTGGCAACTGAATTGTGCCTATCCATTTCAAATTCTAATATTTTATTATTATACACCATATCAGTTTGTAAAAAAAAACTATTTGTAATATAACATATTCCAATGGTCTGAGATCAATTTTATGAAGTTTTCAATCCAATGCATTTTTTCTTTGCATTTTGTCTCAATAAATATTTCTATAAATTCAAAATTAAACATTCAATCGAGCAAACAAATTATTAAAATTTATATTCTACAATATATCTTTTTCTTTTCTCTTTCTAAAAAAGACCTACTTTCCACTAAATTGATATAAATCATGCATTCATTTGAAAATAGAATGGACATTTTGTAATTCTATTTTCACAACTTGTGTCGTACTTTTGTCCCCAACGATAATCACTACAACAAAAAAAAAAATTTACAACACCAAATGCACATTGTGAATATGATTCTATGACGCATAAGGTAAAATCGTATTATAGCCAGTCATAAAAAGTTATTCACTTTTAACATCCAATCTTATACGGCATGAATGTCTCCCATCACTAAAAATTTCAATTTTAAACTATTACTGGGAATATAAAATTGCAACAACAATTAAAAATTTTGGAATTATTTACTTTCAACCTTTGATTACTTCTATTTTATAAAATGATTGAGTTGAAGTACTTTATACACTTGTCCTGTTGCAACCACCCAAAAAAAAAAATCAAAGGAATATTTTCTTTCTCTAAATCCTGTCCAATGATGTTGAAACCTTTTATAGAAATAATCAAAAAATCACACTCCATGACACCTCACATGGCACACAACCAATGATATGGACCATTTCATAATCACATTTGGCATAATTGTCAATTTTGAAATTCGGCACAATTAGAAGCTTTGGAGTAATTGACTGTCATAAATACATGTTGAAAACAAGTGCACCAATGACACTTTAAGAATTGATATCCAACAACAAATGCTTAGGGTAAGTTATATTAAGTTGTCATCAACACTAGCCACCATACATGCAAAAAAATCACACTTTTGGTTATTAGATCTAGTTTAAGCAATCATTCAAGTTTTTTCAGATTGTTTTGAAAAATAGAAATTAAAAAAAAAAAATTGCCAAATCAAATTTGCAATCTTAGCCATCCATTGTGGAAGTGATATATATATATATATATATATGTTGCATGATAAAATGGTTGAGCAATGTTAAATCCAGTAAATATAAATAACACTTCATAGTTTAAAACATACTTTGGGGCAGAACAGGAAGTACCAATTGAATTACCTGAAAATAGCTTAAAATTCATATTCTAATCACAAAACATAAATTAAAGAAAGTTTACACGAGATTCGTTTTCTTCAATAACGAGCCGCAAACCTTTCATGTTCAAGAGCAAATCACCATTGTGAAATGTGCCACTCGTAGTTTTGCAAAATTTGAAATCAAGAAGATCATCACAAAACCCAAAATTAGGGATTTGGGAAACAAATCTAATGGAAATTCCAATTCCAAATTGATGTTTGATGCAGATTAACTGAAACTAGATATAGAATGATAAAGACAAATGTTTTGAGTGAAACAAAAAGGGAAAAAAAGAAGAAAGAGTTGATTACAAGAAGTTGGTGATTGTGGTTTCTTGAGCGGGCACTGAGAGTTTGAGTTGCTGCAATGACTTCTTGCTTTTCACGATCGTCTTCTAAGGTTTTGGAAGAGAGAGAGAGAGAGACAATCAGAAAGGTATTGAATGCAGAGTATTTCTCTTTCTCCCTCTTTTAAATGGCTGGCTTTTTGTGCATCGTGGAAAATGAAATTTTTAACGGCTGACTTTTTGTACTTCGTGAAATGTACAATATTTTTAACAGCTAGTGTACGCGTGTCGTGTATCATTGATGTATTAACGAATGTCATATGCACGCCATAGAAAGTTTTATTTAATTACGATTAATATTGCAAGCCGTAAAACAATCATCGTTGTTAGCATTTACAACCTATGCAATAAATACGTCGTGGTTGAAAAATTATTTACGACATGCAAAAAAAAATAATTCGTAAAAGTGACAAATCACGACTTGCATTTACTGTATGTCGTTAATGTGAAACCGTAAAAACCCAATTTTATTGTAGTGAATATAACTCATATGTTAGTCAGTCTCTATGATTGTGGGTCCAGCCTCCCAATTTTATGGTCAAAAAAGGTAGAAGATAAGCTTAATCATTACCAAATCAATGCGTGCCCATTAACACCTCAATGCTCAATTTTCTACTTTTTTATTTTATCTTTTGAAATATTTTATTGATGTTAGGTCTTCCTCACTGATATGTGTTATGTATTATTTATGTGTGAGTGATTTTCTGACCACACTGCCAACTCAAGATGTCCAGAGAGAACTCGAATAGATGACACTGCTAACTCGTAATAGAAAAGAGAAGATTTCAAGGTGGTTCGTCCATCCGGCACTGACGATCAAGTCAAGATATCTCTCAAAGATAATCAATAGTGCTAAACTTACGCTCGTAATATAAATTATGCATCTTTAGACCTACGGGGGTGCCTCTCTTTTATAGTTAACTCAATCCTAGTTCCGATAGAAGCCTGACTTCTATGGATTCCCATTCAGTGCTTACTTTGGACTCCTCAAGAGATAAGGATAGATTCCCTAAGAACATTATCCTTATCCATCTTGAAGTCTTTCCTCATTCTAGGACTCTTGTCCCTTATCCGCTTATCTCGGATTCGGATATCTTCGGAGATAACCTCGGCCATGCCGAGATCATCTCGGCGTTACGACCAGGACACGTGGCACCTCGGCTGATATATCGGCGTCACCTTGCCATGTGTTGGTACTCAAAAATATATCCCCATAACTGCTCCTTAGGTTCTATTACCTCGGCATTCTGAGGTGATGGAACCTATATCGGTACCTCTTTCTAGTACGTCGGCTTAAATCATTTTAACCGAGATCATTGTTTAAGGCCGACATGTCTCCCTTAAAGAACAAGAATTCTAATGAATTCCTTCACTCGTATGAGCTGTCATGCATCACTATTCAATCGTTTCATTTAAACGTCTTATCCTTATTGGATCGCGCTGACGCACCTCAGAAGTCCGCCTTGCGTCACAGACGCCGTCTGATGCATTCGCTGCTCTAGGCGCATTAACTCCCCTTTTTTGCCATCGTTTCAAGTTTTAACAAAAACTTTTCCCTCTTCTTTCATTTCTTCACTTTTCATTCGATATTCTTGCTTTTTCTCTCTTACTTTTTTCTCTTGAATCCGCCATTGTTCCAGACTTCAAGCTCTGCAACTGCCTTCATTCCTCCCTCTTGGTGAAGCTTTCACTGTTCTGTTACTTCTGTAACCGTCGCCTGATTTCGACGATCTTCATACCGGCTTCACTTTTTCTGGTAAGCCGCTGTTCCTTTCGTTTTCAATTCTCCGATGCTCTTTACTACTTGTTGCCATTACTGCTTTGTTTAAACATTCGATTTGTGAATCTTATATCTGAGTGTGTTTATTCCACGATTTTGCCCTTGCTCATGTCTTGAATACACGCATTGTTCACCATTTTCTTGCACTTTTGCCACTGTTCTTGATCTTGTACCCCTTGTACTCATTATGTTCTTGATAGTCCATCTTTGTTCTTGATTCTGAAACTTGTTCTTGTTTTTTTGTTTTTTGTGTCTTTTTCGGATTCTTGCCTTTAATCTTCGTTTCCATAGACTTAGGTTTGGGATTTGTCTATAGAACCCACAATTTAGGAAAAAACTGAAACCTGTATTTACCTAAGTGTTTTCCGAGGTCCCAATAACCCTTTCAAAACATCTTCTAAAATCCAACCCCTTCGATTAAGCCGATATCATAGGTATGTGGAAACATAGAGTTGACACCCCGACAAAATTAGAATACTTTAGGCAAGAGTTTTCCATGCCCGCCGACGTCCATCTGAGGTTGGCTAAAGAGGATGACTCTATCATGCTCGATGAAAACCTCATGCCTTTCCCAGTAATAACGTTTATTGAATGTGGACTTAGGTTTCCACTTGACCCTTTCTTCCGTGAAATCCTTCATTTCTATAGATTGAACCTGATGCAACTTGCCATTAATTCTTACCGAGTTATTAATGGTACCATAGCCTTAGCTAAACAAGAGAATGCTAGGATTACTTTTGCCAACTTCCAATACTGTTATACCATGTGCCGCCTGAAATTGGAAAAAGGCCACATCTATTACCTCAAGCCGAGGTCCACCGAGTACAAAATCGTTGCTGACCTCCCTGACTCGAACAAGGGAGCGGGGGATGATTACTTCATTGTCTCTGGTAACTGGGAATTTCAGCCAAACGATGATCTCTATCTTCATCCCCTAAGTCGAACAGTTTTCAGCGAAGGAGCTGGTAAGGGCCATCCTTCACCAATTTTCTTGCTTTCTTGCATAAAGTTTTCAACATTTTGTTCTCATGTCTATGCTTTTTTTCTTCTTTGCAGTTCTTCCTCAGCCACCAAAGGGCTTCCATCAGTTTTTCTTTCCCAAAGAAAGACTTAAGGAAACCATCGAAATTGCTACCACAAGCGGAAGGCCCCTCTGCTTCTCAACTTCATTCCTACCTATAAGTCTGCTCTTCCCGACGTCCCAAAAAAGAAGAAGAAAAGCCTTTCTCCTCCTTCCGCCATAACTCCACAAGTTGCCCATATCTTGGACAAACCAGGATCAACCTCTCGATCCAAATTGAAAGTACCACAACCTCGGCTCCATACTTGATCCTAATATCCCAACGAAGACATTGCTGCCGAGATGGGCCGTCAAAAGCAATGCCATGATCTTTTGGCCAACATTCCAGACTCAGTTGATGCTCAACCAGTACCAACTCAACCAAAGCCGAAAAGAACAAAGAAGGCCCAATCGAAGGCAAAGGTGACTCGGGTTGAAACTGAGGATACTTTGCCAATATCGAAATTGGCTGAAAGTGAGAAGACCGCCTCTATCCCTGCGAAGAGGTTTGTTAAAACATAGCCGTCCGAATCCACTAAATCCAAGAGGCCGAGGTCGTCTGCTGCAACCACCTCGAGGTCCTCAAAGCGCGATGCCCCTTGGGCCCCCCAAATCACTCTGGAAGATAAGCCAGTCATGGCTAGTGATAGCGCCAATGACATCAATGTTTGCTTCTCGAGTACCGCTTTTCGCTTCTACGATCTTAACCGAAACGCCGAGTTGAGCAAGTACAAGAATTATGCTCTGATGCTTTAGCGCTCTGTTCAAGAAAGTGTCTTTGCTTAGTTGTTTTTCTTTCTTCCTTTTTTATACTTTAGAAAATAACTTTTGTTTTGTTCACTTTCAGGCCATCCAGCATGCTCACTCCTTCTCAATACAATCTTTTGAGAACCGGGAGAAGCTGGCCGAGAAGAAGAGAGAGATCTCCAGTCTTCAGAAAATTAATAAAAATTTGCAATCAAAGATGAAGACCCTGGAGGATCAGGCTGAGGTCGCTATCAAAGAAAAGGACAATGCTGAAGAAAAAGTTGGTGCTGCTGAAGCGATAAACAATGTCCTTCAAGCCCAGCTGAAGAAGGCCGAGGAAAAAGTGGCCCAAGCCCAGGAGCTTCAAGACGCCTTGGCCACCAAAGAGGTCGAAATCAAAGATGCCGACGAGAAGGCGTATGCTCAGGGCATGGCTGATGTTACGGAGGCATACGAAAAGCAAGTCAAGCAAGCATGCAACAAGGGTTTCACCCTTGGTTGGATGACCTTGCTGAAGAAACTTGATGTCCCCGAGGACTCCTCCTTTAAGAATGTCGATGCCATTCCCTCCAACTCCACCTCCCAATCAATCTGACGACGAGTCTGATTCTGAGGATGAGGTCGATGAGGAAGTTTTGGTGAGGAAATCAAAAGAGACTACTGGGACCAAGTCTCTTTCTCTGAATGAGCAAGTCCTAGACTTGACTCAAGATGAGGATGGTGAGGAGGTTCCTAAGGATGCTGCTCCAGAGAAGACATCAGCCGACGTGCTTCTTGCCAATAAGAGCCTTGACCAGACCCTTCAGGAGATTGATGCTAAGCTTACGGCCGAGAAGGTGGCCAAGATGTCCTCCCAGCAGTCCTTTGAGGTCCAAACCCAGCCTACTAATGATGCTGAAGAATTTTAATTTTGATGTCTTTTTCCTTTGCTCCTTTGTACTTTGTACTTTTGTTTTTTCTCCTTGTTTGAGACAATTTGTAAGTTTTGGCCGACGTGCCTTCTTTGGAATGCTAATACAACCTTCTTTCTCTGAATGCTTGTATCTTTGTTTTCTTTATCGCTTTTTATGTAATTCTATACTTAGAATTTTTGCATATCTTTTATACACTCTAATCCTTGTGCAACCTTCTTAGGATGACACACCTTGGTTACAATTGATGATTTTACCTCGGCAAATACCCAAGTATCTTTCTCGGCATAAGCTTGGTTTCACCTTGTAAATTTTTCATAAAATTTCAACAAGTGCTTAACCTTAGTCTTCAACTTGTAAACTTTTCACAAGTTTCAACAAGTGTTAAATATTATCTCGGTTTAACATTAACTTGTAAACTTTTCACAAGTTTCAACAAGTGTTAAATATCATATCGGTTTAACTTGTAAACTTTTCACAAGTTTCAACAAGTAAACATCATATCGATTTAACTTGTAAACTTTTCTCAAGTTTCAACAAGTAAACATCATGTCGGTTTAACTTGTAAACTTTTCTCAAGTTTCAACAAGTAAACATCATATCGGTTTAACTTGTAAATTTTTCTCAAGTTTCAACAAGTAAACATCATGTCGGTTTAACTTGAAAACTTTTCTCAAGTTTCAACAAGTAAACATCATATCGGTTTAACTTGTAAACTTTTCTCAATTTTCAACAAGTAAACATCATATCGGTTTAACTTGTAAACTTTTCTCAAGTTTCAACAAGTGTTAAACATCGCTTGTCTTCTCTCTGCCCCCTAATGTGAACCTAAGTTTCACTTGGGTTTTCATTGTTCATGCATGTCAGAAACAATCGTCAAGTATCTTGATCGGTCACGAGTGTACAAACAGATAAATTAAGTTGAAACTTTATTTATTTACTTCGGCAACAAATGATTTTAGTGATAGAAAAATTTTAAATTACAAGTGTTCCAAGGCCTTGGCAGCTCTTTGCCCTCATCTTCGGTTAAGCCCGAGCTGAGAAGAAAGAAGCATTCTTCATCCCCCTCCTAGACAGGGATTTTCTTCTATGCTTCTTCGCTCTTCTCCGCTGGCTTCTTGCCAACGTCCTCTAGGACTTCCATGTCCTTGTTTTTCGATCTCTGTCTTTTCTAGTTCTCGTATGCTACAGGTGGATTTCATTGCTGCCATAGAGCAATTCTTTGCCTGCAGCTAATCTCCTCTGACCTCCTCAATCCCATGCTCTGTTGGGAACCGCAATAGTTGATGCAATGTTGAGGGAACAGCCGCCATTGCATGCAACCATAGCCTTCCCAAAATGATGTTGTAAGGGGAGTGTGTGTCGATTACGGTGAACTCTGTTGTTATCTTCCTGGTGCCTGCTTGCACCACCAAGCTGGTTATTCCCAGTGGCCATGTCGGCGTTCCATTGAACCCAACCATCGGGCTATTGGATTGCTTTATATCATCTGGGTGAAGGCCGAGCTCCTTGTAACATCGGACGTACATGATGTCACAAGAGCTGCCTTGATCAATCAGGATGCGTTTTACTTGGCATTCCCCAACCTGGAGGGATACTACCAAGACATCATTGTGCGGATGCTGTACCATCTCAAAGTCGGCTTTAGAAAGGACACCATCGTCCTTGGCACTCCCGCCTCGATGTCTCTTTTTCCCGACTTGGTAGACGTGTTGCAAGTGCTTTACCTTCTGGGTCTCCCTCCTAATCTCGTTCTCATTGACCTTCGAGTGGATTACATTAATTAGCCAAGGTCCTCCTGCCTGAGGTTGCTGTGCCGGGAGAGGGAGAGTTGCTGGTGCCTGAGGCAGTCTTGCCTGCTCTTCTCTTGTCTTGGCTTCATCAACATGGTCTCTCAGATGGCCCTGTCTCACTGTGTCTTCTATAGTGTTTTCGTGGCTCTACAACTCGAAATATATGCCCATCTTCATTGTGGTAAGCACAACGCCTACCAAGGTTTCTTCCCATAAATTCTTCTGGTGCCCTTGCTGGTGCTCTGAAATAGGGTTGATTCCGAATTTGTTCCAGGACTTTGTGAATTGGGATTCGGAACACAGTAGTCACTGCCTATGTAGTCCTCAATTCTGTTTCTTGCTTGCTCGATCCATTGTTACCTCTACCGCTTCATGAGCCGTTTCCTTTCTCTTGCTTTGTTTCCTTGGTCCCCGATATGTCTTCTTCAGCTCTATCATACTTTTCGATTCTCGCCATGAGCTCTTCCATGCTTTTTGGCAATGTCTTTGCCAAAGACTTCCATAGTGGACAGTTGTCTTTTAGGCCGTTCTTGAAAGACACGACCACCACTTCTTGATTACACTCGGGTATTCGGTTGAACACTTCATAGTATCTTTTTGCATAGGCCCTAAGGCCTTCATCCTTGCTGATCTTCAAAGCCATCAATGCGTCCACCCTTAATGGCTGCAGCTTGTTTGTCACGAACTTGGCCACAAACATCTCAGCCAGACCTTCTCAAGTCTTCACGCTTCCCTTTGGTAGTTTGTGGAACCAATCTGATGTAATCTCTCCGAAGGACGAGGGGAACACTTTGCAGAGTAACGGTTCGTTCCCACTATACAATGCCATTGAGTTCAAATATAATCCAACGTGGAAGTTGGGGTCTGACTTACCATCGTATATTTGGAACCTCGGATATCGAATCTCTTCGCCTCAAACTGTCCAACTCTACCGAGAATGGTGTCTCGGCTTATCTCGGGAGGTTACCTCAGATCGACATTTTGTTGCTTCCTCTTGAGGTAATATCTCAAGTCTTCCTTGCTCGCCAGAGCTTGGCTATCTTCGACTTCAGCCTTTTCAGATACTACTCTCGGCCTCGTGGTGAGCCCTTTTCGATCTTTCTCCATGAGTTGTGTTGAAGTAGTGCCCGCCTTGAACATACCGATGTTTTTGGGGTCGGCCTTCTTGGTGCGTTGTGTCCTCTGTGACTCTTCCTTCCTTGACTCTCCTCTTCCGACCTCCCTTGAAGACCGGTGAGAGTATCTTTCGCTCCTGGTGTGCTGGGGGGTTTTTGGGATTGCTTTTTGCCCTCCTTTCTGGGTATTGGCATTGAATCGGCGTGTCTCAGAAGCGGTATGGTGGTCATGACGTTATTTTGCGTCATAAAATTGACGACCGACTACAGTCGCCTAATTTTTTCCATCTCTTTTACCTCTTCGTCCCTCCGCAGGCATCTATCCTTCCATACCTGAAGGTCGCCTTCGTTGTAATACCCGCTTCGATCAGGTTTCTTTGGTATGTCGCCTGTCTGGCCAACATCTTTTGCTTCGTGAGTTTGCTCATGAGTTTCTGTGTTGGACCTGTCTCTTTCGACATCAAGGTCAATAGGTTTCCCACTCTCAGCAGGAGTGTCGTCCTCAATCTTTTCCTTCTGTCCGTTACTAGCCATCTATTCTACTTTCTTTCCCACAGACGGCACTAAATTGTGTGAGTGATTTTCTAAACAAATCAGCTGGAGAGAACTGGCAGAATAGATGACACCTGGCTAACCTGTAACAGAAAGAGAAGATTCCGGCGATGGTTCATCCACCCGGGGGCACTCCGACGACCAAGTCAGTATATCTCTCAAAGATAATCAATAGTGCTAAACTTACTGTTCAGAATATAAATTGCGTACCTTAGACCCACGAGGGTGCCTCTCTTTTATAGTTAACTCAATCCTAGTCCCAATAAAAGCCTGACTTCTATGGACTCCCATTTAGTGCTTACTTTGGACTCCTTAAGAGATAAGGATAGATTCCCTAAGAACATTATCCTTATCCATCTTGAAGTCTTTCTTCATTCTAGGACTCTTATCCCTTATCCGCTTATCTCGGATTCCGATATCTTCGGAGATAACCTCGGCCATGCCGAGATCATCTCAAGATATTTGACCAGACACGTGGCACCTCGGTTGATACATCGGCGTCACCTTGCCACGTGTTGGTACTCAAAAATATATCCCCACAATTTAAGTCTTGTATCTATCATTCTTTTAGTAATGTGTTATTTTTTTTTATTAACTTTTGGCTTAGGTCCAACAAATTGTTCTCCCACAAAGTAAAACAAGTTGTTGCAAGTATATTAAGAAATCCAACCCAAAAAATAAGGGGAAAAAAAGAAGAAGAAGTCAGTCTTGGGCTTGGATTATTAGCCCTATCTTTTTTCTTGTGCAAATATATTATATGCAAAATATTATTCACTAGTTGCATATTTTTCCTTGATTATATTTATTTCAATTTAACTTGGTTAAAAGGGGAGAAAATTAGGAGGGTAAATAAGTCAATTCAATTTGAGTTAGAACCAAATTCATAATTGAATTAACATTGCTTAATTTTTGGTTTTTAGACTCAAATCTGAACCAACCAAGGTGTCCAAATGATTTAACTAAAATCGATAATTTTTGGGCCGATTTGGGTTAGACTCACTGATCTAATTTTATTGTATAAAACTTGACTTTATTCATTAGAAGTATATTAAAATAATGTTAAATGACAAAAATCTATTACATATTATGATTATGACTAAGAGTGTCTACATAAAACATAGTCATACCTAATAATATGGAGACATGTTAAAATATACATTTTATAAAATTGTGAATATCTATTTTATTATATAAAGTAGACAATTCACTTGGCGAAATTATATTACACATTTTTTTCATGCCCAAATTATCCAAATATAATTGTCTAAGGCCCCGTTTGGGATAAAGGTTGGGGCTAAAATAGTTATATAGGACAAAATAGGCTATTTTAGCCAAATAGGATAAAATGTCACATCAAATCCAAAATTATTTCATTTTTTCTCTCATAAAAGTCAAAAAATTCAAAGCCTCTGTTTGTTTCATTGGATATAAAATGGAGAATATAATATGATGTGAGATTTAGTCAGAATATATAATGAATATGATATATATATTGAATAATATATCCCCCAATTCATGTTTGTGACTTGATATAAAAGACATGATATATATTATCCATGTTTGTTTTACAAAATATATTGTGGGTTATAAACAAGTAATTTCCAAGATTGCCCTCATAATATATTTTAAATACCTATATTGCCCTTATGCCCATCAAAAGGAACATTGTTTAGTTTAGGAAAAAATAACACCACCTGCAAAACTAATACAAATAAATAAATTAAAAATTCATATTATTTTTTATTTGAACAAATTAAAGATTCATATTAAATCTAATAATTTTCCCAAACAAAAAAAATATTATATTATATTAATGTCAACCTGATAATGATTATAAAAAAATAATTAAAAAAAATACCACAAAATCATTTTAAACAAGTATTTTGATTTAAAAAATAATCATCACTCATTTATCACCCCGCATCCTGGTAAGACATATATGAACTGCATTGCAAGGGAGCACGCACCCAAGACATTAGTCGCACTTTCCCCCATTCTAGATCTACACCTCGCTTTAACTACTGTAGGAGCTAGCACTCCAACATAAGTGCCATCAAGTGCACCAACACAATTCTACCAAAAATTGTCAAAAATAAATGATTACTTATTAAATTGTAATTATGAATATTATAACTTTTATCAATAATGAAACATTACTAAAACTAGCATTTACCTGAAACTACCTCCACCTATTATCCATGCACCCAAAGAATTATTGGTTCAGTGTCTTTAGTAAGACACCTTGCAATCGGCACGCCTTAATGACATCATTGAAATACTTACTAATTGACCAAACCTCATAAAATTGAATTTGACATTTCGATTTTTATTATGGTGCCCAAGCACAACTAAGAACATAACAACCTTTTCCTCTAACACAACATATTTTGAATCTGATACACCCCTTGTTCTGATAAGCCCACACAACTGCATAAAGGTATGCTTATTTATGCGTAGTTGTTCATGACAGTCTATGTCATTATCTCTTACCAACCTATTTAGGTGGTCAATTTGTTGTTTGAAATGATTAGGATTTCTACTTATTTTCCTCGTAGCCTCAAACCTTTCCAGTACAACATGCAAAATGACAATATAAACTCCACAAGTATAATTCATGGATGATACAATATGTTGCAAGGCAACATATAGGTCTCTCCTACTATCAAACCCTTTATTATTTGCCATCTATGAAAAAAAAATAGTGCAATAGTAAACTAAATAACTAAAGCAATCAAATAGATAACTAAATCAATGCTAACTACTACTCACAACAGCTTCATGTCAACAATGAGATTTGATAGAAAATAATCTTATCCACAATAAGCATTCAATAAGAAGGATTATTAAGCTACGACAAAAATCAATCTTTTGACATAATTTTCTAGACAATCAGATTTTTTTAGGTTAAAAATTTTTTTAAAAAGAATCTGAGAACTTTTTTTTTTTTTTTTGTCATACACAAACAACTAGATTTCTCATTGTTTATGTTATATTTATAAATTAATATTTTTTGTTTGTATATAGATGCATAATTGTTTCCCATATCAAGAATATATAAAAACAAGAAATGTTGAAGAAGAAAGGTTATTCAATTGCAACAAAAATCAATCTTTAAACAACCTTTTCCAATATATAAAAATCTGATTACGTAAAAAATCAAACTCTCCATAGATTATTTGTTTTTGTTTTTTATTTTTTATGTGAAGAGTTTGATTCAATCAAATCCCTAGATTTTTACATACAAAACAAACAAATTTTTATTATCTTGTATAAATGAACACTATCAAACACAGGCCATAGATGTACAAGAATGGAGGAAAAAAATTAAAGCAAATTAGTTAATATATGCAACCTCTCTCAATCCTTTGATTTCAAACAAAGAGCTCAAATAAAAACTAAAAAGATATAATTATTATTATTATTATTATTATTGCTTGAATCATAAAAAGAAAAAAGAAAAAAGAGACATAATCAATATTCTCACAAACAATAAAATAGAGATAACATACCTACTGTTTTGTCAAAGATTACAAAAAGGGCTAAATTGAACAAATCCTTGTATAAATAAAGAAGGGTTTAGAAAGTTCAGATTGAACAAAAATCAGTGGAATAGCCACAAATGCTTTAGATAAAAATCATACAAGGAAAACCTAAAACCAGAAAATCAAAAAAAAAAAAAAAAAAAGAGAGCATAGTAGAAGGAAACGATGATTATCATCGAAAAAGCTTTGCCAATGGAAATCGGCCAAAAATTGAGTAGATCTATACTTGCAAAATTAGAGCTCTTTTCTCTCTTGGATGTATTGAGCGATATGTTTTATTGAACCCTAGTGTGTGTATATATTAGATAGACAAGAGGGTAAATTAGACTTTTAAATCATATTCAGCCTAGGGATATGATATAATTGGGGGAGGGGGGTATTGTATATCTACCAATTTTGGAGTATATACAATCCCATAATATATTATATCCTCTCTAAATTTTTTTTTTTTGCAAACACATGATATGTGGACCCCACAATATATAGGAGTCTTTTGGCAACAAGTTAAAAAAATCAATTTTTTTAGCCAAAAAAATCAATTTTTTTAGCCAAAAAAATCAAAAAACTAAAAAATCAACTTTTTACCAACTTCCCAAAACACCCCATAATATTCAATCCCATCATTTATATCTTGAAATCAAACTGAGACTGTTTGACCCCAAGCTACAAAAGTCAAAAAATCAAAAAATCAACCCAAATCCCAAACAAACCCTAAATTTTTTATTTCTTCAATTCCCCAACCCCCTTCATCTACATTCAGTTTTTTCCCCCTTGTGACAATTACTATCATATTTTATTTCTGCTCATACATCACAATATCTATAAAGGTTTAATTTTTGGTTGATTTTTAGTCACTAACGTTATATTTGATTGAGAAATTTGATGAGGGATTTAAAAAGAAAAAGTGAAAGGGTTTGTGAAATTAGATAAAATATAGGTATGTTTTTTTTTCACATTTCAAATACCTTTTTACATTTTTCTTTCCAAATCCCTCCTCAAATCTCTCAACCAAACGCAACATAAATCAATTTGGTTTCTTCTTTAATTTTTGGACTCAAAACTGAACAGAACCGATGCTAAAATCAAATCAACTTAGCCCATAAAAAGCAAGAATGGTTCAATTAACAAATTACTCAAATCTTTTTTATTTTTTCTTAGAGAAGATTTACACAAATCACTAATATTATTAGTTCAATAATTAGAATCTATGTATCATTGTGATTACATAATTACTTGCCAAGTAATTCACAAAATAATAACAATTAATAATTGCTGCTTTAAATTTCTATGTTACCACAATTAAAGAAATAAAATTTTTACTTTTTTTATTTATATATTACACAAATATTTAATATAGGAGTTTTCTTAAGTGTGCAAATTGTTGCCCACCACTACACACAAAGTAAAGTGTAAAGTAAAGTATATAAGTGAAGTGTAGTGTAAGAGAGAAGCAGAAGTATAAGCATATTATGATGGATAACAAAAGAAAAAAAAAGTTTTCAAAGGTTTAAGGTAAGGTATAAGTAAAAGCATGTAGTGTAAGATAAGAGTAAAGAAGTAACCATAACCAAACCCATTTATATATAACATAAGTAGGAAAGGCTAATATGCCAAATAAAGGGAACTACTCATGCTTAAGTAGAAAAAGTGAATAATCACACGAGACACTTGCTTTGCATGGTTATGGTCTATCCTCCATACAATTAAGCATTGTCCTCGTCAAAGTACTTTAGGCTGAATTTGGTTTTGATGAAAATGAAAGAAAGTGAAAGAAATGGAAAAAAATAAAAAATAAAAAATAAAGTTTTGTTTAGCGTGAAAGTGGTAGAAGTTATGTGAAAATTAATTTTTTTTACAACTTATAATAGTATGGTAACTAAACTTTCAGTTTTTTACAAAAAAATATAAGAAAATACAAAAAAGTTTAAACTTAGGGTAAATTATAAATTCACCTTCTGAAGTTTGCTTAAAATACAGATTGTTCCTGTGATTTGAAAAATTACAAATACTTCCTTATTAGAACTTTTTATTTAACAAAATTAACTAAAAAAATAAAATTCATAATTGCTCACCTATACAATAATAAAATTATCTAAATTATTAATTAAAACATATTTTTAACATCATTAAAAACTATTACTTGACTCGATAATTTATTAATAAAATGGGCGATTTGTTATAAAATTAGAAACCTCAAAGAGTGAAATGTAATTTTCAAAACTACAGGGGCGATTCGTATTCAAACCTCACGGGGTATATTTGTAATTTATCCTTAAATTTAATATAAAAGTAGTTACTTATAACTAGAATTCCTATTTTCTTGCAAAATTTTCATCGTAATCAAATTCATATTTTCTTTTCTTTTTCTTTTCTTGTACTTTACTTTCTATAATTTATTTCTTTCTAATCAAATGAAACCACTACCCCACCACAGAAAAATTATTAAATTGTTTCAAAATATCACTTCACATGACATTATTTAAGTGATATTTTTATAATCAAATGAAACCACTACCCCACCATAGAAAAATTATTAAATTGTTTCAAAATATCACTTCACATGACATTATTTAAGTGATATTTTTATAATCAAATGAAACCACTACCCCACCATAGAAAAATTATTAAATTGTTTCAAAATATCACTTCACATGACATTATTTAAGTGATATTTTTAATAATTAGAAATCATAATACACATTAATTAAGCAAGTCATTTTATTTTATTTTTTATCGTTAACTACTCAACAAAAATAAATTTGTTGCTATGTGATTAGTTTAGAGTAACATGTAAACAATACCCTGAGATTTTTCAATACTACTGAATAATACCCATCTAACCACGTAGTGAATAAAAAATGTGCTATTTTTGTCACCAACTACTATTTGAAAATCAAAAGTACACACATTTATGACTTGTCCTTGCATTTTTAATGTTGTTTATAGGACCGAATTATTTTTAACATTTTTAAGAATTTTTGTTACTTGAAACAAGTTTAGGATGATAAGTATATGGAAAATGTCTCGTAACTCAAATTTTGTGAATCAAAAATGGTTCAAATGGCCAAAATGACGTCGTTTTGGCCATTTTTATGTTGTTCTGTACTCAAAACGACGTCGTTTTGGCTATTGGAGTCACAAAATTTGAGTTACGTAATATTGTCGTAAATATATATCATCATAAAGTTTCCACATTTGAATTCCCTTGGAATATATATAGATCTTAAATTTATCAAGGAAAATAATATATATCATCATGTTTCTTTGGCTGCGCTTTAGTGTGATTTATGGAGTAGTTTACAAATTTTGGATTTATGTGTTTTCAGAATTTGTGTTAGAATATATGTAGTGTAATTTTTATTTATAGTTTATAACATAAAAATAATTTTAAAAAAAGGATTATTAAAACTAAAAGTACATGTTATAAATTTATATTTTTTAATTATTTATTTTTAACTTGTATGATATATGATATCAATACTTGTATGTTAGAGTTTTATGATTTTATGTATGATATCAATACTTATATGTAAGAGTTTTATGATTTTGGTTTTTTTTAGGATACACGACAATGATATATGATACCAGTACTTGTATGTAAAAGTTTTATGATTATAGTTATCTTTACGCTGTGTTTAGTTAGAGGATTTAAGGAGGGATTTGAAAAAAAAAAAAAAAAATTAGATGAAATGTAAATAAAATATACCTACATTTCACCTAGTTTCACACACATTTTTCCTTTCCCTTTCTAAATTCCTCCCTAAATCTCCCAACTAAACACAGCATTAGGGTCCTTTTGGGATGATGGTATTTTAGTTAAAACAAAAAATTTAAATAAATTATTAAATATTTTATTTAATAACCACATTGGGGCAAGACTCAAGTTATTAAAAAAAAAAAAAGTCAAAAAATCATATAAAAAAGTTAAAAATTATTTCTCATTTTCTCTATTTTTTTTTTTGGTGCACTTTTCATGAAAAGTAAAAAAATTATTTTCAAATATTTTAATTTTTTCACTTTATATTTTAAATAAAAAATTTTAAAAATATTAAAATAATTACTTTTCAAAGAAATCTCTAGTTATGATTTTAATACAATTTTATTATGTCACATCATGAATTAAAAGAGCTGTGCTACATATACTTAATGATTTACATATTTAATTAGAGAATTAAAATAATTACTTTTCAAAGAAATCTCTAATTATGATTTTAATACAATTTTATTATATCACATCATGAATTAAAAGGGCTGTCCTACATAGGAAAAAGAGGGATACACCCAGTAAATGGGTTACACCCAGTGATTGGTCCAAAACAGTTTTTTTTTTTTTTTTTAACCAATCCTACGCTGCCACGTCACTGGGGGTGGGGTGGGGGTCTTCAAAATTGGGTGTATGTAGCATTGTTGGTCCTACATATACTTTACGGATTTACATATTTAAAATAGATAAGAAGAAAGGGCCCACCAATGTGTGAGATTCGTACGCCACCCTATGTGTCTATTCTGCAATAAGTTTTGAAAATCATTTTGTATACAATGACCATGTTTAGTTTAATAATTTTGAAAAATAATTTTTTAAAAAGAGCCTATAAAATTTAAAAATTTATTTAATTTTATATTTTGAGAATAATTTTAGAATTTTGAATGATTTTTTTTTTTTTTTATACATTGAATAAATTAGTATAAGGAAAAAAATGATTGATTAATGTATAAGATCATCTCCAACGGTTCACTAAAGTTGACATCAAATTCAAATTTTGATGAAAAAGTTACTGTTTACTACTCCAACGGTTGCACCAAATCGATATCAGATTGAGATTTCATCAAACAATTCATAAAACTGAGGACAAGATACTGATTTCACCAAAACACTGTTTTGTGACTGTTGGAGGGAGGACCCGGTCGACCAACCGGTCGCCCGGCCGGTTGGCCAAATGGTCGACCGAATTCCTTTCAAATAGGTAAGTTCAAACAGGTAAAAAAAATCATATTTTGCCTTACCGGTTGACCGGCCAGTCAACCAATCAGTCGACCCGTCTACCATCTTCCATCTTAAAGTGGTGCTGCTTGCAAATTAAAGAATGGCTTTCCCCAAAATACCAGATGATATTAACATAAACAACTAAGCAGATAATACATCACTACCACCTACATGTCAACCAACCAATGATATAATCAGGAAATTCAAGTTTGGGTACTCCCAAATAATCCAAAAAGTCAAAAAGTTACTCAAAAAGTTAAAAAGCTAACACTATTGACCAAAAGTCAACAATTACGGCTGCACAACTCCCAATTCAAATTTTTCTCTAAAAACCAATTTTCACAATTTTTTATTACACATTTTTCCATAAAAAGTCAAAAAGTTAACCCAAACATCCATATTTTCAACCTTAATTTTTTTGTCCAAAAAGACAAAAAGTGCACTTATTTAGTCTTCCCAAACAAGGCCATGTGAAAAGGCTTGAAAGCAATGTGAGTGAAAAATTATCCTATGTTTCATCAATTGTTTCAATTGTTTCATCATTGAACATGCCTAATTGTTTCATCTTTACATAAAGCTGCAATTGTTTCATTATTGAAATATTTTAAAAAACATAGCGTTGAAACATAGCGTTCTAAAAAACATAGCGTTTAAAGCGGTGGAAAAATAAATAAATAAATAAATAAATTTACGCTTATCGGTCGACCCACCGATCGACCAGCCGATTGACCCATGGGATTTGATACGGGATTTTTAGAGCATCTCTAACGGTGAACTTCTTTTTTCACCAAATTTGAGTAAAAAATGACTAATTTCACCAAATCTGATATCAGTAGCTCCAACGGTGCATCAAATTCCGTATCAAATCCCGTGGGTCAACCGGTTGGTCGACCGGTGGGTCGATCGGTAAGCGTAATTTTTTTTTTTTTTTTTCGGCAGCTTTAAACGTTATGTTTTTTAGAACGCTATGTTTTTTAAAATATTTTAATGATGAAACAATTGCAGCTTTCTGTAAAGATGAAACAATTAGGCAGGTTCAATGATGAAACAATTGAAACAATTGATGAAACATAGGATAATTTTTCACTCACATTGCTTTCAAGCCTTTTTCACATTGAATTTCCTGATTATATCATTGGTTAGCCGGCATGTAGGTGGTAGTGATGTATTATCTGCTTAGTTGTTTATGTTAATATCATCTGGTATTTTGGGGAAAGTCATTCTTTAATTTGCAAGCAGCACGACTTTAGGATGAAAGATGGCAGACGGGTCGACTAGTTGGTTGACTGCCCGATCAACCGGTAAGGCAAAATATATATTTTTTTTTAACCTGTTTGAACCTTTTTTGACTGGTTTGAACCTACCTATTTGAAAGGAATTCGGATTAAGGTTGGTCAACCGCGAAGCAACCTGTTGGTCGATCGGTCCTCCAACGGTCACAAACAGTGTTTTGGTGAAATCAATATCTTGTCCTCAGTTTGATGAATTGTTTGATGAAATTTCAATCTGATATCGATTTGGTGCAACCGTTGGAGTAGTAAACAGTAACTTTTTCATCAAAATTTGAATTTGATGTCAACTTTGGTGAACTGTTGGAGATGGTATAAGATAAGAGAAAAACAGAGGAGAAGGAAAGAGAGAGAAAAATGATTGATTGATATGTGGTAAACAGAAAAGTGATTTTGAAACTTTTTTTTCAAAATTTTTTAATCAAACAAATTTTGAGATTTTTTCTCAAAAATTAATATCCCTAGATACAAACCAAACAAGTAAATATTTTCACTAAAAAAACAAAATAATTTAAATTTATTAAAAAAAATTTATTCAAACAAAATTTTAAGATTTTTTCTCAAAAATTATATCCGTAGATACAAACCAAACAAGGTCAATATTTTCACTTAAAAAATAATTCAAATTTATTAAAAAAACCTTACAAAAATAATTTTAAAAATCGTTTAATTGAGATGAATTAAAAAATAAATAAATTTCACCTAATTTATAATAATAAAAAAAAACACTGGAAACAAAAATAAGCCAAACAAAAAACAGTAAAAAAAATAGGAAGTTTAAAAAAAAAATTATGATTTTAATTATAAATATTTATAAAATTTAACATGAATTTGTAATTAATTTTTTAAAATACCACTGATTTAATTTTTTTTAAAACTAAAATTAATATTCTTATTTATTTATATTTATTTTTAAACTTAGCAGTTCAATTTTATTTTCTCTCTCCCTCTCTCTCTCTCCACTTTCAGTCATCAGCTGCGTAAAGAATTCTCTCTCTACCAGAGTTGTATATATATATCACCAAGGAGAGACGTTTGCACAATCTCAAACTCATCTAAGCTTTTTTTTGTTTTCTGTATATGTAAAGGTTTGCTTTTTATATCCACATCTCAATCTTCCGTACTGTTTATATATATATATACACAAATCGTTTTACTGTTTTTGGAATCGAAGTATTCGGAGATTCAACCTCGACAATTACCAGATCTATCAAATCATAATAACCATTCAATTTGATCCGAACCCTCGAAGATTCGTTGAATTTCTCATTGAATCACTGCATGTTCTCTTACTTTCCATTCAATTTGTGAATTTGCAATAGTTGAATTTCAAATTGGGGATGGTTTTGTATGTCAAGATCCGTGTTTTTCTTCATGTTTGTGTAATTTTTATTTATATTTAGGTTTTATGAATATTGGGTGTGGTTATTGGAGTAAAATTCAGTGGATTATTGTTGTGATAGCTGCATAATTTTGTTGGGTTTTCAATTGTGTAATCTTTTGGTTTGGTTCTGAGTTGGGTTGATATTACCTGTTGAAAAAGGATTTGGAGTGTAGATCCTGTAATTTTAATATACTATTATTTACAATTTAAAATTGCATACTTTATAATGGAGTTTGGGTAGTTAAATAATGGATACTATGAGATTGTTTTGGGCTGAGGTGAGGTACTGTTTTTTTTATGCGGGCTTGCAATATACAAATCTTGTCGTATGAAGAACATAAGCTAAGTATAAGATTTCGCCACCTAAGTGTTATTTAAGCATGAAACTCTGTAGGTTTAATGATTGGACTCTACAATCATTTGAATAATCAGAGTATTGGGTTTGGAAAGTCCAAGCTTTATCTCATTTGTTTTGGTTGTTGATGTTGTTGTTGCTGCTGCTGAGTTGCCACTGGAAAGCGACATCTGGCTGCAGAATCTATTTTTTAATTTTTTTTTTTAACTCTCAATTTGACTAGGCTGCCTGCTCGTTGATCATCATATTAGTGTTCAAACTCGAGTGTGTCTTGTGTGTATTTAGTGATTACTTGAGTAGTTAGAGTGCATTTTTACTAATCAAGTATTGATTTTTTATATAATTATTTCGGAATTTTATCATAGCTTCCAACATACTGTAGCAATGCGATACTACAATTATACGAATAAAATGAAAATAAAAAAAATTATCATTTGAAATAGTTAAATTGAAATGAGTTTTTGTTCTTAAAGAATTTGAAGCAACAATTTGGATGCAGTTCTTGAGGCTGCACTAGTTTATAAGCTTCTTCATGGTTTTATACCTACTTTGGTAGGGTGGAAGAATTAGAGGAAGGAAACACGGGGAGGGATTCATATGTTTTTTCTTGTTTGTTAGGAAGGAGAAGGGAAGGGAAAGGAAAGGAAAGGAAAGGAAGAGGACCTTCCTCCTAGACCCACCATATTTCTTCCTTTCAAAAATGGGATGAAAGGAGGAGGGAAAGACCTCTTTCCCTTTTTTTTGACAGATATGTCTTAAAAAATAATCTTCATCGTTTACTTCAGGGCATAGTCGTAAAGTTGTCCATCATGCCTTTCTTATATGCTATAACCATTGGCAGCTTGTATTTTGATGTTTATGCGAAACCTAGATGAGAAGTGATTAAATATTTTTTTCCATTCACTTATGAGGGGAAAAAGGAAAAATGAAATATGGTTTCCAATCTCTTGAAAGTTGGAAAATTGGTTACCTTTCTTGGGCTTTTCTTCAAAATTTTAAGTTGTCATTTATAATTGTTTGTATATCTACATGCATAGGTATACGTTCAGGTTGTAACAGCCATTCTAATTTCATTTCTAAACACAGATATAGGAAACTGCACCAGTCTCTACAATCCTCTACATTTGGGTTTCCTTGACAGTAACAGGAAATGGTCAAAAGGTTATTTCTATTTCATAAATTGTCCTCGTTGGAATGAAATTAGCCACAGAAAAATGTTTTGACATTTTGTTTTGAACAGGTATGGAGTGTTTTGATGTGCAAGCATTACCATGTCGCAGTGCTTAGACGGGGTTAAGCATTTGTGTGCTTCCCTACTTCGCTGCTGTGATCTTGAGTTGTATAGACAATCCAGAGACCTCGAAGATCCTGAAGTTCTTGCAAGGGAGACAGTGTGTATGCTACTGGCCCATACCGTCTTGATTTTGTATTTATTTTTTTGGAATTTTTGAAATTCATATCACTGTGATGGTCAGCATATTGTCCACCTTTACCTATCAAAAGTAAAATTTTCAGAACAAAAAGAAATGATGGTAGTTAGTACACTTGTTGTCTGATTCAACTAGCTTTGTAATGTACTCATGATTCTAATTATTTGTCTTTTTATTTCCTATAATGAAAAAGCAACCAAACTCTTCTCATGAAGATTGTGATTTTTCTACTTGGATTGGATGCAGTTAGTGTAAGTGAAATAGAGGCTCTTTATGAACTATTTAAGAAGATTAGCAGTGCAGTAATTGATGACGGTTTAATCAACAAGGTTCGTCTATATCTTTGTGGAAAATTATTGTTGCATTTTTTAACATGTTAAGATGATATGCTATTGTAGTACTGCTCTTAATAACCATGAATTTGATGCTATTCTTTATATTTTCTAGTGTCAATGTGTTGTTACCTCTCCACAATCTAACTCTTGTTTCTTGAATGCTTTCTTTCTATATAATATTGCAGGAAGAGTTTCAATTGGCATTATTTAAGACGAACAAAAAAGAGAGCCTGTTTGCTGATCGGGTATTTTATTTTTGACTACTATTATTCTTGTTGCTCTTGTTAATGCTCACCTTAGCTAGACATTCTCTTAAACTAGTTTTCATGTGTTCTTTTTCTTGCACAGCATTTTTTAGAGCACCATGAATTATGAACTTTTCCATACACATACTTTGTTAGTGATAAAAAAAAAAACATGCATATTGTATATGTAGGTATAAGCACAGTCATATATAGATGCATGTTTATTTGTGTGTTTGTGCCCGTTTTAAAAGCTGCAGACTAGGAATATAGAAATATTTGTGTATTTCTGTGTTGAAAAGTGAATTATGTTGGAATCACTCATCATTATGTTGATATATAGTTTATAGATACCTCAGAACAAATATGCTAAATCTTCTAAAGCTATTCTCATCCTAATTTTTTAATAATTTCAGGTATTTGACTTGTTTGACACAAAACATAATGGCATCCTAGGCTTTGAAGAATTTGCCCGCGCACTCTCTGTATTTCATCCGAACGCCCCTATTGATGATAAGATTGAGTGTATGCTAGAATACTCTACAATATTTCTATGATGATGGAATTTTTTGTTGTAGTTCATTTAATCTGAAATTTCTACTTTGCACTTTCATTACACCAATAATTTTGTGTTGCAGTTTCGTTTCAACTGTACGATCTCAAGCAGCAAGGTTTTATTGAGAGGCAAGAGGTAACTACTTGCATTATCATGAACTGTTTTGAGACCTTAATTAAATTTGGACTTTCCATAGCTGTGATGGCTTCCATTATTTTCACTTTTCTGTTTTTCACTGGTCTTAATTAATACTCTATGATCACTGAAATCTACTCAATTGTTTTCTTATTTGGTCTAGTGAATTATATGAATTGCTAATAGATACCAATATCTTATCCCATGAAAAATCCATAAACCGTGACTTGACTTGAGAGGCATTGCTGAAAAAAGTTTGCTTTGCTGTTTAAGTTTCAGTAACTTTTTCATGTGCTAAGACACAATGTGTTTTTTTCCATGGAGCACAATTCACGTAGGGACAATACGTACACAGCAAAATATCAACTAAGGTAAGAAACTATAAAGCCAAAATATGAACTACCATTGTTGGTTAGGAATATATTCTCAAACGTTCTTCTAAGCTGTATTTCTTTATTATTGGGTTGGAACCTTAAAAACAATGAAGGAACTGTAGGTTGAATGGATAAAATGATCGTTGTATTTTTACTAGTTGTTTTGTTGAAAGTTTACTTTGCAACAAAGATTGAATGAAATAGAAAAGGTGTACAATATTATGGACCTAGTGGGTGTCGACTTTTTATGTTGGCCAATAATTTGAGTGACATAGAATAAACATACGTCACTCTCATGTGAGTGATTTTCCATTAGAGCAATTCTTGTTTGAGCTAAGCCAATGGAAAGGAATTATAGTTCGCCAATATACTTCGGTGTTGGGCATACTATGGTTGAATACTAGATGTTAAGGCATTTGGTTTAATGGTTTTCCTCTTTGTTCCCTTTTCTTAGATTTAGCCTTCAATAAGAAAGCTGTGACAAAGTGTAGTTCATGTTATTTATCTTTAATATCTGTCATATTTTTTCAGTGTTTTAGATTTGTAATCGACTTCCGAAATGTAGGTGAAGCAAATGGTAGTGGCAACTCTTGCAGAATCTGGTATGAACCTTTCAGATGATGTTATAGAGAGCATCATTGACAAGGTGCTCCCTCAACCTGAGTTAATTAAAGTAACATCTATTTATCATATATATGACTTTAATTAGCTCTAGGCATCCATATCTAATGTAATAGTATGTGCCTTGTTTTCCTCATCCTCATCCTTTTCATTTTTAATTTAATTTAATTTTTTTTTTTTTATCTTGGTTCTTTTCTCCTACTAGTCATACGGATTCAAATTTATTTTGTTACGCTCTTTGTACACTCTGTTTCTAAAATCGAGCAGTTAAACTAGGGTGTAATGTTCTAGAAGGAGGTAATTTACTCTAAAAGTGCTTTATTCATCTTGTGTCATTCTTTCTTTTTTGTTGTTTTGTTTGTTTGTTTGTTTGTTTTTTTTTTTTTTCCTTCCACATAAAGACAACTAGTAGTTAATAGAAATATTTTCTGCTGCATTTCTCTTGTTAAACCTACTTTTTGAGGATTAAATTGCCAATTGAAGCTCCCTTGGTTTTACAATCATCACCTTACATAACCAGATGTGGCATTTTTCAAGCAACCTACCAATGGCAATATGAATAGTCAAATATGAGTCATGCATAAAATAATGGGTGCTAGATTCTGATATGTAATTTTGGGAAAATTGCATTTTAGTGGGAACAACTCAAAATTGGGGTAACCACTGGTTCAGTCTAGTGGTTTTTACCTTGGCCTACTAACCTTGAGGTTATGGGTTCAAGTCTGAGGACAACCACTTTGTGCATATACGCCAAATGTTAGGCATATACCCAATCTAACTACTCCCAAACACCCATTAATGTTTTTGTTTTGTAGGAAACCAAAATGAAACTTTAGTGGAATGCTGAAATCCCAATCAGTTTTTTGATACCGATTAAGAATATTCTACAATGCTTATTTCTATTTGTTTCTTTCTTTGTTACCGCAAATTTGTTCATAGACCTCAATTATTTAATTATTGAGAATATATTAACATTTATATTGGTTTTTATTTTTGTTTCCATACATTTTACAAATGTTTTTTCCTCATTTCCCTTATGTTTCCAAAATGATTCCGTTTCGATCATTGGTTGTATGGGGAGTTTTAGCATTCATATGAGAGTGTTCTTTATTTGTTCTGAAAGATTCACTTTCTAAAAAAAAATTTGTTGTTTTTTGGGACATTTTTTCAGACCTTTGAGGAAGCTGATACAAAACATGATGGGAAGATTGACAAGGAAGAGTGGAGAAATCTTGTTCTGCGTCACCCATCTCTTCTAAAGAATATGACCCTTCAATACCTCAAGTAAGCTGCAAATTAATTTCAATTGTCTTTCTCTAGTTTGATATCTGTAGATTTTCTTTTTATGTTAATATGAATACAAACATTAATTGATAGCTAAAAGGTTTTGAGTGTATGTTGTGTGAGCTGATTAGATCTATGAATTATTTTCTTTATATTTGAAAGACAACATGTCCTAAGAGTAGCATAAAGTACGTAATTGATTTCGTAACTTGTCCATTCTATTAGCACACAAGTGAAAACATGTTTTCAAGTTGTCACACATTGTTTTCATACCTTAATTACCCCTACAACTATGCATATTTTTTATTTCAAATTTTGATTTCTTTAGTTTGTTTTTCCTTTCATCAACATTCAGTTCTTTCTTTCCCACGTCAAGTATTTATTTCATAACAGAGGTGTTTTGAGTACTAGTCTAAGAAACTACTCAAGTCGTCCATGGACTTTTTGGACTTTTTGAGACGTGAAGACATTTGAAATTATTTACATCAGAATTTACATCATGTGCTTACATTTGTTTAATTTTCTTTGAACAGGGACATCACCACTACATTCCCGAGCTTTGTATTCCATTCGAGGGTTGAAGATACATGATTCCAGTTCTTTATTTTAGGTTTTGATTTTTGTTATTATTATTGGTTTAGTTCATAACAATGCAGCTCTTTTGCTTGTGATAGGAACCAAAAGGGTAAGTTGTGGAATTGTATTTGTTATTTTCACAAAGATTGCAGGTTGTGTATGTTTATTATTTAGCGGTTGCGGCGGTTTTTTTTATTTTTTTTATCAAGCTTTCTGGTTGGGTTGTTTGATTTCAGTGGATAAACATACATGTCTTTTTGAATAAATGTTACTTTTGCTTGAACTTTGCTGAGCCACTGATCTGTTTCTTCATTCTGTTCCATAAAATAAAATTTAAAAAAGAAAAGAAAAAGAATGGTCCCTCCCATACCAGCTACACATATAAGAGAGTTATCTCTTTTACTTGCAAATATAAAAAGGCTCAGCCTGGCAAACACCGCTCTACCCGAACGTCCCTGGTTAGGTTGAAAGCCTCACTCCCTCGATGGGAGTTGTTTCCACTGGTTTGCAGAAAGGCATGGGAGAGTTGGCACCGGGCGTGACTGAACCATTTGCTAGGATGAGAGCTAATAATGAACAGGAAAGAAGAACCTTAGATGAGATGAGAGAACATGTTATAAGGAATTGGAGGCATCTAATTCTGTGCAGTAAGCATTAAAGTTGTGATTGAATTATGAATTTAAATAAAAATTTATAAAAATAAAAGGAAAGACAAAATAAATAGAGAAAAGGAAAATATGAATAAATTACAAATTAAAAATTTAGCTTAGGAATGAAATAAAAATTTAACTTTTTGTCCAAAATAAAGATATTTTATTTTTACATTTTCCTCATTTTTTTTTTCTTTTAAATTTTTACCCAAGACAGGTTAAAAAAAGAGACGATAAAACAAACACTGATGGGTTTAAAAACTCCGGTTCAAAACAATTGCATTTGGGTGAAAAAAAACTCAAGTGACTCTCAAATTCCCATAACTCAGAACCCACACACATCATCTCTAAATTTAACTTGGGGAAAAGAAAAGCCTTCTTCCAAATGGGCTTAAAAGTCACCTTTGTAGCATCCATAAAAATCTACAACTACAAAACAGAAACAAAAACAAAAGCCAGAAATATAGAAAAAACAAAAACATCATTTAATAATGGCCAGCTATCTAAATCCAGTACCACTACCTATATCAGTAAAGACAGAGTAGGACAGAACTAAAAGCCAGAGACACAAATTTATAAAGATACTACTATTAAGCCAAGAATCTCAAAACGGTTTTGTGGTGGTGGTGGGTAGCTTGTCATTTAATCAACTTCCTCCATCTTGCTCCCCTCGGCATCAGCATCAGCTTCCTCCAATGGTGGCATATCCACATCAGCTTCACCAGCTTCCTCATCGATGCTCAGACCAAGTTTCAACATTCTATGGATCCGGTTGCCGAAGGTGTTCGGGTCATCAAGACTGAACCCTGAGGTGAGCAATGCAGTCTCAAAGAGCAAGAGAACCAAATCCTTCACTGACTTGTCGTTCTTGTCCGCATCAGCCCTCTTCCTCAGCTCCTCCATAATGGGATTCTCCGGGTTGATCTCCATGGTCTTCTTGCTCGACATATACCCAGCCATGCTAGAGTCCCTCAAAGCCTGCGCCTTCATGATTCTCTCCATGTTGGCAGTCCATCCATACTCACCGGTCACCAAACAGCAGGGTGAGTCCACGACACGATCAGACACAACAACCTTCTCAACTCTGTCGCCCAAAACATCCTTGACCACCTTGCAAAGACCCTCAAACTTCTCCTTGAGTGCTTCTTTTTTTGCCTTCTCATCTTCAGTCTCGTCAAGTTTCAAACCCTCCTTTGTTGCAGACACCAGCTTCTTCCCTTCAAATTCCTTCAATTGACCCACCGCATACTCATCAATGGCATCAACCATGTAGAGGACCTCAATCCCCTTCTTCTTCAGCTTCTCGAGGAATGGAGAGTTTTCAACGGCCTTCTTGCTCTCACCGGTGATGTAGTAAATGTCACTCTGGCCTTCCTTCATCCTGGTCACATAGTCCTTGAGGCTAGTCATCTCATCTCCACTCTTGGTGGAGTGATATCGAAGAAGTTCAGCAAGTTTGGTCTTGTTTGTGGAATCCTCGTGAATGCCAAGCTTGAGGTTCTTGGAGAAGGCCTCATAGAACTTGTTGTAGTCTTCCTTGTTCTCAGCAATCTCGAAAAAGAGCTCAACACACTTCTTCACCAAATTCTTGCGAATCACCTTCAGGATTTTGTTTTGCTGCAACGTTTCTCTGGAGATGTTGAGTGGAAGGTCCTCAGAATCAACAATACCCTTCACAAAACTCAGGTACTCTGGGATCAACTCCTCACAGTTATCCATGATGAAGACACGGCGAACATAAAGCTTGATGTTGTTAGGCTTCTTCCTTGTGTCAAAGAGATCAAAGGGTGCCCTCTTAGGCACAAAGAGAATAGCCTTGAACTCCAATTGGCCCTCAACTGAGAAGTGCTTCACAGCTAAGTGCTCCTCCCAGTCATTGGTGAGACTCTTGTAGAAAGCAGAATACTCTTCCTTTGTAATCTCCTCAGGCTTCCTCATCCAGATGGGCTTCTGCTTGTTCACCAAAGACCACTCGTGGGACACCTCCTTGATCTTCTTCTTTTTCTTCTCTTCCTTCTCCTTCTCTTCGTCAACATCCTCAACCTTTCCTTCCTCGTCTTTCTTCTCTTCCTCATCCTCGTCATCAGAAATTTCCTTCTCTGTAGTCTTCTCAATCCAGAGAGAGATTGGGTAACTAATGAATTCAGAATGCTTATTGACCAAGTCCTTGAGACGTCGTTCCTCAAGGTACTCAAGCTGGTCTTCTTTAAGGTACAGGGTCATCTTTGTACCCCTACCAAGACTTTCACCAGTGGTGTCTCTGGTGACAGTGAATGAGCCACCAGCTTGGGATTCCCAAACATATTGCTCATCGTCATTGTGCTTTGAAACCACTATCACCTTCTCAGCAACCAAGTAAGCTGAGTAGAACCCAACACCAAACTGCCCAATCATGCTCACGTCAGCACCAGCAGCAAGAGCTTCCATGAACTCTTTGGTACCAGACCTCGCAATTGTACCAAGATTGTTCACCAAATCTGCAGCCATTAAATTTCCATTTAGAGACAACATAAAAATCCCAACAAACCATACATACAACAAGACTAGACTAGATGATACACAGTTGCATCTCTACATACCGGCCTTGGTCATGCCAATACCACTGTCAATAATGGTCAACGTGTTGTTGGTCTTGTCAGGAATAATGTGGATGAAAAGCTCTGGTTGTGCATCTAGCTTGCTCTTGTCAGTCAAGCTCTCAAATCGAATTTTGTCCAAAGCCTATATAGTACAAAATTTTAATGAGTATAATTAAAATTACAGGACAAACAGTTTCAGAAAACCATAGATAAATTTTTAATACATAAGTTCTTTCTGATGCAAACAACTACCTACACAATAAGAAGAGAATAACAATTGATACAAAATAAACAATTCAACATTATACACCAACTTAGCCAAACCACATATAAATTCACCAAATAAACAAGACAAGACAAAGAAGACCAATATATCCAAATCACAATTGAATCTTTTAGACTTGTTCTTATATATTAAATAATTCACCAAATAAACAAGCACACATCTTACTACGACACCCAAAATGAATATAGGTGATTTGATACACTAAAACAATAAATACTCAACTCAAACGTCGATTATCATATTGTTATAGAAGGGTCAATATACCGTATATATATATATAAACAACACCAACCTATACCATTAATCTCAAAACCATGAAAAGGGGGAGATAAATATAAAATAAATAAAAACATCAATGCTTTGAGATCAGTACACATTTTTTACAAAATTTATGCACATAATTTTATTTTCATATTTTCCATTCCATTGAAACATTAAACAAAAACAAATAGATACAAAATCATAGATCTTTGATTTCTATACAACACATATCTTAAAATTCATAAACAAAAGAGGATCTAAATCAAAGAGAACAAAAAACGAACGATTCAAACCAGATCAATCTTGAAATCAATAATAATAACAATAATCAACGTGTAAAAGAGATAGATATAGAGACTTACATCGGAGGAATTGCTAATGAGTTCACGGAGAAAGATCTCTTTGTTGCTGTAGAACGTGTTGATGATGAGACTCAACAGCTGGTTGATCTCAGCCTGGAAAGCAAACGTCTCGGTCTCCGCCATTTCCGATCTGTAAACACACACTCTCTCTCTCTAGAAATTGAAAGGCGATGAAGAACAGTGAGGAGTTCTAGGGTTTGCGAGAAAGCAAGAGGCGGGTGGAGAAGAGTGAGAAGCGCTCCTTATATAGGAGTTTACTAGGGTTTGGTTTCTAGATCCTTCTATTAGAAAATTATGCCTATTATATTATAATTCGTTTTCTAAAGGGCCTGTCAAAGTACAAAAATAAAATAAAATATATAAAAAGTATTTAAAAGGCTTCAATAATCTTAGTATAATTAAATGGGAAAATTGTAAACGAGTGGAAGAAATTTTTTTTTAAAAATATTTAAATTGGTGATAAATTTTATTAATTTTAATAATTATAATTATAATTTTTTTTTATGAATTTGTAAATATTTTATAATGATCTCACTGAATTATAATTTCAACTAATTAAATCAAGTTTGTTTAAAATTTAAAGGGTTAATTACACGAATAGTCTCTATAGTTTGGGACTTGTGTCACTTTGGTCCCTGAATTTTCAATTGTGATACATTTGATCCTGAATTTTGAATTTTGTTTCAAATAAGGACAATTGAAAAAATCATTAGATTTTTCAAGGGTAAAATCATTAATTTGATAAAATATAAACTAATTTGACAAAAATAAATATCAAAAAAATATTTTTAATTTTTTTAAAATTATTTTTATCCACCAATGATAAAATTATGTAAAATTAATAAAAATTACATGATTAATTTTTTAAAATTAATTTTACATGATCATCATCCAAACATATAATAAAAATTAATTTGGTAAAAAAAATAAATAAATATCTAAAAGATTTATCAATTTTACATAATTTTATTTTTAATAAGTAGAAATAATTTTTAAAAATTCAAAAATATTTGTTTGACATTTATTTTTGTCAAATTAGTTTATATTTTATCAAATTGACAATTTTACCCTTAAAAAATCTAATTATATATTCAATTGTCCTTATTTGGAACAAGATTCAAAATTCATGGTCAAATGTGTCACAATTAAAAAGTCAGGAACCAAAGTGACACAAGTCCCAAACTATAAGGACTATTTGTATAATTTACCCAAATTTAAATTTGTTTTACGTATACACAATAATTTTAAACAAAGACTTTTTCTTTAAATGTCGTCTTATATAAATAATATGAATTGGTTTTTGGTTTGCGATTGATTTTTTAGTTTTTTTTTTTTCAATTATTTCTTCAAAAAAATTAATACTTATATGTTTTATTCGACTATATTAGATAGTCTAGAAAAGTATAAAAAAGAAAATATTTGAAAAAAAATTATTAAAAAAAATCAAAATTTTTTAATTTTTTTGAGTCTTTAGTTATCTCTTTTTTCTTTTTTTTTTTAGATCAGAAAAATAAATAATTTGAACACAAATTTTATAAAAATAAAAAAATAAAATATATGCTTTTTATATAGATGTCAACCCAACGCAAATTTTATTTACACATTGACCTTATTTTTGTACGAATAATGCTACATATCATGAAAATGATTATAAAAAATTCTCCACCGTTAGATTATACATACAAGAAAACATCACACACTAATTAAAGGATGAAAAATCATTTCATGATATTTTTTTTATGATACCTAATATTTTTTTTTTTTTTTGTATTCCATGTTATTATATGTGATGTAAAAGGACCTCCTTATAAAAAATTGTTCCTTGTATGAATTTTTATTTTTCTTTAATTTAAGATTTTTTTTTAAAAAAATAAAAAATAAAAATCCTATATTATGTCATATGAGAAAATTCCTTGCACTTTGGAACACTCCCGCCAACAAGGTGCTCTTTATTTTCAATGCATTTGCATTGCTCCTTCCATTCATTTGTCCTCTCCTTTATAACTTTTTTGGATGTGACTTGATCATTGGGTCATTCTTTCCTCTCTCTCCAAGGTCCAAAAGAATCGGAAATGTGCACTTGTCATGAACAGAGGCGTACCAAAGCTCTATTTTGATATTATATGGTTACATTCTTTAATTGAATTTTGAGATTTGCTTTTTAAAAAATAATAATAATTTAATAAGACTAATTATGAGTCTCATTTTGATGATCATATTTATTGAGGCTGCATTTTTATTTAAATTTATAATCTAAACATAATCTAATTTTGTAAGTCTTCCTCTATGTATGTCACTCGGCAAAAAATTTATATTGATATGACAATTGTAAACATAAACTATAGGTGAGTGGACTATAAAAAAAAAAAATTTAAAAAATTTATCAGAAGCTATATTTCATATGAATTGTGTAGATAGTCGCTTTGGGCCAAGGAATAGGCCACTATTGGGCCAAGGGCCACCCTGGTATATTGTGTCAGATCACGACCTGCAATCACCAATCAAAAGCCCATCAGAGAATTGGGCCGTAAGAGGAGATATGGGCTAAGGGAGAGATCAATGGACCGAAAGAGGGCATTTATGAAACCAAAAACCAACAATCAATCCAAAATAATCAACCATGGGCCGAGAGTCGAAAAAGGTGAATACCCAACCCACAACAATCCGTTTCAGGACTGTGTAGGCCCATCAAAATATTATTTGAAGCCCAAGCCCAACAAATTTGGGATAAAACAAGCAAAGTCCAAGCTCCATAGGTTAGGCCCAGTGAATAAGTCATTGAGGCCCAAGAAGCTTGAGGCCGACCAGCAAAAGACTAATCCTTCAAAGAGATGCAAACCCATGAGGCCTGGGCCTGAGTCAATCATTTCCAGCCCACCAAACCCAAGCCCTTGGGCTTAACTGAGCCAAGCCCAATCAGCCTGCTACAAACTTTTCTCCCCAACAAATGGGCCCCGGAAAGGCATTAGCCCAAAAGCAAATAATATGGCTATGTTTGGACCATGAATTTCAAATCTTTATCTAAATTCATAAAGCGTATTGACACAAAATCTACCATAGAAAAAAAATATAAAATATTAACCATACATGTAGAAAAGTCTTTATAAAATATTTTGTATGGTTGATTCTGTAGGCGATTATGTGTTTCACCATTAAATTTACATTACAAATGTCACGAATAAATGTAAAAATTTGCCTATTCACAAAATAACGTAAAAAAAGAAAAGAAAAAAAACATCTGAATTTAAAATATGCATAAATAAATATGAATATATATTGATGGATAAAATTTCATATCTAAAAACCTTCCATATACATTATGTATTCGAATAATTTCTATATATGATTCTATAATCAATTTATATATTCTTCGATTTATTCTTTTCCAAATGACAAATATTATTTCCCATTGATGAATGATACCAATCAACTCAAACATTTCATTGGGCACTTGGGTTGACCCCATATCCAAACACATCAAGGACACGTGCAAGATTTAAGGATTAAGTACAAATATAATCTGTTTAAATTATAATAATTCCTTCTTTTTGGTTGATTGGATCTTCTTTTTCTTCTTTTATAGTGTGAAAATGTTTTCATTAAACAAAAAGTAAAGAGCTTTAGCAAACAGATTTTTTTGACACCAACATTGAATAGAAATGTCACTATAGTTGTGTTTTAGGTAAAGCTCCCAATCACTCTTTTTAAACAATAATACAAAAAAAGAAGTGTTTTTGGGATGCCAAAAAAACACTGAAATTAGGGAAAGATTAAGACAGAAACATTTTGATTAGGGGGACAATGATTTGACCTTAAATATGGATTTTAGGCTCCGACAAAGCAGTATTTTTATAAGAAAATTTAGCAAAGCATTTGGCTAATCTCTTCGAGTAATTATTGGGTACTCAAGAGAATATTCTTACTTGGTATCTTTCTCAATTTTGTTTCGTTTATATTGTTATTATTATTTTACTTAAAAATATGAAGGGTGACATTTGATGATTAATTTAAGATATTAAACGACATATCGCCTTATATCCTATTTGTATGCAACAATTTTTTCTTTTATCTCTGCATGTAAAAGGAAGACAAAGCAAACAACAGAAGTACAAAGTGAAGTTTTTTGTGTTTGACAATCAAATAGCATTATATGAGGTATATTAATTAACAAGCCAGAAACACAAAAAAAACAATGCCAAAACAATGTTCAAATTGTGATCCATTCTAGGAAGGTCATACTCAACTGGATTTGAATAACAATAATAATAGTCAACTAACTATTTTCATATTTTTGTTTTTAATTTTTTTGAGATAAAGAGTAAGAGACCTTTTATCTTTCTCAGTTTATTTTTTCTACATCCTACAAACAGTCCAATAATTCATGTATCTCTCTCTCTCTCTCTCTCTCTCTCTCTCTCTCTCTCTCTCTCTCTCTCTCTCTGTGTTGCATTTCTCATGAAAGAAAGAAAACATTTTTTCTGACAACAAAAACAACAAGAATTTTACACCAACATGGAGGGGGGCTAACATGGCATGTTCTTATTAATCTTTTAATTATCTTATTAAAGTATAATAAGCATCTCTTGTATACTCTTCATAATAAGCCACTATCAAACCCAATCTTTATGTTCATATCAATTTGGTCATTGTAGTTAAGATGCATGGTCTCAAAATACTTATAGCCATTAGATCTCATAATAAATTTTCAATGATCTAATAATTATAAGTGTTTTGAGACAAACAAAAAGATTTAAAAGACATATGATCTGGTTCTATGGAAAGGCCTATAATTCTCTATCCCTAAATTCCTTTGTCCTTGTCTTCAAATACTCACTCGTTATCATTAGATAACAATTTGAGATTACTAAACTCGAGTTTTCAATTATGTAATCGTTGTAAATGTTTTAAAACAGGAAAACATGAAGAATTAGAGACAAAAAATCTCGTGCCATTGAACAACCAAGAATCCTCTATTCCATTGTCTCAAAATAGTCATAACTATTAAATCGTTACAAAATGAGATTTTTAATACTTAAATAAATATGAGATGTAGTTGTCAATATATTTATTCAATGGTTAATAATAATAATAATAATTATTATAGCAACACACTAAAAGTTTGCTCTTGCAAATGTAACTTTTACTCTGAAAACCCGGAAAGATCTCTCCTTTCACCAAAAAAAAATAAAACAGGGCAACCAATGAAAAAAGAAGGGTTGGAGGAAGGGACCATCTTGGATCATAAAAATTTGGTCTGGTATATTATAGCATCTTGGTGTTCTTTGTCTCTTCTTTTAATGTTGGTTGTTGTCTCTTTGTAACTCCAACTTCAGCTTATATTATTTTCTTTTTCAGTTATGTTTCCAGCACAAAAAAAATTTATAAAATGAAATACAGATGTTAGACAAAAAATAATTTACATGTGAAAACTTTCGTATGTGATTTATTTTACATGTGTATCTGATTCTATAAAACTTCTTTCACTTAAATTTACTTTTTTTTATTGTTTTTTCCTCTAACTTTGGTGTTTGTGTTGCATGGGGCACTTGAAAAATGGGATTGTCAAGTAACTATCAAAGTATCAAAGCAACCATGTATCTGCCAAATTGTACAGCAAATTTATAACAATGATTGAGACTCTCATTTTTTGGAGACTCCCACAATCTCTTTGGATGATGGTGTAAACTTCACACATACATAAGTGAATTCCATATATACATCAATAATGGAGATCCAAAAAAAATTATGAAAGTCTTTAAAAAATAGAATTCTCAAGCATTTTTCACAAATTTACGTGGGTTGTTTATATGAGAAAAGTAACATGGGGAGTGGTGAAGATGGGAAGGTCTGTCTTTTGATGCCCTTACATACAAATGAAGCACATGGGTCCCCACATTCACTAATGTTATTGAATCTTCATTGTGTAATATCTAAGGTTATCTAAGGTTAAAGGGTTGTTTGGTTTTTATATTGGGCTAAATAATTATAAAAGGATAAAAAAATGTTAAAAAATTATAAAAAGTCAAAAATTATAAAAGGATAAAAAAAATTTCACTATTCCAAAGTTAAAAAGTCAAAAAAATTAATTAAGAATACCAAACGAACAAAAAAGTCACAGACTAAAAAAATAAAAAAAGTCAACTAAAAAAGTCATTGCCAAACGAACGCTAAATTATATTGACCTATTCTGAAGTTTAAAAAAAATATAGTAAATTTGACAAATGTAACATAATTACACTAAATTTTTTTAAAATTTTAATTCATATAACACTTGACTCAATTTTCATAAGAAATTCGTTATTCATGTGAATAAAAAAATGATATTTTCATACATTGAAATGTATATTTACCTTGTATCTTTGTATCTTCATACCATTTATATTAGTTTTGGTCTTTTTAATTTTATTAAAAGTGAGGTTAGTGTAATTATGTCAAAAAATTATGAAACTTACTATATTTTCTCTAAAGATCAAGGGAAATAAGTATAATTTACCCTTAAAAAAGGAAAAATTACCATTGAAGGGTTTTTTTTTAAAATTATTACATATTAGTGAAAAGGTTTATGATTTTAGTTATTAATATTTATATTATTTATCACTTTTTTGTAAATATTTTTTCTGACAATCACTGATGTGTAATTTTTCCTTAATAACATGTATTAAAATATATAAAAAGATAGTGTTTTAAAACTTTTATCACTTTTTTGTAAATATTTTTTCTGACAACCACTTATGTGTAATTCTTCCTTAATAAAATGTATTAAAATATATAAAAAGACAGTGTTTTAAAACTTTTTCATTTTATTTTTAAAAAAGAAAAATAAACACAATTAAACATGTTAGAAAGTGGTGGCACGAGGGCTGATCTATCATCTCATATTATATAAATGAATACACGATTATTTTTGTTTTGTTTAGATCATTTGATTTTGATTTGTAAATAAACTCTAATTAAGAACTCTTACTTACCCCAAAAAAAAAAAAAAAAACTCTAAAGTTGGTGTAAGATTGTCGCTTCTACTCTAAGGTTATTGTTAGATCATTTTTGTTTGTTTAGTTTTTAAAATCTTTACAGCAAAGGCCTCTGGACAGCCTAACCAGAACTGTTTTTAAAAAACAAAAACAATTTCTACTTATTCCTCACCTTCCATGTGCACTTCACACACACCTCCCCCTCTCCCTCTCTCTCTGATTCTCCATTATTGGATTCCACACTCTTGACTCATGACTCACTCCATTTCTAAAAAACAAACCAAAAATAGATCTATCCAACAATGTTGTTAAATATTATCCATACCCATTCTTCTTCTTCTAAGATTAAGAGATTCAAATCCCTAAAATTCAACTTAATCCTGAGTTAACGACGAATTTGGAGTGCTTGTTGTGTTCATTGGTGGGGTCTGCTTCTGGCCCATTAAAATAATCTAAACTATTCATTTTTTAAAACATGTTGAATGGATCATTTATGTAAAAAGTAAAATTACTTGAATATTGGCAGCTACATGAATGGATTACATTTGTCTATAAAAAAAAATTATGTGACAAATGTGATTTTGAGAATAGACATTCTAAAATTACTTATATATATATATACATATTAAAGACAAATATGATTTTCTTTTCGATGTACCAAAAAAATAAAAAAGAACAAATATAATTTAATCATATAATTACTGATATCTAAATAATTTGATATTTTTCGTAGATGACTTGCTTGACGGATCTTATAAACTAATGGGATAAATCATCTCAATTAGCTTAGGTTGAGTCCCATCAAAGGGCACAACAAGACTGCTATGCTTTGGAGTAGAACAAACACCCCAAATCCTAACTTTATGATAATTCATCTCTAAAAACCCGATGAACCCACCTTGACTGGTTGTCATATAATTACAATCTCTTTGTCAATAGTAATGGTACATGCACAGAAAAAAAATCATTATAAATGTGATGAGTTTGATATATTTTTATGTGAACCTAACATTGCTGTCTTTGTTAATATTATTTGCTAAGAATGATTGTTAGAATAGTGATTCAATGGAGATTGTCGTTAAAGCAGAATTTAGAAATAGTAAGATGAATGTAGTCTTAATCCCATTTCTAGAGAAGTTGTTCCCGTACAAAAAGTAGTTGTTTTCTTCGTATAACAGTAGTGCTAAACAATTTTCACTTACAAATTGGTGTAACATTTATTATAGTTGTTTTCTTCGTATACGAGTAGTGCTAAACAATTTTCACTTACAAATTGGTGTAACATTTATTGTATTAGTTTATCGTATCTCATTTCACATTTCAAAATTTTATCTCTATACTACGTCAATTTGTGAAAAAAAAATTGTTTGCATAACATTTTCCTATCTTTAAGGCTATTTCAATATCCAATAATGCTAGGATAACATTTTCCTAACTTTTGGTTTATCATTTATATTTTAATTATGTATTAATTTAATGACTTTCACTACAAATATAATATAAATAAGAGAAAGATTATGGTACACACTCTTTAAAAATGTGTACAGTATACACCTTATAACTAAAAAAGAAAATGACATAATTTCATACTTTCTAAGTTTTAAAAAAAAAAAAAAAAATCGTAACCAAACAACACATGAGATATAATCAAAGATCTCATGAGTCATAACTAAGATAATGTCATAACTGAAGAAGAAGATCAGTCATAACTGAAGAAGAAAATAATATAACTCAGGAATCTATCTATCTATCCATATATATAAAAGGACTTTTAAGAGCTCCAAACCCTCATTATAATTTTCTTAATTTTAAATAATTACTTTTATTTGATAATCTCACATCGAGAAAAGAAAGAAAAAAAACAATGAGTTGTTTTATTCATATAAAGAGAATCTTATACTCTCATCCCATGTAGTGAAGAGTCTTGTGAGAGTTTCAATATCTCATATTAATTTTCTTCATTTTAAACAATTAAGAAAATCTCCATTGGCTAATTTTTATTTGATAATCCCACATTGGGAAAAGAAGGAAAAAATGAATTATTTAAATTGGGATAGTTTAAGTTGGAAGTTTTTATCATAATTTAGGTTGATGGTTCACCAAACTGTGAAAATATGCATCTCTAATAGGAGGCCAACTTATATAATTTAAAGGTTTTTTTTAATAATTAATGTTATTATTATTTATAATAAAATGGTTTCGAAATTTGGAGACCGTAACCCATCTCCCCCAATTGGGTCCATTTCACTTGCATGACTACAATTAATTATATTTTTAAAATAATATTTTGCTCCAAATGCAATGATAGAAGTTAATTCCATTTTATAACCACATGGACGACAATGTAACAAGACACATGTCAAAAATGAGAAGAGATCAGTTGATTGATTTTGATTTATTTTTAGTTTTTATTAGCAACATTCTGAACAAATTAAAATTTGATTTACTTTGAATGAGACTATCATTTATAATCATGTAATTTTATTATATTTAATTTTAAAAAATAAATAATATATATAATTTTATAAATAGATCATATATTTTTATTAAAGATAAATACTTTGAAATCACATGAATATGACTTTAGAATGAATTTGATTTCTTTTTTAATATGCATATGAGTTTACACAATGATCGAGTATGATAAATTCACCAACCTAAACTATGCCTCTCTAATTTCCGTTGGTTAACTTTCATTTACTTTTTATTTTACAATTTCACATCAAAAAAAAAAAAAAATTTGTTTTACTTACATAAAGTGAATCTTATGCTCCTATTTATATAAACAAAATCAGATTTTTAATGAGAAGTCCTATGATCAATATCTCATACTCATTTTTTTGATTTTCTTAATTTTAAATAATTAAGAAAATCTTCATTGGCTAGCTTCCATTTAACTTTTATTTTACAATCTCACATAATTTTGATTTTAAAAATAATTTTGTATAAGATTTTAAAACTCTCATAATATTTAATTTTAAAATAATTATAATCTCATATCGAAAAAAGAAAGAAAAAGTGAGTTGTTTAACTTATATAAAGTGTTACAATCCCACATCGAAAAAATAAAGAAAATGTGAGTTGTTTCACTTATATAAAATGAATCTTATAAGGAGAGTTTTAAGGAAAAAACCTTCTAGAAGGTCTAAACCCTCATTTTAAAGTTATTGAATTTTCTTAATTTTAAACAATTAAGAAAATTCTCATTGGCTAGCTTTCATTTATCTTTTATTTTACAATCCTAAATCACCGGGGGGGGGGAAGAAAAAGTGAATTATTTCATTTACATAAAGTGAATTTTTTTGATTCAATTTATATAAATTATTGAAATTTCTTAATTTTAAACAATTAAGAAAATCTTTATTGGTTAGCTTCTATTTAATTTTTATTTTATAATCTCACATTAGGAAAAGAAGAAAAAAGTGAATTGTTTCACTTATATAAAGTGAATTTTATGCTTCCATTTATATAAGCAAAAAAATATTTTTAGTGAGAAACCCTATAATCAATACCAATTTTTTTTGTTTGTGTATTTTAGAACACATGCACAATACTCCTAGCATATCACCCGTACTATGTGAAGGTATTTTTGTAAACACAGTTTCAATCTGCAATCCAATATGCATATACATTTAATTTTTATTTTACAATCCCATATCAGGAAAAGAATGAAAAAGTGTATTATTTCACTTATATAAAGTGCCCCGTTTATATAAGCAAAATAAAATTTTTAGTGAAAAGCCCTATAATCAATACCATTTTTTTATTTTCTTAATTTTAAATAATTAAGAAAATCTCCATTGGTTAGCTTCCATTTAACTTTTATTATACAAATCTACACAGATGTTTTGATTTAAAAAATAATTTTGTATGATATTTTGAAACTCTCATAATATTTAACTTTAAAACAATTACAATCCCATATCGAGAAAAGAAATAAAAAGTAAGTTATTTCACCTATGTAAAGTGAATCTTATACTCTCATTCAATATTATAGAATTGTGCATGTTTCAGTTCAGGATGGTTTAAATTTTAAAATAAAATTAAAGTTTTAATTAATTAATTTTGTTGTAAATTGGTTGGTCTTTTGACTTAGCCGATTAGGTTGAATCATTTTTGGTATGACTAATTCACTGGTTTAACCATGGTTTTAGCTGTTTTATTAAAATATATTGCTTAGATTTGTTTGAATTGAAATAAATTAATATTGACCTTATTAAAAATTGAACGACTGGGATTACTTAATTAGAAATAAATTTCCTGTTCAAACAACTATTAACTTTTATTTTACAATCTCGTATCAAGAAAATGAGGGGAAAATGAGTATTTTCACTATATAAACCTTATGCTCCCATTTAATATTGTAGTGTTGTGTATGTTTTAGTTCAAGATAGTTTAAATTTTAAAATTAAAATAAAATTTAAAAGTTTTAATTAATTAATTTTTGTATAAATTGGTTGGTCCTATGATCTAACCGATAGGGTGAACTGTTTTTGGTTTGACTGATTCGATGGTTTAATAGCGATTTTAGCAATTTTATCAAAATATATTAGTTAAATTTTTTTGATTCGAAATAAATTAAAGATTAAATTGCTAAGATTGCTTGATTCGAAATAAACTTCTCGCCCAAACAATTAGAAAAATCCACATTGGCTAGCTTTCATTTAACTTTTATTTTATAATCCTACATTGAAAAGAAAAAAAAAAAAAAAAAAGAAAAAAAAAAGAAGTAAATTGTTTCACTTACTTATAGTGAATCTTATACTTTCATTTATATAAGCAAAATGAGATTTTTAGTAAGAAACCTTTTGATCAATATCTCATACTAATTTTTTTGATTTTTTTAATTTTAAATAATTAAGAAAATCTCGATTGACTAGTTTCTATTTAACTTTTATTTTACATAATATAAAAAAATCAAATATAATTATAATATTTTTATTAAATAATATATTATTTTATCACGTACAAAACATGGGTGATATACTAGTATCTATACTATCTATATAAGCAAATGTAACGGAAGCTCACAAACTCTCAATTATTTAATCCTAATTTCTCATAATTTTGAGGGGAAAAAAAAATTAGCTCGCACTTCTTCCTCTCTCACCCTGTTTTTTCTAGTCAAAATAGAGAAGAGAAAAAAATCCACATGAAATATATAAGAAAAAAAATATATATATATATATATATATTTATCACTTTGGATAAATTAAAAATTTTAAAACTCTCTTATCACCTCTTTCCCTTATCTCAATTAAAGTACCCTTTTTTCACATGACTTCCTCTCTCACATGTCTGTAACAACCCTCATACTGTTTACCGATTAATGACTGATTGATTACCGATTACTGCTAAACTGAGATCGAATAGGAAAAGTAATTGAACTGACTGAAATACTGAACTAATTGACTGAAATCTGAAACTGGTTGGTTGAGTGTATCTGTTTGAATTGCATTTTATCTGTTTGACTGTTTAATTATCTATTTAGTTTTTATGTTTAAACTATTAATTGAAGGCCTTATCGGCGGCCGAATCCAAAATTTATTGATGTTCCATGATCCTCATAATTTATGTGATTTTATGGTATAATTATCTGAAAACTGATTAGGTATGATTAAATTAGATTGAATTGTGCAAATTTCATGAATTGGGCTAATTACCTTTTTGCCACCACTAGTGGGCCACTATCTTGGACCATCCTTGAGACTCATTACACTCTTGCATACACATTTTACTCAACCATTTCTTGAGTTCCCACCGAAATTAGAAAGAGAGAGTTGGTGACTAGAGTGAGTTCATCTTGCATGCTTGGAATTTGAGAGGATTGGAGGAGTTCTTGATCAATTGAGCTTACTTACCTTCAATCCAAGACCTAAGTAAGGTAATTGAACCCCTCATTGTGTATTTAAGATTGTTCTTGCATGATTCATGCCAAATTTGAGAGTTGAACCATGAATTAGTTCTAGCATGTTGGATTAGGACTCATTCCATGCATGCATGTGTGTATTGATGAATCTTAAGTTGATTTCATGGCAAATTGTCACATGCATGTTTATAAATAAGCTTAGGTGCATGTTTTCAACTTGTTTTGAAGAGAATGAGCTCAATAGAGCACGTTTTATTGGAAGCTTTGATTTGATTTAAATCCAGGCATGTCATGTTTATAGCATGTTCATGAAAATTGGTTTGAAATTGAGTTTGAATTAAACACCCTTGGGCTTTGATTTGTCAAATTGATCTTTGAAACATGTAATATTAGGTGTTTACAAGTGTTTTCCAAGTTTTCAGCCCAAGAGGATCGAATTTTTAGCATTTGAACTTGATTTTGAGCTTGGGACTCAAATCTGGAATTTCCAGATTTTGAGCCCACGCCGAGCGAGAAGTTCACGCCGAGCGTACACTCTGTGTTCTTGCCTTCCGCTCGAGCGAGAAAAGCTACGCTCAAGCGTGAAATGCGTGCATCCAGTACTTTACATGAGTTCACGATCCGCCGAGCGAAAACCCACGCCGGCGAGACAGGCCTTTACGCCGAGCGAGATCGAGCGTAAATTCGAGCATCCAAAGATTTTCTTGTAGCACACGATGCGCTCGGCGACGGAATCCACGCTCGAACGGAGCTCCTTTGTCTGCATGTCCGCTCGAGCGAGACCCCTGTTTTCAGCAAAATTTGTTAAGTGTTCCAAAGTGCATCTTTGCATCCTCTTTTCACCCTAGGCATTCCTAGGACATATTTAAGGCATCTTTAAGAGGATATAGATGTAGAACACACCAAGGCAAATTTAGGGATTAAGTCATTATCTTTCCCAGCTATGAAACTTAGTGTGTGTTCAATCTGTTAACTGTATAGGGTTGGCATTTCGAGGAGACGCTCTAGCCTATCAGAGCCCGTAACTCGTGAGTAACAATTGTGTAAAGATATGTTCAAAATGATTATCTTCAATATTGAAATTGAACTGCTTATCGAATCGATATCGTTCTTGAATGAATGTATGTCTGATATTCTGAACTATACTGTGGCATCCTTAGCACCTACTATTTACTATTACTGATACAGAGATCTCTGTCGGTTCCCTTGTGGGACCACTACTGTTTGCTGATTGATGGCCATTATTACTGTTCGGTCTTTAAGACCTACTGCTTACTTTATGCTAATGGATGTACCACATATAACTGATCGACTAAAAGACTGGAAAACTGATTTAATGAACTGTTTTCATTACAGTAAGGACATTCATTCTAAACCTCTTTACGCATTATGTTATTCACTGGGTTTTAGCTCACTGCTCATATATATATGTAGGTGTACAGACACCGGATCAAAGCTAGAAGCGTCGGGGTAGAGTCCCAGTTTTGTCAAGCCAACCAATGTGCCTCACTGCGAGGTTCCGAGTCTGCTATGCTAAGGCTTAGGGGTGTTTTAGCTGTCCCCCTTCTCATCTTGCTTTTGTCTCAGACGATCGTTAGCACTCTTGTCATCATAAGTCCTATCTTGAATGCTTGTATATGATATGCATACTACTTTGTACTGTTCTGTATAATTATATGAAAAATCTTTTTGGCATACAGACTGTCATAGCTCATTGGACATTGTCTATTTACTGTATTGGCTTCCGCCAAGCCCCTCAGACTGCTTTTATCAGATTCTTTAGCGTGCCTTGATAATCTAGGATTACTGGCCGGTCACGGTGCTAAACCCATAGGGGCGGGTTTGGGTCGTGACAATGTCTTTCTTCTCTCCTTATATATAGTTACATTTTTGTTTCAATTTCACACTGCTTCTCACAAAAAAATAAAAATATGACTGTATCTCTCTTCTAAAAAACTTACCCTTATTTGTCACCATCACCTATATGGTCATTTCATAAGAAAGTTAGAGATTGGTATATATGATACAACAGAGATTGCCATTGCTTTATTTTTATTTATTTTTTAAGCCCCTTTTCAAGTTTTTGAGTTATATGTTTCACTTATTATATAGACATACCAATTGCTTTATGTTCGAGCACGAAATATGTCATGCCCCACTTTTTATTACTCGAAGTCATTACCAAATTCATTAACTTAATTCATTTTCAGAGATAACATGCGGAAATAAACTCATACATTCAATCCGTAGGAGTGATTAACAATACTCTCATTCGTATGCAAAGTAAATATTACATGAACATACTTAATGAATTGCCCTTGGGCTCACATCACTTAAGGTACAAGAAGAAGGGTGTAACCCTTTCACAACAATGGCATTCCGCCAACATAACAGAGGCGCCGTGGCCAGTAAATAAGTAGATCCAAATCTTGCAGCTCAACCTGCGTAATACCTGAAAAAGATTCAACAACGTGGGATGAACATATAGTCCAGTAGGGAACTCAACATGATCTTCAACAATAACAACTTACAGATAGATATGATCATGAACACTCATTCTCATACTAGAATAGTAATGTGACAGTTTATACAAAATATATATGTATGACTTTTCTCGAAAACAACCGTTTCACTCAACGCTACAAGCGATTTGTCTTTCCTTTTTTCCTTTCATTAATCCCCGTTCCCAATCTTTCATAACATTAACAATTACTTAGGAAATAATCTCACTAAGCCCGATACTCTCTTTCATTTTCAATACATACACAGATGTACCTTTTCAAAACATGTTTATCTTTAAAACATTCGTTCTCCTTCACACTTTCCAAAAGACAAAAAAAATGACATTTTGGTTTGTTTCCACTACTATCATAACTATACATGCATATCTTTGTAAAAATATAAATTTACAATCCACCAATCAAATCCATGATATTTTCAATTACAACGAAACAACAAAAATCCCACTTTGCTCTACTAGCTATGTGCTTAGTAAGCCAAAGATATACTGAAATAACTACAACCAACTTCGCTCTACTAGCTATGTGCGTAGTAAGCCAACAATGCACCCCACTCAACAACATTAACAACAAGCCACTTTACCAGGCGCTAGCTGGAAGGGTATGGTGCCTCCGATTATTAGCGCGGTCAGTTCTCCAGGCGCTAGCTGGAAGGTAACGGTACCTTTGATTCTAAGCGCGGGGTATAACACCAACAATCACAGCACATCAGGGCACAACCAACATGTATAATGCATATACATAAACTATCAAGACACCAGCAACGTGTTAAAGTATATGAACACATAACTATCTCCTTCCGAGCAGATATACATATATATAATGTATCTAACACTTTATCACATACAATGTTCAATTAATCAATGGTAAAATGCATACCCGACAATTCTACACAACCGTGTCATCCTCCACCGATGACCAAGGACAAAACCTCTAGATGCATATAGTTAATACATCTATTAAAAGACTCAAATATCATGAATCACAACCCAACAACAACATTAACTTGGTAGTTAAAGATACAACTTCTACAGGTGTGTTCAACACTCAAGAAACAACAATCCAATTCTCAAACTTATTTCGAAAACACTTTCTTCATTTTCTCAAAAACAATTCCATTTCCTTTTTGTTACCACAAAACCAACTCCACATTCCTTGTTTCCATAAAATCAAGTCCAAAGCCATGGTTAATCCCTTAGACATTAACACCCTTACCACACTCATTTTGACAAAAGAGATTTACACACAATGGTCATCAAACCCCCATTTTAATTTACCCAACCAAAATATAATTTAGGGCTTTTCTTCATTTAACTACAACATGCTAATTTATATTCTAATTAGCCAAGACAACAATCAATGAAGCCAAATCCATTCTCAACACAACCAACCCTAGGTTTATTTCATGATTTTCAAACAAATCCAACATGATACAATTTTCATGCAATACAAAAATTACCACATGTCTATCTATAGACAGAGTATTAAAAAAGAACAAGGAGAATCCCTACCTCAAATGGAGAACTCAAATGGATAAGATGACTTGAAATCAAAGTGCTCCAAATCCCAAATTTCTTGGATCACAACGAAGCCATCGACGATCAACACACTTCTTACAAAGGCCCAAGGTGAGGAAAACACTCTAGCTAGATCAATCCAAAGAGAGAAGTTAGGTTTTAGAGTGAGGTGCTCTCCAATGGAGGTTTTGAAAAAGTAGGAGAGAGAAAGGAAATCAAAAAGTGATCCAAAAAGCTAAGTCTCGGACTGATATACACGACGCCCCGCTTGAGCGTGGAAACCCCCGCTCGAGCGTCACATACGAACTCCCGCTCGAGCGTCCAAACGCCCGCTCGAGCGTCCAACACTGCAGAAGAAATACTGGGAGATGGATTTTCCCACTCGAGCGCCAAAACCCCTGCTCGAACGGAGAGACCAAAAACTGGGCAAAACTTCTAAGTTTTAAAACACAACCAACTTATTCCCAACTTGCCCAACACAACTCAAAACTCTAAAACAGAGAGTAAGGGATAGAAATGAGGATAAGACAACAACAAATTTACGGACCCGAGTCCGGATTACAGTTAAACAACAAAGGAAAAACCGGGATCGCTATAAAATAATCTTCTCGTATAATCCTGTTGATCAAGTTTGCACTCCTCCAAACGTCGTCGCTTTACTACTTGAAAACACAAACGTGAGCTAGCCGACAAGTGTGTGTCAGAAACTTCTCCGATGCCTAAGTCAGCAAATTGGCAATAGACACAAAAGCTCTGTGTATTCTAGAGTAAGAATTGTGATACCTATATATAGGTTCTGTCACGAGCTTTTATGGATTCCGCATGGCACAATCATAATGGGACTCTTACTCTTCTTAGCAGAGTCTTCCTAGGAGTCTCAAATTTTAAGGATAATGCTTACCCTTAAAACACCCTTATCACTGCAAGCCCAGTGAAATGGCTAAACCCTTCACCTCTTGCCTTAGCTCGGTAGCACACTAAACTGAGCTATCCTGGACCTACTCTACGCCAGAAGAACTGAAGATACTATTTGACCGAGATAACCTTAAGCCCGGTATGTTACTAGCATACCCCTGCCCGAGCTATTGATAACACCTTGCTCATTTGTTCTAGACCTCAGTCTAACGTGGGGTACACCACACGACCGAGCTATTGAAGTTCTTAGCTCGGCCCAAAGCGTGTTCCCTTGAACTGAGGTTACTTCGCTCAGCCCATTTCTTAAAACAAATGGGCCTAGCTCGGCCCAACTTTTAAGTATGCAAATTACCCTCTCACTTTACATATAATTCTTGTGTGTTTGTATTCCATATCAATAAAGCAATCTTTCAATTTTTTTTTGTATATGTTTTTCTTTTTCTTATATTTGAGAAAATTTAGCATTTTAAAGGTTACAATAGTGCGGAAGTTCAAACAATACACTCCTAAGTCACAAGGAGAGCAAACAACAATAAATGGGAAGGATGATTAAGAATTACTAGAATGATCAAATAGATGGCTTTTATAGAGGAATTAGAAAGTTATACCATGAGGAAGAAATTTTAGTTTGGAAGTACATATGGCCAATTTGAGTCTTAAAACAATATGTCAAAAAGAAACTTATCAAAGACTCCTATGTAAAGAGGACAGTTTTGTTTTTCTTGTCCTTCGCTTTCTTTTCATTTTTGTTTTTGTTTTTTTGTTTTTTGTGTTTTTGTGTGTTTGTATAACTAGAGTCTTGAATCATACAAATGGTGTATATCAGATGAAGAGTACTGGCGATGTATTCTCTCTCTTTTATCCAATCTCTTTTTCATTTGAGTGTTCACTGTTGTTAATTGTACTTCAATTTTTTTTGGCACAATTTTTTCTTAGTCCAATAGATATGAGCACATCATTGTTTTTTCTTTCTTGCTAAAGTTTTAGCTTGAGTTCATGTGAGACAAATGATTAGAACATTAATCTTAGATAATAATAAAAAAAAAACCTAAAGACTAAATAAGAAAGACAAAATTACTTATATTAATGTGTGATTTTGGTACATATGAAAAAATAAAAATAAAATATTTATAAGATGTTCAGTCCCTTCCTTTTCTTTTATCTTCTTATATATTATAAGAATGTAGTATGGAACATGAAAGGCCTCCAAACCCTTAATACTAACTCTTAATCACTTTCTTTCCTACTGGTATTCTCTCAAGTCTCTATTACTAATTTTCCTAATTTCTATGTTTTTTAAATAAACATAACAAAAAAAATCTGATATACAAACAAATAAAGTTAACAAATTTGATCTATCTTGCTTCCGTTAATCTTTCTTAATTAACAAATTTGATCCTATCTGTTCAATTAAAATCTTTATTTTACCTCTCAATATCTAATTTTAAATTTTATTTTTTTGAAAGTCTATTTGAACAAATCTAATTTGAAAATTTGATTTTTTTTATTTGAATTTTTATTTTTTTACGAGAGCTTCAAACATTAAATAGAAATTTTCAATTTTAAAATTTTTAAAAATAAAAAATATATTTGGCATAAAATGATAAAAAAAATTACAAACCCACAAATATTTATAACCATATATATATAAATTAAAATTATATATAAACCCATAACAAATATAGATAGATAGATTTATTGCATTCAGTTTATTATTAATTCTTTTTAGCATATATATGTTTTAGACATTAGGGTCATTGTTGCTAGTATTATTTCCTTAGAAATCAAGTTTATTATTTCAAGAAAAATAGATCAGTTGAATGATAATAATATATGCTTTTTGAATTATTGTCTTTACTTATGAAATTTGCGAAGATGATCTTTATTCATTATAATTATAATTTTATGATAGAACTTAGAACTTAATGCATTATCATAAAATTTATACACTATTAAATTAGTCTCGTGCATAGCACGGGTTTACCAATAATATATTATATAAGTAAAATGAGGTTTTTAATGAGAAGGCCCTTGTGACGTTTAAAACTCTCATACTATTTTTCTAGAATTCTGATTTTTTAAATAATTAAAAAAAATTCTATTGGTTAACTTTTATTGAATCATTTAAAAAAATAGTAATTAATCCATTTAAAAGGAATTAATGAATCTATTTAAAAATTTAAATAGCTTTTATGCCTTGATTTACATATTTCAAAAGGAAAGTTAATTAATTCATTTAAAAATTTAAATTTGAAAGGAAAGTTAATTAATCTATTTAAAAATTTAAATAGATTTTATGCCTTGATTTACACATTTAAAAAGGAAAGTTAGTTAATTCATTTAAAAATTTAAATTTAAAAAGAAAGTTAGTTAATCTATTTAAAAATTTAAATAACTTTTATGCCTTAATTTACACATTTCAAAAAGAAAGTTAATTAATTTATTTAAAAATTTAAATCTAGAAATTGAAAAGGAAAGTTAACTAAAATATAAATTTAAATTTGAATTTTTATACTACTAAAATATAGGAATTAATCTACATCTTTCATAGTTTTTTTTTCTCTTGATGTTTAATAATCTTATATGCATCGATATTCCAATCTATATATATATATATATATTATAGCAAACAAACATTTTCATTAGAAAGAATGCATGAAACCTCCAAAGATTAGTGATGTAGATAGAATCAAACAAAATGTATAGGTCTTAGTGTTTTAAAGTATATAATTTATGTTTGTGAAGTTCAAAACTCTCATACTATTTTTCTAGAATTCTTATTTTTTAAATAACTAAAAAAATTCTATTGGTTAACTTTTATTGAATCATTTAAAAAAATAGTAATTAATCCATTTAAACGGAATTAATGATTCTATTTAAAAATTTAAATAGCTTTTATGCCTTGATTTACATATTTCAAAAGGAAAGTTAATTAATTCATTTAAAAATCTAAATTTGAAAGGAAAGTTAATTAATTCATTTAAAAATCTAAATTTGAAAGGAAAGTTAATTAATCTATTTAAAAATTTAAATAGCTTTTATGCCTTGATTTACATATTTTAAAAGGAAAGTTAATTAATTCATTTAAAAATTTAAATTTAAAGAGAAAGTTAGTTATCGATTTAAAATTTTAAATAAATTTTATGCCTTGATTTATACATTTCAAAAACAAAGTTAATTAATTTATTTAAAAATTTAAATTTAGAAATTGAAAAGGAAAGTTAACTAAAATATAAATTTGAATTTGAATTTGAATTTTTATACTACTAAAATATAGGAATTAATCTACATCTTTCATAGATTTTTTTTTTCTTGATGTTTAGTAATTTTATATGCATCGATATTCCAATCTATATATCTATATTATAGCAAACAAACATTCCATTAAAGAAAAAATCATAAAACCTCCAAAGATTAGTGACGTAGATAGAATCAAACAAAATGTGTAGGTCCTAGTGTTTTAAAGTAAATAATATATGTTAGAATTTCTTCAAATGTAATTCTCTTAATATTTATAAACATTTTTTTATTGATTGACAAAAAGCACCATAAATAGTTAGATTATTGTCTTCTTCTTCTTCTTTTTTTTTTTTTTTTTTTTTATTATCATATTGAGTTATTAATATGTTGAATATTTATACAAAGAATTGTTGGAAAAAAAATCGACTCGAACTAAATTTTCTAGACTTATTTTTAATATTTAATCTAATATTGGAACTCTCAAACTAACTCATACTGGTTACAAACCGATAAAGATAATTTTAAATAATCAAGACAACTTTTAATGATTAGGTGAATGTCACATTGGCATAAATATTCAGTTAATTAGCTTTCAAATCACTTCTAATATAGTCCAACACCACAAATCAATTCTAATCCATTTTCACATAAGAGTTATGACAATAATTTTAAATAAACAAATTTTTTGGTTTTACAAAATAAGAAAAAATTAATATATTAAAAAATATAATTTATTACTATCATATGGTAAATTAAAATTACGAAACTTATAAAATGAAATGTATTTATATTTTATTGTAAATAAAATTTTTGTAATTTATTATTTAAATTTTACCAATTAAATTATGACATGCAGATTTTTATTAAGAACTTAGAAAATACAATTAATGACATTAGCACAAAAATCTTCTCTTAGCGTAACTCTAATAAAAATTAATAAAATTTAATTGATTATAAATCAATTTTACAACATATTTTAAATAAATTTTATATTATTATTTTAATTTAAAAACTAATTTTTTATTATTTATTTATACTCATGCATAGCAGGAGTAATATGCTAGTACATATGATAGGGAATTGTGTATACTAGAATTTCCCTACAAAATCTATATATTATATGAGGAAAATTATGTTTCTAATGAGGAGCTTTGTGAGAATTTCAATATTTCATACTAATTTTTTTGATTTTCTTAATTTTAAATAATTAAGAAAATCTCCATTAGTTAGGTTTTATTTGACAATCTCACATTGAAAAAAAAAGAAAAAAATGAGTTATTTTACTCATATAAAGGGAATCTTATACTCCCATCCCATTTAGTGAGGAGCTTTGTGAGAGTTTCAATATCTTATACAAATTTTCTTAAATTTCTTAATTTTAAACAATTAAGAAAATCTCCATTTGTTAACTTTTATTTGATAATCTCAATCGAGAAAAGAAGGAAAAAAAAATATATATATTATTTTACTCATATAAAGTGAATTTTATACTTTCATCATATTTAATATTGTAGTGTTGTGCATGTTTCAATTCAATATAATTTAAATTTTAAAAGTTTTAATCAATTAACTATGACCTAGCCGATTAGGCTAAATCATTTTTGATTTGATTGATTTGTTAGTTTAACCGTGATTTTAGCGATTTTATCAAAAGTTGATTGATTTGTTTGATTTGAAATAAACCAAAGATTGATCTGATTAAAGATTGAAAGACTGAAATTGCTTGATTAGAAATAAATTTTCTGTCCAAATAATTGTTAATTTTTATTTTATAATCCTACATCAGAAAAAGAAAAAAAAAAGAAAAAAGAATTGTTTCACTTATATAAAATGAATCTTAATAGTGTAGTATTGTGTATACTTCAATTCAAAATAATTTAAATTTTAAAATTAAAATAACATTTAAAATTTTTAATTAGTTAATTTTTTTATAAGTTGTTTGGTCATTTGACCTAACTGATTCGGCTAAACCATTTTAGATTTGATTGATTCGCCGGTTTAATCGCAATTTCTCATTCTGATTTTATTAATTTTAAATAATTAAAAAAAATTTATTGGCTAACTTCCATTTAACCACATAAAAATAAAATTTTAATTAGTTTATGATTTATTTTATCATCCCACATTGGGAGAAGAAGAAACAACAAAGTTTGTTTCATTATCTATCTATATATTATATAAAAAAAATGAAATTTTTAAAGAGAAACCTTCTAAAAGCTCCAAACCTTTGTTTAAAAATTATTGAATTTTCTTAATTTTAAACAATTAAGAAAATTCCCGTTAGCTATCTTCCATTTACTTTTTATTTTACAATCTTAAATCGGAAAAAGAAAGAAAAAGTAAATTGTTTCACTTACATAAAATGAATCTTATGCTCCCATTTATATAATTAAAATGAGATTTTTAATAAGAAGTCTTATGATTAATATATCATACTCATTTTTTTGATTTTCTTAATTTTAAATAATTAAGAAAATCTCCATTAGCTAGCTTCCATTTAACTTTTATTTTACAATTCCATATAGACGTTTTGATTTTAAAAATAATTTTGTATGTGATTTTGAAACTCACATAATATTTAATTTTAAAATAATTACAATCTCACATCGAGAAAAGAAAGGAAAAATGAGTTATTTCACTTATATAAAGTGTTACAATCCTATATTGGGAAAAGAAAGAAAAAATGAGTTGTTTCACTTAGATAAAATGAATCTTGTAAAAGGGATTACCTTCTAGAAACTTCAAACCCTCATTCTAAAATTATTGATTTTTTTTTTTAATTTTAAACAATAAACAATTAAAAAAATTTCCATTGGATAGCTTCTATTTATTTTTTATTTAACAATCCCAAATTGGGGGAAAAAAAAGAAAAAAGTAAATTATTTGATTTACATAAAGTGAATCTTATGCTTCAATTTATATAAATTATTGAATTTTTTTAATTTTAAACAATTAAGAAAATCCCCATTGGTTAACCTCCATTTAACTTTTATTTTACAATCCAATATCGGGAAAAGAAGAAAAAAGTGAATTGTTTTACTTGTATAAAATGAATCTTATACTCCTATTTATACAAGCAAAAGAAGAATTTTAATGAGAAACTCTATAATCAATACTAATTTTTTTTTTTTTAATTTGAAGCAATTAAGAAAATCTCTATTGGTTAGCTTCCATTTAAATTTTATTTTACAATCCTACATAGACGTTTTGATTTTAAAAATAATTTTGTATGATATTTTGAAACTCTTAAAAATATTTAATTTTAAAATAATTACAATCTTACATCGAGAAAAGAAAAAAAAAAGTGAGTTGTTTCATTTATATAAAGTGAATCTTATACTCTCATTTAATATTATAATATTGTGTATGTTTCAGTTCGAGATGGTTTAAATTTTAAAATAAAATTTAATGTTTTAAATTAATTAATTTTGTTATAAATTGGTTGGTCTTTTGACTTAGCCGATTAGGCTGAATCGTTTTCAATTTGACTGATTCACTAGTTTAACCACGGTTTGAAATAAACTAATATTGACCTTATTAAAGATTGAACAATTGAGATTGCTTGATTAGAAATAAACTTTCCGTCCAAACAATTGTTAACTTTAATTTTACAATCTCATATTAGGAAAAGAAAAAAAAAATGAGTTGTTTCACTATATAAACTTTATGCTCCTATTTAATATTGTAGTGTTGTGTATGTTTCAATTCAAGACAGTTTAAATTTTAAAATTAAAATAAAATTTGAAAGTTTTAATTAATTGATTTTTGTATAAGTTGGTTGGTCCTTTGACCTAGCCGATAAGGTAAACCGTTTTCGGTTTGACTGATTCGCTGGTTTAATTACGATTTTAGCGGTTTTATTAAAATATATTAGTTAAATTTGTTTGATTCGAAATAAATTAAAGATTGATCCAATTAAAGATTAAACGGCTAAAATTGATTGATTTGAAATAAACTTCCCACCTAAACAATTGTTAATTTTTAAATAATTAAGAAAATCCTCATTGGCTAGCTTTCATTTAACTTTTATTTTATAATTCTACATCGATAAAAAAAAAAAAAAGAAAAAAAAAAAGAGTGAATTATTTCACTTATATAAAGTGAATCTTATACTCTCAATTATTTAAGCAAAATGAGATTTTTAGTGAGAAACCTTATGATCAATATCTCATACTAATTTTTTTTTTTTTTTTCTTAATTTTAAACAATTAAAAAAATTTCAATTGACTAACTTCTATTTAACTTTTATTTTACAAAATATAAAAAATTAAATATAATTATCATATTTTTATTAAAAAATATATTATTTTATTCCATATATAACACAAGTGATATGATAATAATAAATGATAACAAAATGACATCATAATGGAATTTTGCTTTGTTTCTCATTGTGAGTTCCAATAAAGTAAAATAAAAATTTGTGTACAAAAACTTCCAAACACAAATTTCATCCACAAAGCAAAATCCAAATTCCACCTACACATTTATTGAATGCAGAAACAAAGAACCCACATATGCATCTATAAAATCCAAAATAGCTCAACTGCATCACCGTCTCTCAATTTACAACAAGACCGAACATAATAATAGTTTTTTTTAGGATTATAAGAATAACTGCAAATCACCTTCAAGAATGTTTCGGTTTTAAAGTAAAAGATTTACATTATAGTCACATTATTTTATATAAAGTTATTTTTGAAAGATAGTTAAAAGCTATCTTTTAATTTTTAATTTATTTTTGATCACATTATCTTTATACTTTTTTGCACTTTTTTTAAATAAAAAAAAATTAAAAAATCGACTTTTAACTATTTTTTCAAAACAATCTATAATAATTAAAAAATTATTAAATACTATCAAAATATCATGTGTGAATATTTACATAGTATTTTTGATAAATAAAAAATCAAAACACCTTCTAAGTAAGTGATGAGTTAGTATATCTTACCCATAAAGTTTTATGTTACGTAATTTGTTTAAAGCGCTATATAAATAATGCGATATGATATTCCGAACAACTAAATAATCATTTATAAAACTTATTCATAAATTTTTTATTTATATATGGTTACTCAATATATATATATATAATAATATAAAAAAAGCAAAGATTGTTTTATTGGATCCAGGTCTTCTGCTTTTAATCTATAAACAAAACATGGGGTTCCCCCCCTCCTGTCCCTCCAAGCCCAAAAAACAGACCAACTCTTCTTTCCTCTCTGCAATGCCTGCACTCTTCTTCTCCATCACTCTCCTCCTCTCCATACACTCTCTCTTCTTCTCTTCTTGTTCCTCCATTGATGCACAAGGCCAAGCTCTTCTCACATGGAAAACCACTCTAAACAGCTCAACAAATCCACTCAAATCATGGGTTTCCTCAGACCAAACACCCTGCAACTGGGTTGGGATTCACTGCAACTCCAATGGAGATGTGATCAAAATAAGCTTGAAATCAGTAGATTTGCAAGGCTCATTGCCTTCAAATCTCCAACCTCTCAAGTTCTTGAATACCCTTATCCTCTCATCAACCAATCTCAGTGGACCAATCCCAAAACAATTTGGAGATTACAATCAGCTTGTTGTCATCGACATCAGTGATAATTTTCTCTCGGGCGCAATCCCGGTTGAAATTTGCAAATTAGTAAGATTGCAAAGTTTATCACTCAACATGAATTATTTCGAAGGCGAAATTCCTTATGAGATTGGAAATCTTTCGAGTCTTGTGTACTTTACGCTCTACGATAATAAATTAAATGGTGAGTTTCCAAGGAGTATCGGGAATTTGAGAAATTTGGAGATTTTACGGGCTGGCGGGAATGAGAATCTGAAAGGTGAGCTTCCACGGGAGATTGGAAATTGCTCCAATTTAATCATGTTAGGCCTTGCTGAGACTGGCATTTCTGGGAATCTTCCTTCATCAATTGGGATGTTGAAGAGAATTCAAACCATAGCAATCTACACAGCAATGTTGACAGGTCCAATCCCGGAAGAGATTGGGAATTGCACTGAGCTTCAAAAGCTCTACTTGTATCAGAATTCAATCTCTGGTTCAATCCCGGGTCGAATTGTGGAGTTGAGAAAACTTCAAAGCTTGTTGTTATGGCAGAACACGATAGTCGGATCAATCCCATATGAACTCGGAAGTTTAAAAGAGCTCGCGGTTCTTGATTTGTCGGATAATCTTCTTACTGGAACCATACCCACAAATCTTGGAAATCTTTCGAGGATTCAAGAGATTCAGCTCAGTGTTAACCGGTTGACAGGTACTATTCCTTTAGAACTCATGAATTGCTCGAGTTTGACTCATTTAGAGCTCGATAACAATGAATTTTCTGGGGAAATTCCTGTTTCGATTGGAAAGTTAAGAAACTTGACTTTGTTCTTCGCGTGGCAGAACAAACTAACCGGTAAAATTCCAGAAACTCTATCTAATTGCGAGAATCTTCAGGCACTTGATCTGTCCTATAACACCCTCTTTGGTACCATACCAAAACAAATTTTCTCATTGCAGAATTTGACAAAGTTGCTGCTGATTTCCAATGATTTATCGGGTTTTATACCGCCCAACATTGGAAATTGCACATACTTGTATAGGTTTCGAGTGAACGACAATAGGCTTTCGGGTACTATTCCATTGGAGGTTGGAAATTTGAGGAATTTGAATTTCGTTGACATGAGTAAAAACCGGTTTTTGGGTGGAATTCCTAGCTCGATTTCCGGATGTGAGAATCTCGAGTATCTTGATCTCCATTCGAATGGGCTGACCGGTTCTCTGCCTGATAATTTGCCCGAAAGTCTACAATTTGTCGACTTTTCAGACAATAGGCTTACCGGTCCAGTAACTCCTAGTGTCGGTTCATTAACCGAATTAACTAAACTCAATCTCGGGAAGAACCAACTTTCCGGGATGTTTCCAGCAGAGATCCTGTCTTGTACCAAGCTTCAAATGCTTGATCTCGGGAACAATGGCTTCTCAGGCGATATTCCGAAAGAATTGGGTCAAATTCCATCGCTATCAATCGCTCTCAATCTAAGTAGTAACCAGTTCAAAGGTGAAATCCCACCTGAATTCTCAGGTTTAACCAAGCTTGCAATCCTTGATCTCTCCCACAATAACCTCGCTGGAAACTTAACTGCCCTCGCGAGCCTCCAAAACCTCGTCTCCCTCAATGTGTCGTTCAATGACTTCTCCGGTGAATTGCCCAACACCCCGTTCTTTCGCAAACTCCCGATCACCGACCTTGTTGGAAACAGTGCCCTATACATCTCCGGTGGTGGCGGGGTTGCAACCCCCGCGGACAGAATGGGTCCCACTGGACATGTCAGGTCAACTATGAAGCTGGCGATGACGATCCTAGTCAGCACCAGTGCGGTACTAGTCCTACTTGCAATTTACATGTTGGTTAAGGCCCGTTGGGCCCACCACGGGTCCACAGAAGGCGAAACGTGGGAATTGACATTGTATCAAAAAATGGATTTTTCCATTGATGACGTGGCCCGGAATTTGATGTCGGCAAACGTGATCGGAACCGGAAGCTCCGGCGTGGTCTACCGGGTGACAATTCCTAGTGGAGAAACACTGGCAGTGAAGAAAATGTGGGGATCAGAGGAATCAGGAGGTTCATTCTCTTCAGAAATTCAAACACTTGGATCAATCAGACATCGGAACATTGTTCGCCTTTTGGGTTGGGGCTCAAACCGGAATTTGAAGCTGTTGTTCTATGACTACCTTCCTAATGGAAGCCTAAGCTCAGCCCTACACGGTGGCGGTGCCGCCACCAGAAAGGGTGGAGCAGAGTGGGAGACTAGATATGATGTGGTGTTGGGAGTGGCACATGCTTTAGCATACTTGCACCATGATTGTGTTCCTCCAATTATACATGGTGATGTCAAGGCTATGAATGTTTTGTTAGGTCCTCATTTCGAACCATACTTGGCTGATTTTGGGCTGGCTAGGCTTGTCAATGGTGGTGATGGTGATGATGATTGTTCAAAGCAGAGTCAGAGACCTGTTCTTGCTGGTTCTTATGGGTACATGGCTCCAGGTAAATTACTCAACAACCAATTATACATCAGCTTAGCATGGGATATTTCGTCCCAAATTTTAAGACTCACAATTGTTCAATTGTATCTCGAGATTTTTACATGATGTAACGATTATTACCATGTTTGTTTTGTTAGACTAGATTATCAAACCCTTAGATATATGTATATTTATCCCACATGTGAAATGTTCCTGGATTAGGAGGAGATTAGTAGAACCCTATCATTTACTATTTTGTTTTGAATCACTAGACATAGATTACATAGTGTCATAACCATAATATGAGGATATTTTAGTTTTTTAATCCCATAATTGGAACTCCTTTAATCCTCTCACTTTGTATCCAAACTCCTCTTCAGGACTCAATATTTCCAATTCCATGGCCTAATCTGTCCGAACAAATGCAACCTAAGTGTTTTGAGACAGTTAATATAGGAATTTGGAGAAAGAAGATCCGTCGCTTTGTTTTTCAATTACTAGTTCCTTTTTCACTAACCAATTTTGCTTTTGTTTTGGGTATTGTAGAACATGCTTCAATGCAAAAAATCACTGAGAAGAGCGATGTATACAGCTTTGGTGTAGTTCTCTTGGAGGTGTTGACAGGAAAGCACCCACTAGACCCAACATTGCCTGGGGGTGCACCCATGGTCCAGTGGGTCAGAGACCACTTGCACTCGAAGGGTGACCCTGTTGACATTCTTGATCCAAAGCTCAGAGGCATGGCTGACCCACACATCCATGAAATGCTCCAAACACTGGCAGTTTCATTCCTCTGTGTCAGCACACGGGCCCACGACCGCCCTATGATGAAGGATGTTGCCGCGATGCTCAAGGAGATTCGACATGTTGATCCTGTAAGACTGGAGTCAAAATCCTTGAAAGCAGGTTTGTTGGATGTGCATGCATCGCCACCTGCTCGGAATGTGGTTTTCGAGGGAATTGGATCTTCTAACTGTTCTTTTGCCTTCTCCGATGATTCAATCTAATTGAGGTTTCAATGGAAATGCTACCAATTTTGTGCATATTCAGTAGTACAGTACAATCCTTTAGAGCCAGGGCAGGGCAGGGATATTAGAGGAGAAATTATAGCAATTCCATGTCAATCATATTATCTAGCAGGAAAAGTGTAATTTTGTGTTTTGTATCTTGTTGTAGATGGAATAACTACTATTGTATTAAATTTGTATTAAGGGATGGAAAAAAAAAATGTAACAGTTGATGACGATTGTAAAAGCAGAATTACTATGTACTCAGAAACGACACTTAAAAAAAGTCTCTAGAATTCAAATTTATAATGTAGATTTCAATTTGATAGTGGACCAAATTTAGGCTCTGTTTGGTTTCAACAAAATAAAAAAGACAAGCTATTTTAAAAATATTTTTGTTATTTATAGAAATTCACCTTATTTGGCATATGCTAAAGACGTCAATTTTTTTTCTTATTTTTTGTAAAATTTTTATTTACTTTTCAAGTCTGATTAGTCTAAAAAGATAAAAAAGTAAAACAAACACAAAAAAAACGTTTACTGAAAAAAAAAATTGAAACCCTACTTAAACTTTCCTAATAACAAAAAAAAAAAAAAAGCATTTGCAAACACATCAATTAATTTGGCAACTTTATCTTAAAAAGGTAAAAAAAAATAAAAATAGCTACTAAAAAATATTTGGTAAATGAACCGTCAAATTAAATTTGATCTACATTTTAAATTTTGCGTACTTAATTCATTTTTTCTGAGTACATGCCATTACTACTAGTTCAAATACAACGAGAAAGGGAAGAATAGAGGGAGTGTGAGATTTCTTTGAGGCTATGCATTCGTTTGGGAAGTAGTTATGAGACTAAAATACTCACAAAAAGACAAAATTGACGAAAAAATTAATAAGATAAAATGTTATATTTAAATCATAATTATTTTATTTTTTTTCCCACAAAAGTTTAAAAAGTCAAAAAACCTCATCTCAAACGAGACTTTTTAGCCACAGACTTGAAAAACCAAAAATCAACCCACATTCCAAATCAACCCTATATGTGCCAGTACAGATTTAAAGCATTTATCTAGGGAATTGGTTTGGATTTGCTATCTTTTTCCAAGTCAACCCACATGCACTTTACCCCTCTCTCTCTCTCCCTCAGCCAGCCATTCCAGCAGTGCTCACATGGTCCTACCCTCCTCACATCACTTGTTCATGTGATGTTTCAGTGTATGACTTTCCAGTAATTGAAAAGCCTTTTTTCCAATCTTGTTGATCTACAAGACTTTGCACTATCTAATTCAGATAAGATGTACAATCAGGTCAAAAGCATATTTAATTTACACTGAAACAACATGAATGTACTGTAAAACCAAGCTCATCACAACAATGGTAAGTCAGTAATGTCTCCATATTGATTCACACTCAGAAATTTATGCATCCAAATGAACTACATAGATCCGATGATTCTTATGTATGCCCTAATTGCCCATTATAAATTGTGGGTTTTGCTGTACAAGCACACATCAATAAGGGTAAGTTAGAGATCCAAATGAACTATATGGACCAAATGATACTTATATATGCCCTAATTGCCACAATAAATAGTGGGTTTTGCTATGCAATTAGACATCAATGACTAGACAGAGCATTAACACAATTAAGGGTGTTCCGGTAACATTGTACTTGCAGACATGAATTGGTGTAAACTCTGGTTTCAGTGACGATGCTCATTGATCCCACGAATAGCACCCTAGTGTCACAACATTTCTGTTTTCAGACCTGGTTGGCACTGGGTAGGCTGACAAGAAAGCAATTTATCCAAGTGGAGGCCCAACTAGAACTATTGGTTGGTAGTGTCCCAATGTGGAATGCATGACAAAAATGACGGGTGGGTCTGAAGTCAGCGATCATCTGAAACAGGACCGACCACATAGTTCATAAAAGGCAAAAGAATCAGATATGCTCTCTAAGGGGGGTTCTCGGATTCTAGCTTTTTCAAGATGGAGCTAATAACACCCCAGTTGAAACCGCGATATTGAAGCCACCGAACAATCCTTGATTTCCGTGTTTCGTTGGTAACATCTCGACCACGGAGCCACTGCTTTGAGGCCTGAACAAATAAATGATCCATCGAGACTTTAGACAAGCCGTGTCTTGATTCTTGATCACTGTCTTGAAAAACCAAGTTTATTGCCTTCTCTGCGTCAACTTCACTCACTCCTTTCTTGAATAATGCCTGATCCAACAATGCTCCATCATTCAGTGGCAAGAATTTGTCCATGATAACAAAAACTCAAATAAAATTCCAGTCTTCACATTTTAAACAAAAATTCCAAGTATCTAAGAAACACAGATTCAGGACAACAATTTTGAAAAAAATAAACTCAATCAGCTTTCTCAAATTATAAAAAATAAACTCACAAAAGTGTTTGAGGCGTGTCCAAACATAAGACACACATGTCTGTGAAGTGTCCTATCAAAAAAATAATTAAAAAAATTGATACATGTTCTGGTGTGTTGGTGTCTCATAGGTGTCTGACACGAACCTGGCACCCATTTTGAAGTGACGGTGCTTCATAGCCAAGTATTAACCACCTGGGTCAAGGTGACACCGCACGACACATTATCAACCTCAATGGCTTAAAATACTTACAAGCCAACAAATTTCTCGTACGTTGCCTGGTTCAATAGGGGCATCAGCAAGGGGGTGGGGAAGATTGACAATTTTTTTCAAGTTCTTAGGATAATCCTAAATATGTTTGTTTCCCATCTTCCTTTTTTCTGTAGATCAAACAGTGGAAGAGGGGAAAAAAGCTAATTATAAAGATTTCATGACAAAGAGGCATTCCAACATCAAAAGAAAAGACTTTCTGAGTTGATTCAGTGTCTGGAAGTTTTAGCATATTCATTTTTTAATTATCAATTCACCATAGGGAGGGGGTGGCCGGAGGGGTTGGTTAAACTGGTGAGGGAAGGAGGAAATGAAAACTTGTTTGAAAACACATTTTTATTGTTTCCTCCAATTTTGAACAGTTTTCTGAAAATAAAGAATGTAATAACCTGCACTCTTAAACTCGTGCCTCTGTTCCCAACAATCATCATATAAACAAAGAAAAATGACCATCCATGATAGAAATTTTTCCACGAGGCACGGAATATATTTCCTCCAAGGCTATTGTTCATTCCAATTATAGTCCATTAACATATCAAGACCTCAAATAACTACACTATTTTCCAGCTTATTGTGCACTATACCCCACCCTTTCCAACATTAAGCAATGGAAGCATAACTACTATAGGTTTCTAATAGAGAGAAACCAGTGTTACCAGAAAATCGCTAAGATTTATGTTTTGGAACGTCTATTCAAAACATGGTATACTTTTATTCGAAAATTATAAATTTAGTGATCCTGAAATTATTTCCAAATTATTTCTTGAAAGGTTTCTTAGGAAAGAAAAAAAAATCAAAGATTGAATGGAAGTCTAGGGAGTAGGGTTTTGGTAGGAATAAATGCAAAAAAATGAGCAATAATATTCCTAGAAATATGTTTAAAGAACCGGACATTCTTTGGATACTTGGAGGACACACGTATCTATCACTTAAACACACGTGCCTATAGATTAGATATAGGTGAAACTAATTATAAGTTTGAACAAAATAACTTATGATATAATAATAAAACACACATTAATGTGTACTAATTAGGCGTTGTTTTATAATAATAAAACAAAAAACCATCTAAATTTATAAAAATTAGTGTCACTGCATTTTTATTATCTTTGAATGATATATTCATATATATAACATATAATAAATATATAAAATTATACATTCTATGTGTGTCCCCCACGTGCCGTATCCTATATTTTTTGAAAGTTGGCGTGTCCGTGTTGTATCCATGCCATGTCGCATGTCCGTATCCATGGTTCTTTGCTTTCAAGCAACATAGAGAGGAACATATCCAAACTATATTTTCTTAATAGGTAAGAAGACTCGAACTTGAGTCCCTTTATTCAAGAAAAAACATGGATTTGGGATTACCTCGCGGGGATAGCTCATGGGCTCCCTTTACCGTGGTTGGTGGCTGGTCATTTCAGCCAGATCATGTCTAATTCAGAAAAACATGGGGGTGCTCCTTCATCTCAGCGGCAAATGAATGTGTTTTGGGAAACCACCAACAGGCGTCATTTAACGGATTTAGGCTTTTCGGGACCGAATTTTACATGGAAGAATGGAAGAAAGGGGATTGCCAATATTAAGGAAAGAATTGATCAAGCATTTTGCACTGATTCATGGTGGAATTTGTTCCCAGAGGCGTGGGTCCAGCATATTCCAAGGGTAAACTCTGATCACTACTCCTTACTTATTTCGTGGTTTGGGACAGTCGCTCAACACTCTAAGCGTCCATTCCGGATAGAAGCAGCTTGGTTGACTCATCCTACTTTTAATGATTTAGTTCATCACTCTTGGAGTTTTATAGAAAAGAACTTGCCCCTCACAATTGATCGTTTTGTACATGTTACTATTTGGAATAAAGAAGTCTTCGGGAATATATTTTGGACGAAGAAAAAGGTTTTGGCTAGGCTGAATGGTATACAGAAAGCCTTGGGCTCTTCCCCTAACCCGTTTCTAGAACACCTTGAGTCGCAGCTTACTCAAGAGTATAATGGCATAATTCTTCAAGAGGAAGTGCTCTGGTTGCAGAAGTCCCGGTTAAAATGGCTCATGTTTGGGGATGCTAATACACGCTTGTTCCATACTTCTACTCTTATTCAGAGTAAAAGAAATAGAATAATGGCCTTAAAGAATGATAATGGCTCTTGGTGTACTGATTGGATGGAGTTGCAGCTTAGGGCTATACAACATTTTCAGAAATTGTTCCAGTCTGAACACGGTATCTCTACTCCCGCTATGATCCAATCATTGCTGAGTTTATCCCCTAGAGAAATGACTATGCTCAACCATCCTGTATCAGCTACTGAAGTCAAGAATGCAATTTTTTCAATGGGTCCCTATAAAGCCCCAGCCCAGACGGAATACAACCTTTTTTCTATCAACAATATTAGGATGTGGTTGGGCCTGCCCTCACAACAATCATCCAGAACGCTTTCGCTTCTGGGAACATCCCATTGGAGTTAAATAAGACTCTAATCACCCTCATTCCTAAGGTTGAACATCCTTTTAAAATGAATCAATTCCGCCCCCATCTCCCTAAGCAATGTCACGATGAAAATTTTGTCCAAAATTCTAGTGTTTCGAGTATGCCCTTTTCTGGCTAAGATAATTAGTCCATTGCAGGGAAGTTTTATCCCTGGCAGACAAGCTACAGATAATATAGTGATTGTTCAAGAGCTACTTCTTTCCATGAAAACGTCCAAAAGTATAAAAAGGGCCATGGCAATTAAAATTGACCTTGAAAAGGCATACAACCGAATTGAATGGCCGTTTTTGGAACAGGTTTTGAATGAGATTGGTTTCCCTACTTCCTGGGTCTCATTAATTATGAAATGTGTATCTCAGCTTGCGGTCCTTTGGAACAGTGCATCCACTTCTTTTTTTCAACCAACCAGAGGGTTACGGCAATGAGATCCTCTTTCCCCTCATGTTTTCCACTTCTGTATTGAGAAATTAGGCGAAAGTATATTGGAAGCTGTTGCTCAAAAAGTTGGAAACCAGTTAAAACATCCAAGTAAGGTCCCATGTTCTCTCACCTCTTTTTTGCGGACGACATGTTTCTGTTTGGAGAAGCTTTTAGCAAGCAAGTTTCAGTGATAAAAGACATCATGCACTCCTCCTGCACTAGTTTGGGTCAATGCAAAAACTTTCAGAAGTCCAGAATTTTCTTTTCATCACATGTTGCTCTTAACACCAGTCAAGCCTTGAGTTCTGAAAGTGGCATTCCTGTTACACATGATAGGGAAAATACTTGGGTGTTCCACTGCTACACAATAGGGTCTCCAAGAATACTTACAAGCACACTATTGATCAAGTCCGTGATTGATTAGCAGGATGGAAGGCCCGTCAATTGTCTTTGGTTGGCCGAGCTACCCTTATTCAGTCGGTGACATCTTCCATTCCTGGTTATGCCATGCAGTCTACATTCCTTCCTAGCTCTGTTTGTGCTACCATTGATAAATGTCATCGCCGATTTTTATGGGGAGGGGATCAAACTCACCAATGTATGTCTTTAGTGGCCTGGGAAAAGGTGTGCAAGCCTAAAGCTAAGGGGGGTCTGGGCTTACAGAATATGAGAGATGTCAATTTAGCAAAGTTAGGTTGGCAAGCTCTACATGAGTCTACTCCTTGGTTGTTGCACTCCGTAACAAGTACTTAGCCTCGGGTAAAAAGCTATGGGATCCATGCCCATCCAATTCCTTATACACATGGCGGAGTATCTTGAAGGGGGCATTAGTGGTTAAGGATGGGACTCAATGGAGGGTTGGCAATGGCAGTGAAATCAATTTCTGGTTGGGTCTATGACAACCCAAATGTTTAATTAACACCATGTTAATACAAAAAAAATAATAATAATAATAAAATAAATATATAAAATATAAATAATTACATAGTTGTACGTGCTAAGGTGTAATCCAATTCGGCATTGGTTTATTAAAAGTGCGATTAATATATTATTTGGGGCCAAAACAACACAACTACGAAATTATGATAAAAGTTGGGGCCAAAAAGGAAATATGGTGAATGGTGTACTATTCGCTGGTCACCTAAAGAAAAAGCCACCTGTTAAGCCTATTAGGTAGATAAGTGAATCATCCAGGAGGATAATAAATAAGGGGTGAGTCACCATGTAAAGCTCAAGTATATAAAGGGGTGAATCGAAGTCCAACAACAAAAAAAAAAGAAAAAAAAGAAAAAAAAAAGGAAAATTCACAAGAAGAAGGATTAAGGGAAAAGGGTCTCGAAAAACTAGCGTAAATAGAAAGAAAATAGTAGGCATTAAAATTAAGATGGGTTATATTATACCTTGAGTCACCACAATATATTTTATGAATATTTTAAGTTACCATAACTTATTTTACGCAATTTATGTTTTATAAATTGTATTAATATTTCAATTACGTTATTTATCAAAAAAAAAAAAATTAATATTTCAATTATGTTGATTATTTTCGGAACTCTATTTATTTAAACTGAAACCCATGGATATATTTGTTTAAATTTTAGAAATTATTTGACAATGATTTTATAAACAATTATGTTTTGCAAGTACCACCATGAGAGTCTCATGCCTTTGGTGACTAAAATAACCATTAACCTTTGTTTGGTCACTTTATGGCCCTCTGTTTGTCATGGATCTATTGACCTCTGTTCTGATTGTCACTCCAGTGATCTCTGTTTTGTTCTGTACCGTGGTTATGTATTTCAGTTTCTGCAACTTAAATAATTTGTTTATTCAAATGAAGTTATGTTACTATTTTAGCTTAAATAACTATCCATGGTTATTTTGTGTTCCTTATACTCTTAGTATAATATTTCTCACTCTGTTGTGTGTTTATAGCTGTTACTCCTTCCAGGTGATGAGATGTAAAGAAGAACTGTAACCTCGTATAGTGGGAGCCGCACTGAATTTGATGCCGACCTATTACACTTTGTTTTCTTTTCTTTTTCTAAAATTATGCCACTATATAATAAAATAATAAAAGCCCCATCAATGTATTTTCGATCATTAACGAAGTAAATTTTCTATTTAATTATTTTCTTACTTCCATTCTGCCTTTGTCTGCGCCATTTAATTTGTTAAGATTAGAATTAATTAGTAAGTTGCGATTGGGTCATGACAAAGGTGGTATCAGAGCAATGATTTTTTAACGTTCCTTGTAGAATTTTATGTTTGTACCATGACTAATTTTGGTAATGTAGGAATGTCCGAGTTTATTCTTGATGAGGCCTTTTGGAATGAGGTCGAGGCTATGAGTTTGGAGGGAATCTTAGGAGTGCACCATGCCCCCGCCTCACCAGAAGGATGGGGAGACTCTGAAGACATAGTCAGGCGACTACATCTAGGCCTTGCCCAATTGATGGTCGGCTAATATATGTACAGGCCGATCCTGATGATGTAGCATACTTATCGTGGAGGCAGAGTTGTGACTACACGCGCGGACGATATCACGGACCTACCCGCGTAATTAACCTTACCCCAGGATTTGACCGCCCTCACTACATAGTTGGCCCTTTGCCCCCAGATTTTGCTGAGAGGAGGGGAAATATTTACCCCAAAAACTACATATTCACCAGCATCCCTAACCCTTTGAAAATTATTAATATCCAAAATGTTGATTTTAGCAATGACTTAACATACGTCGAGACACCCAATTGGATTGTCAACCAAGCATTTTGGGAATACATACAGTCCGTCCCCATTTACACAGTTCAAGCGGCGTGGGTTTGTTTTGGCGTGGTACAGTTAGGATAGGAATTTGAGCTTCTTATGCAACATTACTTTCTGTGGTTATTTGCCCGCCCATCTAGATTTTGTAGAAAAAGAATTCTTTTTGTGAGCTAATCATGATTAGTTCTAATCCCTATTTTGTTTTTGATACCAAAGGAGTTAGACACTGACATAACTTTTAACTTTTGGAATAAGGATGTAATGCTAATACTGTATGAGTATAGTATAAATAGTAAAGCTAGCATTTTATATATATGATACTTTATAATGTTTTATAAATGTGATGTCACGTTTATTAAGTTATTTTATACTAACATCTACTTTGCAGTAATGGCCAACGATGGTAACAGAACAGAGTCATTAGTCAGTGGAACTGAGTCAATGGAAATAATTATGGCAAGAGCGGTTACCAGCTTTTTGCAGGCCTTGCAAACCAACATAATAAACAATGGGATGCTAGAACGGCAAGAAGAGCCGCTTACCATAAAACAATTTTAGGATCTGAAACCCACCACATTTACAAGCAGTCCAAACCCATTGGTAGCAGACACTTGGGTTAAAGACATAGAAAAGATTTTTCGCACTTTACCCTACATCGAAAGACAGAAGGTAACTTTCGCCACTTTCACTTTCAAAGATAATGCGCAGGAATTGTAGCTTCTCACCCTAGAGAAAGAAGAAATCGTGACTTGGGCAAGATTCTTGAAAGTATTTTATGAAAAATACTTTCCAGATTCGTTGCGGGAACAAAAGGCGTCAGAATTCATGAATCTTAAGCAAGGAACAATGATGGTGGTTGAATACGAAAGCAAGTTCACACAACTCGCTCGATTTGCAACATATGTCATCCCCACCAAAACTCGAAAAGCAAGGAAATTTGATGTAGGATTGGATGCTGAAATCAAAGATAAGCTTGAGGTTTTGAAACTACCAACCTATGCGGAAGTGGTAAATCGAGCGTACATTGCGGAAAAATGGATTAAAGCCTCGTGCTCCGGGAAACCAAGTCAAAAGAAGCGATTTTGGGAAAAAAACAACAGAAGATCTGGTGTTGCACCTCCCAAGAGGGTAAATACGAGCACAACCAGTTCAGGTAATCAAGGTCCTACTAACTCTAGAAGTAGCACTATTCCTAATTGCCCTACTTATGGAAGGGCTCATTGGGAACGATGCCATCGAGACACGAAAACAAGCTTTAAATGCGGTCAAGTTGGCCACTTGCTGAGAGATTGTCCAAAGCTTAACAATCCTACAACCAGCCCCTCTAAACTAGTCAGAAAACTCGCAAGACCTAGAGGAGGGAGAAAGGACCAAAAATGCCAAGAAAGTGCTTTTGCATTGGTACCTGGAAAACTAGAAGCTATCGAAAATGCTATGTCAGGTACACTTTCTGTCTGTAGTAACTTAGCTCACGTTCTTATTGACTCTGGTTTAACTCATTCTTTTGTTGCACCATACTTTGCTTCCAAGCTAGCATCAACACCCGAAACCTTAGGATATATATTGTCTGTGTCTTTTCTTTCTAGTAATTCCGTCTCTAGTGCTGATATGTACAAATCTTGTGCTATATCCCTACAAGGCAAAACCTTATACGTAGATTTGAATCCCCTTCACATTGGTAACTTTGATATAATCCTAGAAATGGATTGGTTGGCTGCCAACTACGCCTCTATCCATTGCAAAGCCAAAAAAGTCTTCCTCCGGTTACTAAACCAACTTGAGCTTGTCTTTGATGGGACTAGAGTTTCCACCCCTCCTTGTCTTATATCCTCCATGATAGCCCAACAATTTCTAAAGAAGGGTTGTTGTAGTTATATCTGTTATGTAATCGATACTCAACCAGAGGCCCCCACACTTGATGCAATCCCCCTGGTTCGAGAATTCCCAGATGTCTTTCCTGAAGACCTACCTGGTATCCCAGCTGACCGGGAAATCAAGTTCACCATTGAAACCCAACCTGGTATCCAACCAATCTCAAAAGCTCATTACCTCATGTCAAAGACAAAATTAAAGGAACTGAAGACCCAACTCTAGGAACTACTGAACAAAGGGTTCATTGGACCTAGTACCTCACCCTGTGAGGAGCTCCAGTACTATTCGTAAAGAAAAAGGATGGCACGATAGGGTTATGCATTGATTACCGGGAGCTGAACAAAGTCACCATCAAGAATCGGTACCCTCTATCACGAATCAATGACTTGTTCGATCAACTTCAAGGCGTCCAAGTATTCTCGAAAATTGACTTGTGTTACCATCAACTAAAAGTCAAAGCGGAAAGTATCGAAAAGACTACCTTCAGAACCCGTTACGAGCTCTACAAGTTTTTCATCATGCCATTTGGCGTCACAAATGCTCCAGCAGCCTTCATGGACCTCGTGAACCGAGTGTTCAAACCCTATTTTGACGAGTTCGTCATTGTTTTCATTGACGACATTCTCATATACTCCAAATCACCAAAAGATCATGAACACCACTTGCGATGAGTTTTACAGACACTACGTGATCACAAACTTTATGCCAAGTTGAAGAAATGCGAATTATGGATCACTAGTATACACTTCCTTGGTCACGTCATTAACAAGAATGGCATCTCGGTTGTCCCCCAAAAAGTTGCAGCAATTGTGGATTGGCCATGATCTACTAATGTGTCAGAAATTCGAAGTTTCTTGGGTCTAGCTAACTATTACCGACGTTTCATGCAAGATTTATCGAAGGTAGCATCACCCTTAACCCAACTAACTTAGAAGAACACACCCGTTGAATAGATTGACAAACAGGAACGTTGCTTCCAAGAGTTGAAAAACAAACTTGTGACAGCTCCTATACTAGCGCTCCCTACGAGAACGGAAGGGTTCATAATTTATAGTGATGTCTCGTACAATGGTTTGGGTTGCATTTTTATGCAAAATGGAAAGGTCATTGCATATGCCTCACGTCAACTAAAGACTCACGAGAAGAACTACCCGACCCACGATCTAGAATTGGCCGTAAGGATCTTCACCCTCAAAATCTGGCGTCATTATCTCTACGGTGCAACCGGCGAAATTTACACTGATCACAAAAGTCTTAAATACTTATTTACACAGAAAGAACTGAATATGAGGCAACGACGGTGGCTAGAATTTATGAAAGACTGATGTAGAGTTCCATTACCATCCAGGCAAAACTAACGTGGTAGCAGATGCACTGAGCCGAAAGACGACCAAAAGTTTGGCGTGTACTCTTGTTTTGTGCCAAATCAATGGATTGCTCGCCAATATAACCGTGGAACCCACTTTAATTAAAGAAATTAAAGCACGCCAATGTGAAGATAAACTTTTGAAGAAAAAGTATGAGAAGCAAAGAAGTACGCCCGCTCCTGACTTCACTATAAGCAATGAGATGCTAAAATTTCGAAATCGAAATTGCGTACCCGACCTTCCAGAACTCAAGAAGAAGATATTGGTAGAAGCTTATAGCTCAAGGTTTGCGGTCCACCCTGGCAATACGAAGATGTATCATGATCTGAAAGAACACTACTGGCGGACAGAAATGAAAAGAGACATAGCAAGCCACGTCTCCAAATGCATGCATTTTCAGCTTGTTAAAGTAGAACATCAGAGACCTGCAAGAATGCTGCAACCACTCCCTATTCCTGAATGGAAATTGGAGCACATTACTATGGACTTCGTGATCAGGCTACCACAGTTAGTTTCGAAGAATGATGCAATATAGGTTATAGTAAACCGATTGACAAAGTCGGTGCATTTTCTACCAATCAAAATCACGTACTCCCTTAATAAGTTTAACTTATTAAACTTAGGGTGATTTGGGATGTTCTAAATAAGTGTATTTTTTTACTTTTTATAAAAAAAAATATGTAGAAAAGTAGAAAGAGTGGTTGGAAAAGTAGAGAAGAGATGTTGATTGATGTGACCCAAATAAGTGTATGTATGTAAAAAAAAGTGCACTTTTTTAAGTTAACCCAAACAAGCACTTTATATATCAAGGAAATCATTCGGTTGCATGGTACCCCAGTTTCAATCGTGTCTGACCGAGACTCTCGATTTGTGTCTCACTTCTAAAACAAATTGCAAGAGGCTTTAGGAACAACACTGAAGTTTAGCACGACTTATCACCTGCAAATTGATGGACAATCGGAAAGAACAATCCAGACTTTAGAAGATATGTTATGTGTATGCATGCTAGACCCCAAGGGTGGTTGGGATGAGCACCAACGTTTAGTGGAATTCGCCTATAACAACAATTACCAAGCAGGCATTAGAATGGCACCGTACGAAGCACTGTATGGAAGGATATGTCGATCACCTCTGTGTTGGACGGAAGTCGGAAACAGGAAACTGTTAGGCCCCGAGATCCTGCGAATCACAAGTGATAAAATTCAACTCATCCAACAACGAATTCACACTACTTAGAGTCACCAAAAAAGCTATGACACGAAGACGGGAATTGGAATTCCAAGTAGGAGATCATGTTTTCCTAAAAATCTCACTAACAAGAGGGGTTATCCGATTTGGAAAGCGAGGAAAGTTAAATCCACGTTACATTGGGCCATTCGCGATACCAGAAAGGATTGGTCTTGTAGCATGTCGCCTTGCACTGCCACCTGAACTATCTAATGTCCACAATGTGTTTCACATTTCGATGCTTCAACAGTATCTTCGAAATCCAGAGCATGTTGTTGATTATGAGGACCTGGAAGTTCAAGAAAATCTCTCTTATGAAGAACAACCAGTACAGATTCTCGATCGTCATGATCAGGTTCTCTGAAACAAAACTATACCTCTTGTGAAAGTCTTGTGGAGAAATCATCGAGTTGAAGAAGCGACTTGAGAAACTGAAAATCAAATGCGTGCCAACGAGATACTCAATAAGGCTCCAATAGCGCACTAAAATTGTTTGTTGCTTTCCACTAATGAGCTTAATGTTCCTCCCACAAGCATCGGAATATGCCATGATGGTGGCGCTATACGTTAACCACAAGAGAGGAGGCATCCATTGACAACCACTTCTCATTCGATTGGCACCAGCACCCAAACAATGACAAGTGCTGTGTGGGACCCAAAAGTTATGGAATTTTGACCTAATCAGCAATATAATGGATTATAACTTGGCTCATTTTTTAGCCCAAAGACTGGCCACAATTTCTAGCCTGCTCAACCACAATCAACAAATTCCCTCAATAGGAATAAAAGATTGAAATTATTCGAGCAGATATGATTCGACCTGCCGATACACCACTTGCCACGCTCGTATTCATGACTTCCCTACTGCCGTACACATGTATCATGGTGAGCTAATGGCAACAAAAATAGTTAGTCAACAGGTTGGATGCTAGGTGCTACACCTAATTTTGAAATTAAGGTTATATACACCTCATCGCGTTCAAATCGCTTACCGCTTGTTTCAAAGAAGCGCTCGTAGTTCTGCCAAGTATCTTTCAAGAAGATGGCCAATCAATTGTTTCGGTTACATTGGTCCGAAGTCGATCTGGAAGAATTGGGAGTCCCCATCACGCCAGCCTTCATCAACGAGGCTCTCATGAATTACTGGGAGTCTTTTGCTAACAGACTCGTCGGCCACCTCAAAGCATATGTCCCATTTGACAAAGACGCTCCCGGATGGGCAGAGGGAGCACTCGTTGGTTTCTTCAGCAAATACTCCAAAGTTAAAAACATCCATTTTGCGCCGACTAACTCCGAAATTGGAAAACCGCTTCAACACGGCGACATCTTTCTCCAGGACAAAGTCAGCAGCGAACGTCTCATGTTGCTTGAAGGAGCAACGATTTCAAATGGCAGAACTGGTTGGTTTGCGCTTGCATGCGTAAACCTTCTCTTGCAAGAGAAACACAACATCGATGTCTTCTTGTTCGGGGAAGGAAAAGTCGCTGAGGCTGTCATTCTTTCCCTCGATCATGGTGCCGCCACTAGAATCAAACGCGTCGCAATGCTGAGCCGGGGTGGGACGTCCAATCACGAACTGGTCGAGAAGCTCCGATTGAAGGTGCAAGTCAGGCTCGATGTCGTCGATGATCGGAAGCTTCTGGCTAAGGCTAAATTTTTTATCATAGCAACAAACGCAGGCAAGCTTGCGTTTGAGATGAATGAGATAGCGCCCAATGAGGTGACGTTGTCCTTTAGTATCGGCGACATGCCAGCCGATTACTTCGAGCACCTTTTGTCGGTAGGAGGGCTTATCGTCAGGGATGATATGGCAGTGATAGAGTTGCGCAACGTCGATTCCCTGGCCTTTTACTACTCGAGGTGTGGCTTGAAGCTGACACAACATGGAAGGGGTGATGGGGTCAAACACTACACCGAAGTCCTCGCCGATCTTATTGTATTGCAACGACTTATTAAAGTGAAACCATCATTAATGTCTATAGCTCTAAGCAAGCAATGGGATAACTTGAGGAGGAGTTCATCCTCACCAAAACAACATGACATTGTCCAACAAACAATTATGGACGATGACTTTTGGAAAAAAAAAAAAAAAAAAATCCTCAAGTTTGCAAAGCATATATATAAGATGCTTCGTTTTTTTGATTCTGATAAAGCAGTTATTGGGGAGGTTTATCAGCAAATGGATACAATATTAAGAAATATCAAAGACTCTCTTTCTGACGATCTTACAATCTCTGATTTGGTTCAACAATTTGTGGTGGCAAGACGGGACAAAATGAATATTGTTCCTAAGTACTACACAAATTCTTGGCTTTCATAGCCAGCTCCTGGTGGTGTGAGTAGCAAGAAGCCTCATTTTGATAAAGAGGTGCAAACAGGATATCTTCAAGCAATTAAAAAAATTGTTGTTGACCAAAATGAAGCTTCTTTGATACGTCATCAAATTAGCGATTTTGTGAGTAACAAAGGTGTTTTTGCACAATCCCAAGCTGTGAAAGATAGAGCAACCATGACTGCATTATCATGGTGGCATATGTATGATGGGGCTACTCCCGAATTGTTCTCATTGGCAGTGAAAGTTTTGTCTCAAAGTGTAAACACTTCTTGTGATGAGAGATGTTGGAGTACCTATTCCTACATTCACAATGTGAAAAGGAACAAGTTGAATGTGGATCGTGCTAAAAAATTAGTTTTTGTGCACCACAATCATACATTATTCTTTTCTTCTTCGTTTGATTTGTATTATCTATTATGTTCTAGTTTTTGTATTTTTTTTTTCTTATTATAGTATAATATTTGTTCTTTGTCAAGAAATTACAGGTTGTCAACAAGATATAGGGATGATTATGAGGACTTCAATAATTGGGATGCCTATCCGGAAGATGCCAACATAGAGGAGGATTCACTACAATAGAACAAAGGGATAATGTGTCTCTCTCAAATAGTGAAGAGAATGGTGAAAACAACTTTGATGATGTTGGTGTTCCAAGCCTAGCTTTAACTGTTACTGCCTCTCCATCTTGCCCACCCCCAAGTATTCAAGAGTCTTCTTCAATAAAGAAAATAGAGTGAGAACAGAAGAGGCTTGAAAAGGCAAGGGATAAAAAGCAAAAGAAATGAAGAATTTGGTGCACTTTGGAGAAAGAATAAATCAAAAACTGTCTTGTTTGTTCTCTTTCTTTTTTTTTTTATCTTTGTTTTTGATAGCAACTCTACTTTTGTGGATTGGTGAACTTTTGTTGTTTTGTTGGATTTTTGTTTTTTTGTGATGATCCTTAATTTTTTTGCCCAGCCTTAGTGACATATTTTGTCTATCTAATGGGAATTTAGAAAATATTTATATTTTAGTAGCAACTCTACTTTTTTTCATTTATAACAAACACACACACACACACACACACACACACACACATATATATATATGTCAATTAAAAAAATACGTATAGATAAATTAAAAATATAATTAATAAAAATAATACATAAGCACTCCTAATCTACGACTCCTCTAAGTGGTTACGTTCCCCCGCTCCCGCTTCGTGCAACTATGGTCAAGCTCTTCTTTCCTTTTCTTTTATTTTCTGTGCATTCATTTGTTGTCATTTGCTTTTAATCACTTAGTCTTTGCAAATTTATTTTCAGACCAAATTTTTAATTATCCAATTCACCCCCCCTCTTAGGTTGCCTTCCTAAATAACAATTGGTATCAGAGCTTCGTCTCTAGTATTGTGACTTAACCGTCTTAGAGTGATCTATGGCAACCCCTAGCTCCTCTCTTCCTGAAGGTCAAGCCTCAAACAGACCACCCTTCTTCAATGGCACAAATTTCAACTATTAAAAAACGCGCATGATTATCCATATTCAATCTACCAACTATGAGATTTGGAAAATCATATTTGATGGTCCTAAAGTCCCCACCAAAACCATAAATGGTCTGTTAGTCCCCAAACTTGAAAGTGAGTGGACTAGTGCTGATTATACAGATATTCAATCTAATGCCAAAGCTGTTAACATGTTATATTGTACACTTGATGCTAATGAGTTTAACAGAATATGCACTTGTACAACTGCGAAAGAAATTTGGGATAAACTTGTTCTAACTCATGATAGAACCACTCAAGAATGAGTTGACCCAGAGTCAATGAGGACATGAGCTAAATAACCACAGATAGAAAGTGTACCTCACACAACGTTTTCGGTAACTTCTGGTTTTCCCGGTACTAAGGTGAAAGCCCGTCCTTGGCGTTTTTGGTCCTCCCTCTCTCCTCCAGGTCCTGCGGGTTTTCTGACTGGGCCAGAGGGGCTGGCTATAGGATTAGTCAGCTTTGGACAATCCCTCAGCAAGTGGCCAACTTGACCGTATTTAAAACATGCTCCCGTGTCTCGATGGCATTGTCCCCAATGAGCCTTCCCACAAGCGGGACAAATTGGAACAGTGCCACCTCAAGTGTTGGTAAGACCTTGATGGCCTGAACTAGTTATACCCGTATTCACCTTTTTAGGAGGCGCAACACCGGGTCTTCTATTGTCTTTTTCCCCGAATCGCTTCTTTTGGCTTGGTTCCCTAGAACGAGAGACTTTAATCCCCTTTTCTGCAATGTACGTCCGGTCTACCACTTCTACATAGGTTGGCAATTTCAAGACCTTGAACTTGTCTTTAATTTCAGTATCCAATCCTACTTCGAATTTTCTTGCTTTTCGAGTTTCGATGAGGATGATGTATGTTGCAAACCGAGCGAATTGTGTGAACTTGCTCTCGTATTCGGCCACCGTCATGGTTCCTTACTTTAAATGTATGAATTCTGATGTCTTCTGCTCCCGCAGTGAATCTAGGAAGTATTTTTCGTAAAATACTTCCAAGAATCTTGCCCTGGTCGTAATTTCTTCTTTTGCCAGAGTGAGAAGTCACCATTCCTGTGCATTGTCTTTGACAGTGAAAGTGGCCAAAGTTACCTTTTGTCTTTCGGTGCAGGGTAGGGCACGAAAAATCTTTTCCATGTCTTTAACCCAAGCGTCCGCTACCATTGGATCTGGACCGTCGGTAAGTGTAGTGGGTTTCAAATCTTGGAACTGTTTTATGGTAACCGGCTCTTTTCGCCGTTTTGGCATCCCATTGTTGATGTTAGTCTGCAAGGCTCACAAAAAGCTAGTAACCGCTCTTTCTATTATTCTTTCCATCGATTCAGTGCCACTGACTGATAACTCGCTTCCGTTACCATTATTGGCATTCTACAAAGTAATAAACGAGACATTACATTTACAACACAGCATATATGTAAGCATGTGTAGCGCAATCTATATCTATATAAAATGCCAACTTTACTATTTCTACAATTAATATTACATCTTTGTTCCAAACATCAAAAATTGTGTTAGTGTCACATCCCTGTGGTAAACAAAAACAAAAAGACAACAAAAAGGGATCAGAACACATCATGGTCAGCATACAAAAAGGTTTCCTTCTACCAAATCTAGAGTGGTGGGTCAAAGGAGCCAAACAACCACGAAAAATAGTGTTGCATAAATAGCTCAAATTCCCATCCTAACTAGAACTACACCAAAACACATCCACGCTCTCTGGACTGTGAAAATGGGGACAGACTGTATGTGTTCCAAAAATGCTCGATCGACAATCCAACCGGGTGTCTCGACATCTGACAGGTCATTATTAAAGTCAACATTTTGAATATTAATTATCTCCAGCGGGTTAGGGACAGTGGTGAAAATATAGTCCTCAGGGTACACGCTCCCCCTTCTGGTCCCAAAATCTAAGGGTAGAGGGTCTATGATATAGTGCGGGCGGTCATGTCCCGGGGCAACGCCAAGGACACGAGTGGGTCTAAGAAAACGTCTGCGTGTATCGGCACGGCTTTGCCTCCATAGTAAATGTAGGACATCGATAGGATCAGCCTGTATATAGATTGGCCGACCCATCAACTGGGCAAGGCCTGAATGCAGTCCTCTGATTATGTTCTCTGAATGTCGCCAACCCTCAGGTGAGGCGGGGCAAGGTGCTCGACTAAAATCTCATCTAAATTAATAGCCTCGAGCTCATCCCAAAACGCATCATCAAGGTTAATCTCTAACATTCCTACATCACCAGAATAAACGTGAGATAAAAGGACAAACGTTGCAGGTAAATATTTCTTATTTTTTTTAATTTTATTTTATCTTATTTTATTTTATTATGTTTATTTAGCTATAGAATTTTATTTATAGATTTATTTATAACTTTTCGAACTTCCTAATCAAATTAAAATAGCATTTTTCTTTTTTTTTTTTTTTTTTTGAACCGTTGCTTTGATACCACCTTTGTCAAGACCCAACCCTAGGGGCTTAGGGTTAGAATCGCAACTTACTAACTTATTATAATTGTAGCCATAGTTGTCAAATCAGGATTCGTATCGTGAATTGAAATGGTCTCGTACCGAATCGCAAATCAAATCGAATCGAATCGAATCATGAATCGTAAAGATTCAGTCACTTCTTCTAAACTATTTAAAAACATATACTTACACATTTAGATGTTGAATATATCTTATGAATATAAAATATTTAGACTTAAATCAATAAAAATGTTATTTTGAATGATAATCACGTAGTTTAATAAGTAAGAAGTTAATAAACGTTCCTATGTAAGATCACCATCTTTCCTTTTTTTTTCTTTTTTAAATATTTCTTATCAACCATTATTAATAAAAATAATAACCAAATAGACAAAATATCAATTTTTAAAGTAACAATAATTAACAACGATATTAATATTTGGACAATAAGCATACATAATTTTCTAAGTAACGGTGAGCAAATAATAAGAAAGAATCATTTAGAAAAATTTTTTTAAAGCCTAAAATATTTTAAAAAGTATAACTGACCTCATAGATGTAATATTTAATTTCATCAAATAGCAATAGATAATTCATAGTGTAATTTTAATCTTAAACATCTTTAGAAGATATATTACGATTTTTTAAAGGAAAATAAAAATGAGAAGAAAGGTTAAACATATGTTGGGTCTGACTAAAATTAATTGGATCCTATTAAAAACTTCATGATCACTAAAATAACAACAAATCATGTATATATGCTGGTATTAAACGCTATTAGAAGTTGTATTATGTCATTTTTACTAAAAAGATGGAGGAAAAATAGAGTTGAAAATATGTCGGACATAATAATTTTAAAAATTGCATGAATCGTAAAAAACGAATCAAATTGTGAATCGATTGTGAATCGTGCGATTCACTAGAGATTCACTTCCAAAATAAATTCACCTTTAGATTCGTATCGATTTTGCAAAAATTGTAAATCGAATCGCGAATCGTAAGATTCTGATAACAAAGATTGTAGCAAATTAAACTACGCAAGCGAAAATAAAATAATTAAACAAGAAATTACTCCATTTTACTATTTTAATAAGAGAAAATACATTTATAGGGCTTTTATTATTTTATTATTCAGTGACCGGCCCCGAATAGAAACAAAAGGGAGCAAAAATATATAGAAAAAAATAAAGACAAAATAGTGGTTCCACATCAATCCTCGTGTGGGTTCCATTACGTGAGGTTATGGGTTTTCCCTACATCTCGTCACCTGAAATGGTAAGAGCTATAATCACACAGCAGAGTGAGAAATATTATGCCAAGAGTATAGGGAATACAAAATAACCAGGAATAGTTAAGCCAAAACATTTACATAACTCAATTTAGTAAATAAATCATTTAAGTGGCAGAAACTGAAATACAGAAATTATGTAAATAAATAACCATAACCACGATACAGAACAGAACAAAACAGAGGTCACAGAAGTGACAATCAAAACAGAGGTCAATGGATCCATGACAAACAAAGGCCAATGGTTATTTAAGTCCCCCAAGGCGTGAGACTCCCGTGGTAGTACTTACAAAACATAATTATTTATAAGGTCATAGTCAAATATATACTAAAATTTAGGGCAATTTGGCTATAAACCCCCTTTGCCTTCCTTTCATTGTTAAAAGGACTAAGAAAAAAATTATACTTGCTAAACCCCCTCAAAATTATAAAGTGTTGAATAAAGGACAAATTTATTATTTAAATATTTTATATGACTATTATATCCACTCTCTTCCTTTCCACAGATGGCCTCTTCAAGAAGACCGGCGAGCTCTGCAACTTGTGCGGCACCGAAGCTGCCGTCATCACCTTCTCCAACGCCGACAACACCTTCGCCTTCGACAACCCCTCCGTCGACTCCGTCCTCGACCGTTACCTCTCCATAACTTCATCATCCTCTAGAGCCTCCGCAAGCTTCTCTTAGGGTTTCAACTCAAATCTGTGCACAGTTCCTACAAATCGCACTGATATATATATATATATATATCTATATATATGTGTGTGTTTGTGTGTTTTGAGATTTGAGATTTGAATTTGAATATATGTGTGTTTTGAGATTTGAATTCGAATATATATATATATATATCTACATATTCCGATCTCTAATATATATATATATCTATATATGTGTGTGTTTTGAGCCTTTAAAATCTGAAAAATCTGTGTGTATGAAAAATCTCAAGATTTTTGAAAGCTCAAAGTTTCAAAAATCTGTAAAATCTGAAGAACCGAGGTATGAAAAATTGAGATTTCTTTGAAATTTTCAGATTATAGGTCTGATTCAAGGATTATTGGCCTGATTCAATGTTTTTCAGAGTAAATATTGATTGATTCAAGGATTATAGGCCTGATTCAAAGCTCAAAGTTCCATTGATTTTTCAGAGTAAACATCAAATTTCATTTGATAGAACCAGAGTAAAATTTTACTCTGGTTCTATTGCTCTGTTTTTTTCATTTGACAGAACCAGAGTAAAATTTTATTTTTATACAGAGTAAAATTTTACTTTTAGTTTCAGAGTCTCACAGTTTACTTGTTTTTCAGAGTAAAATTTTACTTTTATACAGAATAAAATTTTACTTTTAGTTTCAGAGTGTAAAATTTTACTCTCATTCAGAGTAAAATTTTACTTTTATACAAAGTAAAATTTTACTTTAGTTTCAGAGTTTAACATTTTATTCTTATTCAGAGTAAAATTTTACTTTTATACAGAGTAAAATTTTACTCTGAAATATATAGTGAAGATGGCTTAAAAGGAGAGCTGATAGATATGAGGGTAATATAGTAAAAGAAACAAGTTTTAAAATATCAGGGGATTTTGAAAGTACTTATATAATTCTTGTCCTTTTGAAAGACAAATTAGATAGTGAGGGGACTATCACCAAATCCCCCTAAAATTTAAACAAACATATTCATGGGTTTCATTTTAAACAAATAGAGTTCAGAAAATAACCCACGTAATTGAAATATTAATATAATTTATAAACATAACTTGTGTAAAATAAATTATGGTAAGTCAAAACATAAGTAAATTATATTATGGTGACTCAAGGTATAATGTAACTCACCTTCAGATTGAGTCTTACTATTTTCTTCCTATTTTCCTATCTCTCCGAGACTCTCTCCTATACAGTACATTCACTGACTTTCCTTCATTTTAGTATCTTTCATTTTGCTGCTTTGGCTTGCTTATATACATAAGGCCTGTATCTTCACCATAATGACTAGATCAAAATTATACAGCTAGCGTAATTCTCCAAGGCCACCTTTCATCCTAATAAATTCACACATATTTGTTATCTTGTTTAGATAACTACCTTATCATCATCATCATTTACTCTTACTTTTATATTTATTTATTTACTGTCTTTAACTCTAATTTGGCCCAATTAGTATTATAATTCTATATTTTTATTAATTTGGCCCCAAATAATAATCCCTAATTAATCCCAAATTTGATAACCCAATGCCAAATTAGATTCTGTATTTATCATTATTTATTTAATAATATATTATCACATACACCCACAATTATATATAACTATAAATATTTATGTGATATTTAATGAAATGTTCAGGGTCACACCGATAGCATGAAAAAAGAGGAAGAACGAGACGTGCGAGATGTGACACGAAAACTGGACCGTGAGTTGAATCCAACGACGTAAAAATGAGGCGAAATGGAGTTGTGACGAAGGAGATAGAAATGCTTGAAGTGGTAGTTGCTGGTAGTGGTTTGCTAGTAGAAAAGAGTGGGTTTGCATCTTTCTTTTGAAATTTGGAGCCAAAATGAAATTTTTTAACTTTTTCTGTTTCAAATCTGATGGCAAGGGCAAAATTGATAGTAACTTAAATATTATAGGAGAACGCGTGAAAATAATAGTAGTCTGCGGGTCATTGAAAATCGTGACAAAGTATAAGGGTAAAAATGAAATAATCTCCCTGCCGTTACATTTAAGCATATCGGAAATCATGACGAGCACGGTGATGATTGACGCACCCCAAGAACTCCGTTGAGGAAACGGGGGGATTTTGAATGCCAACCTACAACACGGCCAAGCAACCGTTATCCTTTCCAAATTGTGGGCGCGTCCGAGATATTGGTAAAAGAGGGGCTACAATGTCTATGTAGAGCGAATCCCCTAGGCGGTCGTTGAGAGCATTCTCAAGAGCATCTAGGAAAAATCCAAGGCTGGTCTTGTACAGCTCGAGATGGTGTCGGGCACGTACAAAGTCAAATGTGGCCCGAATTCGGGGAACCGTCCATGCAAATTTCTTTTGAACCCACGGGCACCATGCGTCAAATTAAGGTTCTGGCCAGCAATATTGCGATAATCGCCAATCGGGAATCTACGATACTGTGTGGATGATGTCGTGCTTGGTGCCGGCAAACCAACAGCAACTATAGCCGAAATTATGTTGAGCCCGAGCCAAGACTAGTTGTTAGATGTCGAGCTTTTGAAGCGGCTCGCTAAAAAATTCGGCAGCGCTAGCAAGATCGGCGATCACTCGATTTTCGTCCTGGTCGACTTCGGTGGAAACGGCCCTTGCCGCTCAAAGACAGAGAAGGCGACGGGCTTTATCCACGGCGTTACTGGTGTCATTGGTGTCGAAACGAGGCACTTGAACGTCTCGTTTCAAAGGGGACGGAAAAGAGTCGCCAAGGAGCAAAACATGGCTGCAATGATGGCGGCAGTTGACGGGTTGGATGATGAGACCAAACAGCGCCTAACGTTAAGTTTCGCGAAGACTTGGGAACTGTTGCTGGCCAATGAGTTTAGGCCGTCTTACAGGAACAATTTGATCATTGACCAACATGTATTTACCGCTAAGAAGGAAGAACCTCCCATGCACTAGAGCACCCAGGCGGTGAGGTTAGGTGAAAACAAGACAAAGATCGAAGATCTGTGGTCTTCCGAACTCGTTCTCAACGACCAAGCCAACCAGGAGTTAGAACCAGATCCGTTCATCGGTCGTGCGAAAGCTAGTCCTGGCACAGTTCTGATCAAGGACCTAAACTTGGGGTTGCTTGCAACACACGCTCGGTAGCTATGTAATCCCCGTTGAGGATGCTAAGGCTGTGATAAGGGCAATGAAAAGCATGAGCGCCATCTCAAGGCATCGGCCATCCAAGTATTCACACGGAAGACCCCAACTGCCTGTCATATGTCCTTTGGCTATTGGCACAAGCCAAACCGCTCGATGCTGCCATCGCAAGAAAGATGGAGGACGCCATCCAGGTTCGGACGGTGAAACCAATACTAGGATATCCAAATGACTGTTCGGTGATGGCTCTGCTGCATGTCGACTATCCAGCATTTGTCAGGTTCTTGCTAGGCATACAGGAAACATTTACGCAGAAAAACGCAAATGCATTGGCAGAAGACTATGAACGATTTAATGATGGCTTGAGCTACCAGCTAAACGGGCCGGGCAAGCTCGATGATTTGCGGGAAGGCAAATCTGTAAGGCCGTTCCACAGAATGCAGAAATCAAGAGAGGCACCCGTCTGAGTCTCAGAAATTAGTTACAAGTGAGGGAGAGGCTCACAGGATTGCTGACATAGCTTGCAAAGGTAGGCAGGAAAAGCCGTTGTTGAAACGAGCTTTCGGACGAAAATATCTTTGATGTTTGTATAAATCAATTGCACTGACTGGATACTGTTGTTGCCTACATTCGTTTATTAACATGATTTCGGGGTGGTTTGAGATGATCTAAATAAGTGTACCTTTTGACTTTTTATAAAATATGGGTTGGGTATGGGTTGCGTTTGAAGTGACGTGTTAGAGAGGTGATGTGACTTAAATAAGATGATGTGACTTAAATAGGATAGTGACTTTTTGACTTTTTGGCTTTTTTAGATCATGCCAAACAAGGCCTTAATTTCATTATGGAACTATTTATTATTTTGTGGCGTTTCATTTCTGTATATAAAAATTTTATATTTGCAAAAGTGATGTAGGAAATTGTTCAACAAGAATGATAAATGCAACTAGATAACCAGATAATGCAACATTATTTAAATATAACTGAAAATTACAAGTGGTATTATTATTGATGTTGATAGAAAATGACAGGGAAACAAGGCAAGTGACGTAAATGGGCCAATTTAGTGACTTGCCGGATGTGACTGGGTGAGCTGCACCTCCCCAGGAGGGCCACCCTGGCACAGCCTTCTCAATCGGTATCAGAGAATTTGGCCACCAGAATTTCGTAAATATGGGCAGCGACCCCAATGTCAAGGCTAGCAAGGCCAACAGGCGAAACGTTGGCAGGCCCTTCCTATGTCTCAGGTTTCTTCATGAGTGCTAGATCGGCGAGGACTTCGGCGTAGTTTTTGACCCCATCACCCCTTCCATGTTGTGTCAGCTTCAAGCCACGCCTTAAGTAGTAAAGGGCCAGGGAACCGACATTGCGCGAATCTATCGCTGCCATATCGTCGCCGACAATAAGCCCTCCCACCGACAAAAGGCACTCGAAATAATCGACTGGCATGTCACCGATACCAAGGGACAACGTCACCACATCAGGCGCTATCTCATTCATCTCAAACACGGGCTTGCCTGCATTCGTTGCTATGATCACAAATTTGGCCTTGGGCAGAAGCTTTCGATCGTCGACGGCATTGAGCCTGACTTGCACCTTCGATCGGAGCTTCTCGACCAGTTCGTGATTGGACCTCCCACCTGTGATGCATTTGATTTTAGTGGCGGCACCATGATCGAGGGAAAGGATGACAGCCTCAACGACTTTCCCCCCCCCCCCGGGAACAAGAAGACATCGATGTCGTGTTTCTCCTGCAAGAGAGTTTACGCTTGCGAGCGCAAACCAACCAGTTCTGCCATTTGAAATCGCTACGCCTTCAAACGACATGAGACGTTCGCCACTGACTTTGTCCCGGAGAAAGATGTCGCCATGTTGAAGCGGTTTTCCAATTTCGAAGTTGGTCAGCGCAAAATGGATGTTTTTAGCTCCGAAGTATTGCCGAAGAAACCAACGAGTGCTCCTTCTGTCCATCTGGGAGCGTCTTTGTCGAATGGGACGTATGTTTTGACATGGCCGATGAGTCTGTTAGCAAAAGACTCCCAGTAATTCATGAGAACCTCGTTGATGAGGGCTGGCATGATGGGGACTCCCAATTCTTCCAAATCGACTTCGGACAAATGTAACCGAAACAATTGATTGGCCATCTTCTTGAAAGACACTTGGCAGAACTACGAGCGCTTCTTTGAAACAAGCGGTAAGCAATTTTAACGCGAGGAGGTGTATATAACCTTCATTTCAAGATTAGGTGCAGCACCTAGCGTCCAGCCTGTCGGCCAACTATTTTTGTCGCCATTAGCTCATCATGATACCCGTGCATAGGAGTAGGGAAGTCATGAACGCATGCGTGGCAAGTGGTGTATCAGCAGGTCGAATCATATCGGCTCAAATAATTTCAATCTTTTATTCCTATTAAGGGAATTTGCTGATTGTGGTTAAGCAGTCTGGAAATTGTGGACAATCTTTGGGCTCAAAAATGAGCCACGTTATAATCCATTATATTGCTGATTAGGTCAAAATTCCATAACTTTTGGGTCCCACACAGCACTTGTCATTGTTTGGGTGCTGGTACCAATCGGATGAAAAGTGGTCATTGATGGATGCCTCCTCTCTTCTGGTTGACGTATAGTGCCACCATCATGGCATATTACGATGCTTGTGGGAGGAGCATTAAGCCCATCAGTGGAAAGCAACAAACAATTTTAGTGCGCTATTGGAGCCTTATTGAGTATCAAGTTTGGGGACAAACTTCTATTTAGGAGGGAAGAAATGTAACACTCCAAACGTTTAATTAACACCATGTTAATACAAAAAAATAATAATAATAAAATAAATATATAAAATATAAATTATTGCGTAGCTATACATGCTAAGGTGTAATCTAATTCGTTATTGGTTTATTAAAAGTGCGATTAATATATTATTTGGGGCCAAAACAACACAACTACGAAATTATGATAAAAGTTGGGGCTAAAAAGGAAATATGGTGAAAGGTGTACTATTCGCTGGTCACCTAAAGAAAAAGCCACCTGTTAAGCTTATTAGGTAGATAAGTGAATCATCCAAGAGGATAATAAATAAGGGGTGAGTCACCATGTAAAGCTCAAGTATATAAGGGGGTGAATCGAAGGCCAAAAAAAAAAAAATCACAAAAAGAAGGATTAAGAAAAAAAGGCCTTGAAAAGCCTGCTTAAATAGAAAGAAAATAGTAAGAATTAAAATTAAGGTGAGTTATATTATACATTGAGTCACCATAATATATTTTACGTATGTTTTGAGTTACCATAACTTATTTTACACAATTTGTGTTTTATAAATTATATTAATATTTCGATTATATTAATTTTTTTCAGAACTCTATTTATTTAAATTGAAACTCATGGATATGTTTGTTTAAATTTTAAAAATTATTTGACAATGATTTTATAAACAATTATGTTTTGTAAGTACCACCACGGGAATCCTATGCCTTTGGAGACTTAAATAACCATTAGCCTCTGTTTAGTCACTTTGTAGCCCTCTGTTTGTCCTGAATCTATTGACTTTTGTTCTGAGTGTCACTCTGATGACCTCTATTCTATTCTATTCTTTTCTGTACCGTGGTTATAGTTATTTATTTACATAATTTCTGTATTTCAGTTTCTATCACTTAAATAATTTGTTTATTTAAATGAAGTTATGTTAATATTTTAGCTTAAATAACTATCCATGGTTATTTTATATCCCCTATACTCTTGATAAAATATTTCTCACTCTGTTATGTGCTTATAGTTGTTACCCCTTTCAGTTGATAAGATGTAAAGAACTGTAACCTCGTATAGTGGGACCCGCACGAAATTTGATATCAGTCTGTTACACTTTGTTTTCTTTTCTTTTTCTAAAATTATGTCACCACATAATAAAATAATAAAAGCTCCGTGGATGTATTTTTGCTCATTAACGAAGTAAATTTTCTGTTTAATTATTTTTTTATTTCTATTTTGCCTCCCGCCAGCACCATTTAATTTGTTAATATTAGAATTAATTAATAAGTTGCGATTCCAACCTAAAGCCTCTGGGCTGGGTCGTGACAGGATCTATGGATAGGAGCAATGGCGGAGGGAAGTGAGGACCAAGGGGGTCACGTGCCCCCGTTGGATTTTGGACTCTATTTTTTTTTTTTTGCAAATATAAAAAGTAAAAAAAATAATTAAATAATTAAATAAAAAAATTACAAAAATATTATTAGAGTGAAATGTCAATAACATTTTAAAAATTATGAGAACAATAACGGTTATTTTGATTGAAAATGAAAAGATTACTATAAACCATATATCTATGAAACTGTTTTAATGTAACGGTGATATCATTATTATTGATATGTAGTATAAGTAATCTCACCATAAAGATATGAAATTTAATAGATTTTTAGTTACATTTGACATGTGAAGTTCACTCTTTGTGTGTTTATTTACTATTAGTTGGTGATATCACATACTAATGATGACATAGTATTACCATTATATTGAATTTTTAATCAAATTTTGTATAAAAAAATAATTTATCATTATATAATTTATTTTAAGACTTGTATCTATATTTTTTTATATTGTCCATGATATACTAGTTATAAATAACATTATTTTTTTTTATGTTTCTCAAAATCAATCGTAAAAACTTGCGTGAAATATTTTCTGTAAAAATTATAACATTATTTTTTTGATGTTTCTCGAAATCAATCGTAAAAACTTGCGTGAAATATTTCTGTAAAAATTTTCAATATTGTAATTAATAAGTGCCCCCTCTAATTTAATTTTCTAGCTCCGCCACTGGATACGAAACGTTCCTCTCCTTCAATGTGTCTTATCCCCTCCATCTAGGAATGAATTGATCTTGAAAGTTGCTGATTATTGGCGAGATGATGGTGGATGGGATTGGAATAGGTTATCATACTGGCTTCCGAGAGATATATTAGAGCTCCTTTTACCTGTGGTAGTTAGACCCGATGAAGAAAATATTGATCACCTAGCGTGGAAACATTCTACTCACGGTACTTTCTCTACCAAATCTGCTTATCTATCTATTCGGAATCAAAACACTCAAATGGAGGAATCTCGAGAAGATTGGAGACTAGTATGGAAGGCTAAAGGGCCGAATAGATAGAAATACTTTACGTGGTTAGCCCAGAGTGATCAATTGTTAACCAATGCTATGAAGCATCAGCGACAATTAGCACCTGCTTCGTCATGCGCTCTGTCTCCACCACAATGAATCAACGGTCCATGCTATTCGAGACTGTTCAAGAGCAAGAATGATTTAGCAAGAAAATATTTCCCCCTCCCACTGGATGTTATTTTTTTCACTACCTTTAAGCCAGTGGATAGATATGAATTTGGGATTACCGTAGAGGGTTGATTCCAGCTCAAAAAACTGGCCCTTGTTGTTTATCGCCCTTATAGCCTCTTTATGGTTTTGGTGGAATCAACAAATTCATGATCCAGATTTTGAAGAACCTTTCCAACTAGTGGAATATATTAAGGGTAGAGTGCGTGAATTCCAGGTTCATAAGGACCATTTGAACAAGGGCCCGAGTATGACCTCTATTCATATTGCATGGCAACGACTTTCAACTGGATGGGTCAAGATAAATGTTGATGGTGCAGTAGCAAAGAGAAGTGGTCATGCTGCATGTGGTGGACTAATTGGCTTGGCCCAAGGTTCGTGGCTTGGTGGATTCAAGCATCGGGTGGGCTCTTCTTCCATTCTTGTGGGGTATTTGGAAGGGGCTTTAGTTTGCTTGAATGCATGAGCATCACCGGATTATCCTTGAGTCTGACTCATAGGAAACCATTCAAGCCGTTAAAAAGGCAACTCCTATGCACCCTCAATTCAATATCTGTCAAGGAATTTGGGATTTGATGGACCCGGATTGGGAATGGGATATTCAAATAATTTAGCGAGAGGCTAATGGGTGTGCAGATATTATTGCGAAAGAAGCTCTTGGGATGAATGTACAGAGTGAGGTGCTGGTTGTTGAGCCGCCTCCTTTGGCTATGGCTTTGGATCATGATCTGCAGGGGACTAGTTCCTCCAGAATGGTTAATTTGTAGGTCTTTTTGTCTTTGTTTTGGCTGTGGCCCGTTGTTCACCAAAAAAAAAAAAAAAACTTGGATTTGGGCCAACTTTAATTAAGAAAGCCACAAAATTCTTGAAGAAGCACATTGATAAGGTTTATGCCATAAAATTTCACCAGAAGAAATAGATCCAAAGAGAATTGCTTACTTGCTTGATCCGCCTCGGTCCCCAACTTGAGGAAGAAAACCTAGACTGGGAAAATGTTTCGGCATACAAGCAATCATTGACCAAACCCCTACAACAAACTAGAAGAGTCAAAGACACAAATGGGACTCATAATATAAAAATTTTGGATTTGGGAAATGTTACAGGCTTACACTTCTGGTTAGAAAATGAAGAAATGTAATCCAGTGCAACAAAAAGAATGATAGGACAAAAAAGAAGAAGAACAACAACAACAACAAAGAAAGAAAGATTCAAAAGGATAATCTTCCTATTACTTGGTTACAAACCTGCTCTGGAAGTCCATGATCACTGCATCAATAATATCAGGAGGAAATCTCTTCCCATGCAGTTTCTTTCTCAGCTCAACAGCTGTAAATGCTCTGTAAAGAAAGGAAACACAGTTCAAACTTATAACTTCTTCTTCTTCTGTCCCCCTGTCTCTCTCTTTTTTAATATTTGGTTACGAGAGGGGGGAAAAAAGAAGAAGAAGAAGACTTCTTGTTACACACAATCACAAAAATGTACCTCTAGGGATGCACATCTGAAAATTTAGAATTAAAGCACAATAATATGAGGGGAAAATCAAACTGATAATAAATCATTGATAAAATCGGATGCTTCGATTGTCATATGTAGGCAATAATGATGCCATAATTGTGAGCTTAGGTTTAAGAGCATCACATTTCATTATCAAGTATCCACCAAACTATGCATATCTGTTTCATATAATCTTGGTTTTAAAATTGAAAATGCATAATGGATACACAAACTACTGTACAGTGGGATAAATGGGCTCAAAGGTGATATTACCAGTTAAAATTTTCTAACCAATTTAAATTGTGCGTGCTAGTGTTAAGCAAGTTCATAAGCATAGATAAAGCATCCACAAGTTGAACACACAAATCACAGACACTTCGCCGATCAATATAATCCACTATTTTCAAAAAGATTAATATATGACTCAAGTAATGACTTTATAATCAGTATTTTAGTAGGTTTTACACATCAAAAGAATAACAAACCAAACTCACAAATATATTACCAAAATGATGCACTAACCTTGTAGCAAGTAATTCAATTGCCAACTTCTCTGCATCTTGTTTATTAGTTTTAACACCTTGTAATGATTCCTGATAGTGAGAGTTCTTCTCCCAATGAATCTCCAATTCCTCTACAACCTCCTTAGGTTCTTCTATGGATTCACAATCCACAGCTCCCTCGTCATAATCAGTTTCTTCCTTCAATTCTGAGAAATATTGCTCAATTTTTATTTATTTATTTTATATGTGCAAACAATTGATAATATTGAAATAGAATAATAGTTTGAAAGGGCACTGTGCTAATTTAAATACTCAAGTAACAAAAAAACTAGAAAAAAAAAAAAAAATTACAACTTTACCAATTACAACTTTACCTTGATTGGCATGATAGGTTAAGTAATGAATGGGCATTTGATTTTGATTTTGATTTTTTGAGTTTTTATCCAACACAAAGCTCCTCTGTAAACTCTTGCCATCATTATGAAACTCAAATCTCAATGCATTACGGTCCGAACCGTTTTTTATTCCTTTATTTTCAGGTGCCTTCTTGGATGTAGAAGAAGTCTGAGGTTTTTCAGTCTTCAATGTTTTCTTGGAAATCTCAGGTTTTTCCTTCTTCAAAGTTTTCTTGGGAATGTACTTAACTGGAAATGAAGAACTATTGGCTCTGCCACTCGAACACCCAATGCTACTATTCTTCATCCTAAAAATTCAATCTTTCTCATAAGAAAAAACACAAACACATGCATACTCTATTTTTCATTGAACTTTTCATTAACAGAAATTTTAACATGTTGTTTGGGTGCTGAGAAGTCATAAGAATACTGAAGTAAAACTTGGAAGTTAAATGGGTTCGATTTCTTTTGATTTTCCCACAATTTCTCAGGAATCAAACAAGAAAATGAAAGAAGATATTGCTCTACCACTCGAACAGACAATGCCACAACCCTCCTTCATCCTAAAAATTCAATCTTTCTCATAAGAAAAAAACACAGACACATATATACATACTCTACTTTTCATTGAACTTTTTGTTGACCGAAATTTTGACATGTTGTTTGGGTGCTGAGAAGTCATAAGTATAGTAAAGTAAAACTAGGAAGTTAAATTGGGTTCAATTTCTTTTGATTTTCCGACAAATTCTCGGAAATCAAACAAGAAAATGAAAGGAGATTTGGAAAATTGAAGATTTTCTCACCAGGGAATCAACAGGGCTCGACTTTGAAGACCAAATGATGCTTTGCAGACGAAGTTCCCGGCAAAAATCGCCATTTTCCTCTGCTGATTTTGAGTTTGAACAAAACCCTAAAATTAGAGCGGTAAAAGATTCAAGAGGTTAGGGTTTTACTTGTTGCTCGAACGAAGTGTGTTTCACGGATTTCGGAGGCGCGTGGGGATTACAATTCGTGTGTTTTTTTTTTGAGAGGGGGGAGGGGAACAATTAAAAAAAAACAATTCACCATATTTGTTTTCACTTTTTAAAAAACACTTTTCAGAAAATTTTATTTTCTTATTTTTCGTATTTTTTTAATATTTTAAATAATTTTTTTATTTTTTAAACACACATAATATAAATACACCTAAAATGTAAAAAAATTATAAAAAAAAATCTTTTAAAAACTCACTAAATACCAAAAATCCAAGAATTTAGTATATTTTTTATATTTTTATGTATTTATTAATTTTTTAAGATATTTTTTCACAAATTTTTTACTTTTTAGATACATCTAAGTAAGGTGCATCTAAAAAAGTACAAAAAAATATTTAAAATTTAAAAAATATTCACTAAAAACAAAAAAAAAACACGAAAATCAAAATAGTCAGTTTTTAAAAAACTTAATTCAGAAAACTCAAACAAAACACACTGATTGTGATTCATACCCCACACATACATAATTCCTACAACCCTCACTCTAATCCCAATCAATCATAATGTGGAGTCTATACATATATGAGTGAATCTCACATACACATCAAAGTTCAGGATTAAATTCAAACCCATGAAACCCCCCAAAAAAGGGGTTCCAAACATTTATCTATCTATATCTATACTATATATTAAGCAAAATAGAGTTTTTAACCCCAAGGCCTGTAGGAGTTTTAGGCCTTGTTTGGTTTGTGTTTCTAGAGTAGTTTTTTAGATAAAAAGTACAAAACCTTGTTTGGTTTGCCTTTTATCAGAAATGGTTTTAGAAAATTGCTTTGGGAAAAAAAAAGTGATTGATTTGATGTGTATAAGAGAGAGATTGATTTTGAAAAGTAAATAACCAAACAAAATTTGGAGATTTTTTTAGAAAAATTTGTTTAGTTTAATTACTCTTGAAAATTTGTTTGTAGATAATTTTTCTCAAAAATTTTTCTTAAAAACAAACCAAACAAGGCCTTAATATCCGAATCTGAATTTTTGTAAATTTCTTATTAAAAAAAAAAAAAACTCAGCATTTATTGATTTGGTCAAAATCCCCTGATAAATATTTATTAATTTTTTCAATTTATATGTCTTTCCACATACCTGCATTTATTGATTTGGTCAAAATCTCCTGATTAGCATTTAAAATCCCCTCATACAAAGATATATAGTTACTGCAGTACCATTTTCAACTTCTCCCATACATTATGGTTAGTGATAAGATTGTTAAATTATTTTTATAAAAAATCTTTAAAAACATAATTTATATATTAAAAAAAATCTAAAACAAATATAAATATCTATAATTATCTCGTGTATAGCACGGTATTATGATGTCTGTGTGTATTCCACATGTAAAATATATATATATATATATATATATGTCTTGGCCCATTAAATTGTAGTTTCCATTAATTAAAATTTTTGTTTTAGCTCAGCATTTATTAAATTCTCCAAAGTCTTTTTGACTTCTCCTATATATACATCCTTTTTAACTTTTTATTTTTTATTTTTAACAAATATAAATATCTAAAAAAATATCTAAAACAAATATAAATATCCATATCTATCTATCTATCTATCTATCTATCTATCTATACTTACTATATATTAAGCAAAATGAGATTTTTAACCCCCAATGCCTGTGGGAGTTTCAATATCTCAATCTGAATTTTCTAAATTTTTTATTAAAAAAAAAAAAAAACTCAGCATTTATTGATTTGGTGAAAATCCCCTGATCAGCATTTATTAACTTTTTTCAATCCACATGTCTTTCCACATGCCTGTATTTATTGATTTAGTCAAAATTCCTGAATCAACATTTAAAATCTCCTCATACAAATAATTATAGATACAATCCGTGTATAGTTACTGCAGTACCTTTTTTAACTTCTCTCATACACTATAGTTAGTGATAAGATTGTTAAATTATTTTTATAAAAAATCTTTTAAAATATAATTTATATATTAAAAAAAATTTAAAACAAATATAAATAACTATAATTATCTCGTGCATAGCATAGGTGACAGGCTAGTTATTATAAAATAAAAATCCAAAATTTTAGCAGAATAAACCTTTTTTTAAAAAAAAATTGAGTAAATTACACTGACATCCCTTGAAGTTTCAAAGTAATACAATAAGACCCATGTAGTTCTACAAATTACAACCCTTCTCTAAAGTTTGTAACTACATTACAAAAAAAACCCTCCGTTAGTTGACTTATTGTTAAGTCAACTAATAGATTTAACTTATGCCATCAACTAAAGTTTTTAAAATGCCCTAAATACCCTATCATGTAATCAGATATAACCTGTGTTATATGCACTCGGCAGTTTAAGGCAAAGTACTCGTGTCAACACGACACGGGTACAGGTATGGGATCTATGTTGGATTCGCGTCCTCTCTCTCGAACATGGCTAATCAAAAAGGAAGAAGAAGATTGAAATACTTATATGGATGTGTTGGGTTCAAGATCTAGATTTGTTGGATCATAGCTGTCACGCCCCGAACCCGCCCCTAGAAGTTCGGTGACGAGACCGGCCAGTAATCTTAGATTACCAAAGGCCTTTCCATGCAGAACATAAATAAAAGGGCTCGCGGAAGCACAAGTAAATAATAAAGAGTCCAAGAGCTGTGCATAAATATGAACAAGTTATATACATGCCAAAATGATAAGTTAATTACCCACATTCTGTTACCCAAGTTACACAAAAGATCGCTTACAACACTTAAATACAGCCCAAATAACCAAAAGGCAAAACTCTCACAAAATGGCCTTCCAGGCCTGGCCCAGCTCGGGACACCAAAACTTGGGTAGGCTTCCAAAACGGCGGCTCAACACGGCTCCGCCTAGGCTTGACTTCCAGAAGGCTCACCTATAATACATAAATACAAATAATGAGCTAAAGCTCGAAAAGTAACATAACGATAAAGAGGTTCGATGAGCGAAGTCCAATACTTTCCTAAATACACCATAAATCAATCATAAACATAATCACATCATCATCATATAGAACATACGTAATGGCATACTCACGTAACATATACCGTCAAACAAATCAAACAACCTCGAGATCTCAGAATCGGTCATGGGCTTGTCCTTCCATGCCGTTCCCTATGACTCGCTTGCATGGGCTGCATGTTCTCGCCCCATGACCGACTATCTATGGATGCCATAATAGATTCGCAAACAGGCATTCGTTCACATAAAACATTTATCATTTCAAAATCATATCATAAATGTAACACTTTTAAACACAAGTCATAGCAACATATCTTTACAGTAATGTTACTTATAGTGAGCTACCAATACCAGTTGCACGGTTTCCCGCGTCTTATCCGCAAACATCAACATTAAAGCATACAATCATCATCATCATCAATACATTACACTAGCTTATACCATTTCTTCTCTTCCTTCCTTACATTCATTCATGTCCATATCATGATCAAAAGGTGCGAAATGATGCTAATAACATAGAAAAATCATATAGAACAACTTTCCCACATTTTCTGAAAATAAGCCCTTCATTTCGGCGCCACTTGAAAAGCGATTTCTCATTTCGGCGGGCTATCCTACGCCGGCGGGAAGAGCAAAATCAATTCCTGGTTCTTCTTCCCTCTTTCGAACTTCCATCTTTTCTTCACAAAATCAACTTCCAAAATCATGAAATCAAGACCCAACCACTTGAACCCAACTTAAATTAAGCTTCATAATTTCAAATAACAACTCCCAAATGTACTATATACAAGATCAATCTTTGAATTGAGATGAAAATCGTAAAACATATACATACAAGCTTCCTGTCTCTATAGCCATGGAGGTGCTTCCTCAAATAAACCAAACATAACTTAAATCATGCCATAAATGGTCAATTTAACCATAATTCCTCTTTCATTCTTCTTATTAACCATGAAACATGATGATTCAACCCTATTTCGAGAACTTTGAAGCAATCCTTACCTTGATTCTTTGCTTTGGAGGGGATCTACACTTGTTTTTCCTTCTTTCCTCTTGCTTTCTCTCCTTTCTCTTCGTTCTCTCTCTTTCCTTGAATTCACTCTCCCTCTCTCAAAGATATTTTCTTTTCTTTTGGTTTGAGTCAAATGGTCAAGCATCCCTATCTATATCCATATATATCAAATAAGAGCAATTAAACCAAAACACGTGAGCCAAACAAGCCTTAGCGATTCAGACGGAATTTAGTCTTCAATTTATCGTTTCAGATGGTTCTAAAAATTCCCGGTATCACTTAGACATTTTCAATTTCATTTTCTGAAGCCATTACAGTCATCGATTTCAGTCCCGAAGTTGTCATTTCAACAGATATTTTTCAAAGTCAAACAGATATTCTTTATTTAAATCACATCTAAGCATAATTAATCACTGGTTATCACTGGTAATTACGACATATGATTCCGGGTCGTTACAATAGCTTCATCGACGAGTGAATGTTGGCACAATAACCACATCATCTAGAGATAGAATCAAGAGAGTCATAATTACCAAGTGGGAAGGAGAAAAAAGAGAAGATAGCTTCGATTCGATCATGCTGTGCATATTTCTTTTCTTTTTTTCTTTTTTTTTTGAACTCTCCTGTGCGTATTTCAGAGAGAGGAAAGATGAGAAAAAAGATGGGAGAAGAGAGAGAGTTTGACTGGCTATATACGGTTGGAGAGCATCTGCTAGGGTTGGGTTTGGCTAATGGGCTAGACCCAAATAAATAAAATAAAAGTTTGCGTCTATTTAGTGTTTTGTATCTGCCTTATTTTGTTTGAGCCTATTGTGCTTTATTTTGGCTTATTTAATTGTTTGGGCCTAAATAAAATAAGTTTGGACTTATTTAGTTTTTTAGTGTTTTGTATTTGGCCAACATCTTTATTAAAATAAAAATGACTTATTTTATCATATATAATATAATTTATTTTATATCTAAAATAATTTTTATAATTTTTTTTATTTGTTATTTGTTATTTATATTTTATTTGTTTTATTTAACCAAATATGTTATTTATTTCCTATTTTTTTTAAACTCATCTTCATAAAATAAATATATTTATAAAAAAAAAAAACTATTTAACGTATCCCGTACCCGTATTCAAGTTTGGATCCATATCTACGGATTCTTAATTTTTAATTTTGAAGTGTCTGACCCCTAAATACCCAGTCCCGAGTCCATGTAAGATGGGATATAACCACCATTGCAATTCATTGGTATCAAGATCTGCAAGTTTAAAACTAGCAGCTCATTGCTTAAAGACTTAAATACAACTACTTCCATGTATTGCTACTCTTCATATGGACATTTAGTTAATATGTTTCTAACTTTCAAATTTTAATCTTAAATCATGCTTGCAGAGTCTTTCACGAGTATAGAGCAACCCCAAATATTGAAATTGATGAAACCATGCCACTGATAATAGAATCAATGGTGACAGAAAGAACTGAAGCTTTACATCCTTAGCTTATCATTCCAGCAACATATCTGTGGTTTCTGACACCACAGTCAGTACTCACTGCCACCATTACCGATTGGGCAATCTTCTTCTTGATAAACCATTACCAACTAGAAATAGCCACCGCAAATCCAACACTTGGCACCACCACAAATCAGTAAATACCCAGCCAATCAGCCACATGTAACATTATCTCTGACAGTTCTTTAATCAAACACATATGAAGCATATTCGAACTTGTACATAAATGCATCAACTAGGTCTTCAGCCACCATCATCATCCACCAAGAAAATGAGAAGATATTATTAATGGAAAGATTAAAAAAATAATAAAAATTGCAAGGCAAAATGAATAAAAAAAAAATCCTTCCTTCATTACTACACAGAAACTGTTGGAAATGGTTATAAAATTATAGTTAAAACCAGAATTTTTTCCTAAATTTGGTCTAATTTTTAGGTGGACCCCGTGCATCGATTTACACGGGTCAAAGTGGTAACGCGTTCTATGCCGCGTTGTGATTCACGTGGTATATTTGGTTGTTCAAAACCATTACCGAGTGAATGGAAAATTGAAACCAAAGTATGCTCCATGGAAATGGAGTTTTGGTGGAAATTCCTTAAAGGTTTGAGTAAGGCTTGTCCCACATTGATTTGGTGGGAGGTTTTGAAAGGGTTTATAAGGCATGGGTTTGGTACTTGGGGTGTGCCCCAAGGGGTACCCAAGTGTTTTAGAGGGAGAGGTTACGGGCAAAATGGGCTAGATCCATTGGACTAAAAAACCACCACACGCGCGCCGTCCGATCGGGCGGGCTAGGCCTGGGCTTGGGCGTGGGTGCGTGGTGTGTTGGGCTTGTTCAGCCCAATACTAATCTTTTTGGGCCAAAAACTTTTGAATTTATTTTTTAGAATTCAAAATTAACCGGAAATAATTTGGTCCGATTTTTCCTGTTCATCCAAACAGGGCCCTTCCTATTTTCAAACAGAATTAAACTAATTTGGATTTATTGTTCATCTAAACAAGGCCCTTACATCTATAAATAGACTAGCCTCCCATTTGGATTTTCATTCCAATTTTCGTACTCCATCTTCTGCTATAAGTTTATTCTTCATTTTTGCATTAAGTTCTTGTTAGAGAGAGTATAAACACTTTGTGTGTTCGACGAACGAATAAATTATAGTGCTGCTTTTATTCGTTGATAGATCATTTCATCCTAGGAGATAGACCTCCAAATTCTGAAAGTACCGGGGAGAGGACGAATCTGTCTTAAGGACACAGTGTTAAACACTGGACTTGATTAGAAAAGTTATTCAAAGAAATTAACCAAGTAAGTTGTTTAATTTTATTCTGTTTTTATTTGTTTATTTAATCAGATTTTAATTTTTATTTTTGTAACAAAATAAAATCTATTATTTATTTATTATTTCGAGTTTGATTTTTGTAATCAAACAAATTCTCTCATTTTCTTTATTTCTTTAAATTCTAATTGTTGTTTTGTACACAATAGAATTAAATCTTTTAAATACAGTGAAGATTGTTCCTACAATCTTAAGACAGAACAATTTTTTGGTATCTTCATTGTATTTAATTTTCTGTTTTCATAAAGACATATTCTGGTTGGAAAAATAAATAGTGTTTATGCTTTTTGACAGATAGTAGTAATATACTGTCTCTTTTCTTTGACAACTAGTAGTAATATACTGGTGTCATTAACAATTGCAGAATATTAATTGTGTTAACAGAAAATTATTGTACTATTTTATTTTTCTAGTTTTAGTAACAAGAAAAATAAAATTATTTTGTGTTATAATTTATTTTCTAGTTTTAGTAACTAGAAAATTAATTTGTGTTTTAATTTTTCTGATTTTTGTAATCAGAGATTATGGCTACTACAAGCTGAAGCGCATCTGGCGGGTACTCTATTGTTACACCAACATCGGTCCCTATCCAGAACCATGTTCATGTACCTATCAATCATGGAGAAAAATCGAAAAAAATTTACGATGCAGGAAGTTTAAGAGATGGCGCAGAAGATCTTTGTTCTATCTTACAACTCTTAATTTGGCCCGGTTTCTCCATGAAGAGACTCCAGCACTTAAAGAAGGTGAAAGTGATCGGCAAGTTGTTGCCGCTGTAGATGCTTGGAAACATTCAGATTTCCTGTGCAGAAACTACATCCTCAATGGCCTTGACAACATGCCGTATAGTGTTTACAGTCCTCTGAAGTTAGCAAAAGAATTATGGGATTCTTTGGAGAAAAAATACAAGACAGAAGATGCCGGCATGAAGAAATTTGTCGTCGGTAAATTTCTAGATTTTGTTATGGTAGACTCCCAAACGGTAATATCTCAAGTTCAAAGTTTTCAAATAATTTTGCATAATATTCGTTCAAAAGGTATGTCTCTTAGCGAATCTTTCCAAGTCGCTGCTTTGGTGGAAAAGTTACCACCGGCTTGGAAAGATTTCAAAAATTATTTAAAACAAAAACGCAAAGAGATGACCATGGATGAGTTGATTGTAAGATTAAGAATTGAGGAAGATAACCGAAAGGCTGAAAAGAGGAATGAGAAAAATCCCATTGAGTCCAAGGCTAATGTGGTTGAACAAGTTCAAAAACCACATAACAAAAAGAGGAAGTTTACTAGAGATGGTCCTAAACAAGGCAACAACAATGGTAACAAGAAATTCAAAGGAAAATGCTATAACTGTGGCAAGATTGGACATCGAGCTTCTGACTGCCGCCGCCCTAAGAAGGATCATGGAAGTACAAGCAAGAAGACCACCAATCAAGCTAATGTGACAGAATTGGATTACATTTCTGATGAGGTGAATGACATCAACCTCTCTGCTGTGGTGTCTGAGGCTAACTTGGTTGGAAATCCCAAAGAATGGTAGGTTGACACTGGAGCAACTCGTTACATATGTGCGGACAAGAGATGTTCACTACCTACAAAGAGGCTGTAAATGGTGAACAACTTTTCATGGGAAATTCTTCTACTTCTACTGTGGCTGGACAAGAAAAAGTGATCTTGAAAATGACATCAGGAAAAGAACTGACCCTCAACAACGTACTGCATGTACCTAACATTCGGAAGAACTTAGTTTCTGGTCATTTGTTAAGTAAAAATGATTTTAGGCTTGTCTTTGAGTCTGATAAATTTGTATTAACAAAGAGTGGTATGTATGTTGGTAAGGGATACATGAGTGATGGTCTCTTTAAACTAAATGTAATGACAATTGTACCAAAAGTTGCTATGAATGAGAATAACACATCTTTTGCTTATATTCTTGAGTCGAATTTATGGCATGGTAGATTAGGTCATGTAAATTTTGATGCTTTACGTAGATTAATTGGTTTGGATTATATACCAAAGTTTGTAATTAGTCCTAATCATAAATGTGAAGTTTGTGTAGAAGCAAAACTAACTAAGGCTCCATTTAAATCGATTGAAAGAAAAACCGAACCCCTAGAATTAATTCATACTGATGTATGTGATCTAAAATTTATTCAAACTAGAGGAGGTAAAAAGTATTTTATAACATTTATCGATGATTGCACAAGATATTGTTATGTTTATTTACTTAGAAGTAAAGATGAAGCCTTAGAAATGTTTAAACTCTACAAAACAAAAGTTGAAAATCAATTTGGTAAAACCATTAAAATGGTTAAAAGTGATGGGGGTGGTGAATATGATGCACCATTAAATGAATTTTGTGCACAACATGGCATTATTCACCAAACTACAGCACCCTATTCTCCACAACAAAATGGAATTGCTGAAAGGTAGAATAGAACCCTAAAAGAAATGATGAATGCCATGTTACTAAGTTCAGGCTTACCACAGAACTTGTGGGGGGAAGCAATGTTGTCTGCTAATTATGTTCTTAATAGAATACCCCACAAGAAAACCAAAAGCATTCCTTATGAATTGTGGAAAGGTCAACCGCCTTCCTACAAATATTTAAAAATATGGGGGTGTTTGACAAAAGTTGAAGTTCCTGTTCCTAAAAAGACAAAGATTGGACCAAAAACAGTAGATTGCGTGTTTATTGGTTATGCTCAGAATAGTAGTGCATATCGGTTTCTGACTTATAAATCAGAAATACCAGATATAAATGTGAACACTATTATAGAGTCAAGGAATGCTGTGTTTTTTGAACATGTCTTTCCTTACAAGAAAGGACAGGAATTAAGTTCACAGAAAAGAACTTATGATTGTACACAAAGTCAAGAGACTAATGACAATCAAACACAAGAGACTAGTAATGGTCTTAACCAACAGGATTTAACTGATGATGAACCAAGAAGAAATAAGACAGCGAGAACATCTAAATCCTTTGGTCCAGATTTTCTGACATACTTGTTAGAAAATGAACCTCAAAGCTTTAAGGCAGCAATGACAGGTCCTGAAGTACCTTTGTGGAAAGAGGCTGTTAATAATGAAATTGAATCCATTATGCAAAATCATATTTGGGAATTGGTGGATCTTCAACCAGGTTCTAAACCTCTTGGATATAAATAGATATTCAAGAGAAAAATGAAAGCAGATGGTTCAATTGACAAGTATAAAGCGAGACTTGTAGTTAAAGGTTACAGACAAAAGGTAGGTCTGGACTATTTTGACACATATTCCCCTGTGACAAGAATAGCATCCATTCGCATGCTTATTGCAATAGCAGCGTTGTTTAATTTAGAAATACATCAAATGGATATTAAAACAACTTTCTTAAATGGTGATCTAAATGAAGAGATCTATATGGAACAACCCGAAGGGTTTGTTGTATCAGGGCAAGAAAAGAAAGTTTGTCAACTTGTAAAATCCCTTTATGGATTAAAACAAGCACCTAAGCAATGGCATGGAAAATTTGATCATGCAATGCTTACTAATAGGTTTAAGATAAACGAATGTGACAAATGCGTCTATGTTAAAAACACTGACCAAGGATATGTCATAGTTTGTCTTTATGTGGATGACATGCTTATCATTGGAAGCAGTCAAAACATGATCAAATCAACTAAGCAAATGCTTAACAAAAGATTTGATATGAAAGATATGGAAGTCGCAGATGTTATATTAGGAATGAAAATTACTAAAATATCTGACGGATATGCATTATCTCAATCTCATTATATTGAGAAAATACTTGATAAATTTATCAAGGATGATTTGAATTTAGCTAGAACACTTGTAGACATCAGTCTTTATTTATCGAAAAATAAAGGTGATGCAGTGTCTCAGTTAAAATACTCCCAAATCATTGGAAGCCTAATGTACCTAATGAATTGTACTTGTCCTGATATAGCTTATGCTATCAGTAAATTAAGTAGACACACTAGTAACCCTGGAGAAGACCATTGAAAAGCGATCATTCGAGTTCTTAGATATCTAAGATTTACTCGTGATCATGGTTTGAACTTTACTCGATATCCAGCAGTACTCGAAGGTTATTATGATGCCAATTGGATATCGGATACTAAAGATTCAAAATCCACTAGTGGTTATGTCTTTACTCTAGGAGGCGCTGCTGTTTCTTGGAAGTCCATGAAACAAACTTGCATCGCACGATCCACAATGGAATCCGAGTTCATTGCTTTAGATAAAGCAGGAGAAGAAGCAGAATGGCTTCGTCACTTCTTAGAAGACATTCCAATGTGGCCAAAACACATGCGATATTTGCATTCATTGTGATAGTCAATCTGCAATAGGCAGGGCACAAAATCATATGTATAACGGTAAGTCACGACATATTCGTCATCGACATAATACTGTTAGGCAGTTATTGTCAAATGGAATAATCTCAATAGATTATATAAAATCTAAAGAGAATATTGCGGATCCGTTAATAAAAGGTTTGACAAAAGAGTTAGTGTATAGTTCATCGAAGGGAATGTGATTAAAGCCTATTACATAAGAGTCGTCATAATGGTAACCCTACTTATATGACTGGAGATCCTAAGAACTAAGTTCAAAGGGATAACTAAGTTATGTATGGCTCGCCAGAAATCACCAAGGGATTAAAATTCCCTACCCATTCCTATGGTGAGAGTGATATCTGCAACATATGTTGTCTGTAGGGCATAAGGATAAGCTTTGCTTTTAATGATTACTTATATCTTGATTAAGGCATAAAATCAAGACGAGTATAAGAAGATACTCACAATAAGAATCACCTATATGAGTGTTGAACTGGGGCCGATTCTATGAGAATGAAAGAGGCTACATTCTCTAGAAACACTCATGAAAACCAGGAGCGTTCAAGGCCAAAATGAACACAACAATGAGAACCACGATGTGTTAGAAGATATTTTGTGTGAAATCTATTGTCTTGGCTTACACAAACGGCTGAATAATTCAAGGCATCGCGTCCATTAGTTAGCCAGTAAGTCCGATAGGTTATCACTAGGGAAGGTTCAAGGCCGAAAACTACCTATCCTGATGTAAGATATTTTCGACTTATACTCTTTCGTTAAGTCTGCATATTGTTGCATTTTCGTTGTTATCAAATTCCATTCATGTGGGGGATTGTTGGAAATAGTTATAAAATTCTAGTTAAAACAAGAATTTTTTCCTAAGTTTGGTCTAATTTTTAGGTGGGCCCCGTGCATCGATTTACACGGGTCAAAGTGGTAACGTGTTCTATGCCGCGTTGTGGTTCACGTGATATATTTGGTTGTTCAAAACCATTACCGAGTGAATGGGAAATTGAAGCCAAAGTATGCTCTATGGAAATGGAGTTTTTGTGGAAATTCCTTAAAGGTTTGAATAAGGCTTGTCCCATATTGATTTGGTGGGAGGTTTTTAAAGGGTTTATAAGGCATGGGTTTGGTACTTGGGGTGTACCCCAAGGGGTACCCAAGTGTTTTAGAGAGAGAGGTTATGGGCAAAATAGGCTAGATCCATTGGACTCAAAAACCACCACACGCGCGCGCGCGCTGCCGCCGGCCGTCTGTCCGGGCGGGCTGGGCTTGGGCGCGGATGTGTGGTTGGGTTAGGCTTGTTCGGCCCAATATTAATCTTTTTGGGCCAAAAACTTTTGAATTTATTTTTCAGAATTCAAAATTAACCGGAAATAATCTGGTCCGATTTTTCCTGTTCATCCAAACAGGGCCATTTCCATTTTCAAACAGAATTAAACTGATTTGGATTTATTGTTCATCAAAACAGGGCCATTCCCATTTTTGAATCCAACAGCTTTAAATCTGTTTGAATTTCAAACCAAACAGTGCCTAAACAGTTTGTATCTGTTTAATTCAAATTGAACAGGTACAGTACCTGTTCAATTCAAAACCAAGAGCTACCTTTACATCTATAAATAGATTAGCCTTCCATTTGGATTTTCATTCCAATTTTCGTATTCCATCTTCTGCTATAAGTTTATTCTTCATTTTTGCATTAAGTTCTTGTTAGAGAGAGGGACATAGAGAGGTGATTGTGGTGGGAGAGAAGAGAAGAAAGAGGGGGATGCTCTGTATCTGTGCATTGGGTTTCCACGTAGATGACTATGGTAGTGTCAAGGTATCTTGGTTGGGTAAGCTGTGTAGAGAAAGGGAAGGAAGAATAGAATGAGGGTAAAATAGTAAAATTACATTTGTAGTTGAGGATATTAAGGTCATTGTACATTTTCTGTTAGATCTGTCAAAAGACAAACATTGACAGGGTGCTCAGTGTAATTTCAGAACTGTCAAGAAGATATTTTATTTGTATTAAAGACAAATCTTATGGGGGTGTCAATGTAATTTATCCTTTTTAATTTTATCTATTTAAATTCTATTTTTTTATTTATTTCAATCTAAACCATTCAACGTTAAGTAAAATCGATAAAAAAAAAAATGTTATTAAACGTACTATAGATATATATAAAATATCTAAAATATTATTTTTATTAAATTTAATGACTAAAATACCCATTAGTCTATCGGTTTTATTTGACAAAAATAGGCAAATAGTTTACATTAAAAACAAATCAAAAGTTAGTATTTAAATTGATAAAATTAATAATTCAGAATTTATTTTGTTATAAAGTTCAAACCTTGGAATTTTTATTTTTATTTTTGTAATTTTCTCTTCTTTTTTTCCCCCCCTTTTTTTCCAACACAAATTCTGAAAATTTATATAATTCTTACAAAAAAAATCAAAATCAAAATTTGCTAAACTATAAAACTTGCAATATTATAGTGAATTTAACTTTATTGGAGGGATTTTTTTTTTTTGTTTTTTTTGTTGCCTATTACCATGTTAATTAATATAATCAAATTTTCATATATTAATAAATTTTGGGATTGGAAGGAAGATTTTAATTTTTTTTACTTTCACAAGCTGAATATTAAATAAATGAAAAACAAAAAAAAAATAATTATAAAACAATGAAGTACAAGTGAGACATGCAGTCAGGTCAAGTGAAAATTATAGTTCTTACTTGCACTCAATTTCTAATTATTTTATCTGTTTTTCATTTATTTTTGTTTCTCCTTTAAAAATTTCAAGAAATCATGGAATGGGTTCCTCATTTTTTTCATCCAATATGTACAAAGCTTTTCTTAGGTTTTTTTTTTTTTTTGGGGTTGTGGTCATATTCAAGCTCAAATTGTTTAAATTGTGTCCTTCACATAGTATCAAACATAAAGAAAACACATATTCCACTTCATCTCTTACATGTAAAAAAAAAAAAAAAACTACTTGTGCAATTATTTCATTATTTATGCAATTTACAGGGAGATGTCACTAAAGAATCACATGAGTAACTAACAAGGGAAACAAAATCCAAGTGAAAGGAGATTGCAGCAAAAAGTTTTCAAGTGTTGAATACAATCAAATGAATCTTCCATCATATATTTGACATTGTGACAAACATTATTGCAAGTATAATTCAATCACTCAATGGGTCTCATTCAATCATCCAAGCATGTAAGAGATGGCAAAACGTTGTCCCGTCTCCACTATCTTCATCACACAAGACTTTATCGTATCCATTGTCATCAAGTTCAATTTCAGGTTCACCTTGTTTGAAGATGAAAAAACCTTGACCTGAATTTGGGTTATTGTATAACCAATTGTGCACATCCCAAAAAATATGTAGAGGTGTATCTTCAACCAACACAGATTCATTCCCTCTAAATTTCCAATGCAAGTTCATAACGTGGGTCAACACAACCCCATCCATGATAATCCACATTTTTGGATCATTAGGCCCGGCTAGGGAAGTCTCAATGACAATATCATGTTCCTTTTTTCCATGACCTAACATGGTTTTGAAGCAAAAATATTTCTTTCCAAACACACTCTCTTTCTTATGTACTAACATTGCATCTACCAATGATGGCCTTGACCGAGTTCTCTTAAACGCTTCAATCTTCTGATCCCCTAGCAGTAATACAATTTCTTCATTGGAAACAACTGCAACATAGTAATCTGAGCAAGGCTCGGGGCTACTAGAGAATTTTGCAACTCGAAAATCCCAGAAGACATTTACACATTTGTCATCAACTCTAAATGACTTGAGACCTTTTCTACCCCAAAATTGCCAAGTCTTAAGATCAACCTTGCAAGTGTAGTGATTCTCACTAGAAGGGTTTTCCACTACAATGTGAAGAGTATGGTTCATGAGGTTCTTGGACCATGTTACAGTTACATTGCGACACAAATTTGCGACATTGGTTTCATAGGTATATGTGACAAAGTTCTGTGCAATTCTATTTGTCACGGCATCTTCTATTGATTTTCCTTCAGAATGTTGTAGGAACTTAAAAGATGATGATAAGGCTCCAACTGAAGAACGATACATTGTCAATGCCATAATCTTAGACAAATCGTGTTTGAGCCTGCAATAGTGAATGATATGACAGGCTTTGATATTTCGAATTTTTTCAAATGTTCAAGATCACAAATTGTGATTTTGATCTAGCCCTTCTAGAAATTCTAGAGATGCTTTAGTTTTGAGCGTCAATTATCCAGAACACCCATCTTGTATTTCTCTTCCGTGAAAAATCTCATAAAAAGTGAGATATTTCAAATTCAAACAAAAATGAAACTTATTTCCCTGATTGCATCAAGATAATGATTTTTCATATGTCGTTGATGTTAGAGGATATTTTGCCTAGTGCAAGAGAAAACCCGTGATAGATAAAACAAAAAAAGAGTAGTTTTTGTTACCTTTGATGATCTAAGGCACCAATTATAACGTATCAAACTCGAAGGAGAATATTAAACATACAAAATACGTACGGTGAAGAATCAAAACCAAGTATGCCAATTTGTAGGGTAGAGAATTATCACAATTGATGATTGCAGGGACTTCAATTGTGAATTGGAATTTATGGGAAAATATGACACCATAAAATGGCAAAATGGTTGGAGGCTTTGTATGTATCGACATGATGAGTTTTTTTGAGAATTAATGCTTACACAGAGGGGGCTGGCAGTGAGATGCATCAAACAGATGTTTTTCCCTTTTTCTTTTTTTTTTCCTTTTTCTATTGATAGACTCTTGTAACTGTTGAGAATAAGCTAGATGGCTAATTTTGGAATGCCACAAACCAATCTCTTGTAACATGTGAAATTATTTTTAGTAAGGGCCCAATATTCACTTTTATTCCTCTATCTTGTAGACTAAAAATGTTGCTTATATTGTTGTTTTTGCTCAAATTTGTTTGATCAAATGTAAATGAAACCCCAAGTCATTTAATCACAATTTTACTGTATTTTTTAGGATATGATTTTCAAAGGAATGAATTTTTTAAAAAGAGTACTTATAATAGATAAAAATAAATGTGATCTCATCACGTGATTATCGATATCCAATCAAAATCCAATGTAATCTCTATAAAAGGTGAGTATATGCATCCCGCTTTCAACAACTTAATCTCAAAAATTGAATTAGAATCATTAATCATAGTCATATTAAGTATAATCAAACATAATCAATACTAATTTGGAACAAAGCCAGTGTTAACTTTGGTCAAAGCTGAAATCATCCTAATGAGATCATAACTAACATCATTTTGCGACATAACAAAACACCACAATAGGTTATATAATCAATCTTAATTTGACAATTTGCTAACCTCACCACCACAATACCCGCAACCAAACACCAATATTGATAATAACGGGATAAGTTGCACCAAACAGTCTTGTAACTGGAAGTACACAAATAAGACAAATATAATATATAGCAAATTTGGATTTTAATTACATAGTATTCAAACTTCAGATAATTTTGTAAGAAAACTCAGTAATAAAATTGGTGAAGAAGAAAGGTTTGAGAATAACACCTCCTATGGCTTCACCATGCTCTCTCAATCTCTCCCTAAGAGACAATAATGCAACTCGGGACTCCAATATTGATAATAGTTTTGTTTACTGTACAAAAACTATAAAAAAAGAATTAATGTAATAAAAACTTGTTGCCTGCATAACAGTGATTTTCTCTCAAGGCAAAACCATAAATTTCCCGCGCGGTGTAGACCGGCTCCTCCTGAATTCCGGCATGGCTGCTGGCATAGCTGAGTTGCTGGGTTCCTTTGGATAGCGAAAAACACCATTTGAAACCCTCTGTTCGTTTTTTCCTGATACGAAGGTCTCCACCGTCTGCACTAGTTCTCTGCGCAAAAAAAAGAAGGAAATATTATTCCCGTAACACAAGCGTGTAAGTACCATAGACATGGACATAGGGCACAATACGAACACACCAACAAAGCAATTTTAACAAAAAATATAGAACACAATATGTTTGCAATACGTTAAAAACAATATTTTTATAAATTTACTATATTTAAGAACAATTTATTCATGGGTAATTAGAGAAAAATACATAATGTTAATTAAAATAAAAATATCATATATTGCATAACTTCAAAATCAAGATATTATTCCCACAATGATTGCCTAAAGAATGCTAAACAATTGTAGAACATTGAAATACATATAATGTATTCATCTTACAAATATATCAAAATATATTCAGAGTGCATAAGTTGCATTCCAAATAATGCACAACATTGCTACTAACTATGAAGAGATTTATCACATAAGTTGTCTTTGCAACTTTTAAGAAGTGATTCTAAAGCGTCCAATATTATGAGTTTAATTATTTTAGGGGTGAGCATGGTCCGGATGGGGTAAAACTAGGACCAATTCGTTATCAACGGTTTCTGAAAAATTGAAACCAACCAATCCATTTAAATTGTGGAATCAATCCAAACCAATCCGTTTAAACACGGATTAGATTGGTTTAGGACCACGAATTCACATATTTAAATAAAAATATATATATATATATATAACATTTTAATTTCTAAAAAACATAACCATAGCAAAGTTCTCCTAAAACTAGATATACATTACACAAAGCAAAGTGTTGGATTGTATTATATGTGACAAAATAGAACAAAACATGATAGAACAGAACATTCATCAAATGTGACAAAATAATAATATGGCTTAAAAACAAAATAGAACAAAACATTTATCAAATGTGACAAATCTGGGGCCGGAATCAGCAAATAGAACATGATTCCCACAAAAACAAAATATAAGAGTTATCAAATAATAATATGGCTTAAAAAACAGAACAATCAAACAAATCAAAAATGTTATTCATTATCAAAGACATAAAAGCACAAGATGGAAAAATCATCAAATAGATTTATTTATCAAATGTGACAAATCTGGAGCTGGAAAAATCAGCAAATAAAACATGATTCTCACAAAAACAAAATATAATATATATATAGAGAGAGAGAGAGAGGGAGGGAGGGAGCTCACCGAGAGAGAGAGAGAGAGAGAGAGATATGAGTGTAAGAGGTAGTGAGTGAGTGAGCGTGAGTGAGCGGACTGTGAGGTTAAAGATCTGAGATGGATGATCAGAAAAGAGAGAGAGAGTACCGAGAGAGAGATGAGAGTGTGAGAGGTAGCAGTGAGTGAGCTAAGCGGCGTGTGAGGTGAATTAGGGTTAGTGTTTAGCTTTTATATGAAACAAGAAATGATATTATGTGGAAGGGTCTATGATATAAATATAGACTAAATGTATACGGTCCGGATCGGTTCCAATCCGGAACCGATCCGTGATCTACGGATTTTCAAATTTCTAATTCAGAACCGAACCACAGATTCAAAAAACCAATCCAATCCTACCAGATTAGACTGAACTGGATTGAATTACGGATTATACGGATTCCTTGCTCAGCCTAAAAATTTTAGTTAAGATATGCTGAAGAAGTGTCGAACAAACTTTTAGAAATGTCTACATAATGTCATGTCTGACACGACATGGCACGACACTCCTCCATAGAAGTGTCTGTGCTTCTTCAATAAGCATGTAAATAAACCAATTTTAGCTGCATGGCATAGTTGTAGAAAGAACATATTCAGGGTCATGTTCCAAGTTTAGGTTATCAAGACAATATTTTGGTCATACCTTGGTTCAACATTACTCCTTGATGGGTTCCGTTGAAGCTTTTTCACCCTCAAGGTACTAAGTACCGGTGAAACAACAAGCCCTTGCTCATTCTCAGGCTCGGAGAAGTCACTCTTTCGAGCTTCCTCCATCTTTCCCCCAGTGTCAATGTCAGCAAGCAATGTCACAGCAACATCAGGCTTCTGAATTTTAGTGGGCAGTTGATTCTTAGCCTTGACCTTACTTTCCGGCTTGCTTTTCCTAATCCCCCCTTGCCTCACATTAAGTGCTTGCTTAAACTGTTCCTCTTCATGTTCTGGGTGAATTTTCTTCGAAATGGCTCTCTGAAAGCTGAAAAATGCATCAGATATGTTTTCCTGCTTGGGTACATCTCGTGGAGCCAAAAATCCTCCGCTGTTGCTCTCTATTGATGGGATTACCGGCATTGTGGCAACGGATTTATTGACGGAAACTCTAGTGGGAAAATGGAGTTTTGTGATTGGTAGGTTATCGGTTGTCTCAGGCTTGACCCTACTTTTGATTAGGGCCCCTCGATCAGTTGACATTGATCTCCTCACAGGTGGGGACGGTGACCTTGGCTTGCTAGAGTTGTTCACTAGTCTCTCTTCGGTGAGGAAAGGCATCTTTGGTATAACATCCTTGTCTGAGAACTTTGAGGGAAGACGAGACCGTCTTTGCTTCCCTGAAGAACAACTCCTTGCCTGAAATTCAAGTTTTCACCACAAGAAAGAAAATTAAGAGTCAATAACTTTGCAAGCTGTTCTTAGCAAGGAATTCTAAAACCACATGAAAAAGGGTTAATTACACTTTATACCCCTCAACTATCACTGAATATCCCCTTACCCTTCTCAACTTACCGTTTTAAAGTTGAGAAGGGTAAGGTGATATTCAGTGATAGTTGAGGGGGGTAGGAGTGTAATTAACCCAAAATGACATCATTTAACTTTGTATCCCCAGGGATTTGATTGACGACTACATGGATCAGATTATTGCAAATTCCAAATAATAAGGTAATATAAATACAGTGTAATTACTCCGTGGGGATGCATCAATTCCAGACTGAATCACAAATTTGTAACTCAAAATGCTAAGGAATGCTAAGAGAGATAAATTCCATCAGTAGATGGTGTAAATCACTTGCCTCAGAGATTCTGGTATCATCGATAGGGCGCTGAGAGATATCAGGCTTCAAGCTGGCACTGATACCACATTTTGGAATATGCATAGGTGAAACTGCTCGTGTTCTTTGGGATTCTATGGTGCCTCGAGCACTCCCACTTTTCAATTGCTCCAGTTCAGCTTCCTTTCTCTCTAAGGCGAGCTTGATGTTTGAGATCTGAGTTAATAGCAAACGAAAAAAATAAAAAGAAAATAAAATGAATTTCAGTTACCATGAATCAAAAGTAAAATTTAGCATGTGATTGACTAAGAGTAGACCTCTTCTTTGAGATCCCTGATTTCACCGGTTTCTTTATTAGATCTAGCAGCTCCAAGCTCTATCGAGGCAACCCTCTCAGCAAACTTGAGGGTGCTAATTGTCTCTCCTATAGAATTAACCTCGGGATTTATATGAACGAACATCAATGTCTTAGCATGCCCACCTACAAAGGACAATGAAATATGGTCAATACAATTGCAAAGCTTCAAAAGAAAATGTTCTTAATCCTACAAGAAATTCCCGTTACCTAAAGAATCTTGTAATACTTGAGTAAGCTTGCTATTTCTGTAAGGAATATGTGTACTCTTTTGTGCAAGTGCAGAGATGACATCTCCGAGTGCAGAGAGTGATCTGTTTATATGTTGGGCTTCCTTCAGTCTTTCACCAACAGCCTCAGATTTGTCCACTCTCTCACTTCCAGCCAGATCCACTAAATGAAGGCAACCCTTCAGAATGGATCCAGAAAGTAACTCTTTTCCTCGGACATGAACTGTCAAAACGCTGCAAAGGCCAAGACAGCAGAGAATAATCAAGGATCACTGCACAGTTATAAACATTGAAAAAGGTAATATAATATTTCAAATACTGGGTTTACCTATGAGAGCGGCTACTACGCTCATTTAAAGCCGTAGCGCCCACAGCACGATTTTTTTGGCCGATTTTCATCAAATCAAGAACATCTTGAGTACATTTAACAGGAACCAAGAATGCGTCAGGCACATTGAGGCCATTCAATTGAGAATTGTTCCGTATATCTAACGTGAAGGTAGTTAAGGTGCAAAAGTAACAGATAATAGATTATTACTGGGGCTTTCAAGTTGCCAAACAATAGATGATATCACTGATTCCTTACAGCTGAGAAAGCCTAGGTTGGACCGACTACAAGATGCATACACATACTTATCAAGTTAATTACAGAAGTAATTCTAAAAGGATATCTTCTATTTGATCCATCAATGACCAATAGATCTCTCACTTGTTCATTGTATATTTCAATCATCTGGACTCCAACTTCATATTCTATAAAGTCCACCCTTGCCTTTGAAATTTCAAACAAGTCACGCAAAGCTCGATAGTTTACACCCCATGTATCCTCCATATTCAAGTCAGGACCACTCTGTAAAAGTGAGACAGAAGAAAGAAACGATTGTAAGAAATCATATACATAGTACAGGGGCAATCACATCTTCTTTATCCAGGGTACACAAAACTAGCCTATCGAGGCCTCCTTTGTCAACTATACATTTTAGCCAAAAAGCCAAAAAGTCACGATAAGTTGTCACATCACTCTCTACTTTTCTGCATATCTTTTTGTAAAAAGCCAAAAAGTTACTAAAATAGCATGTTCCCAAATGAGGCTTGCAAAATGGTACATTTCAAAATACAGTATGCTAAAAGAATAGAGTAGTACTGAATGGATTTGGACCAAATCAAACAGAATGAGTAGGATATGCAATAGAAATATCAAATGAAATAATGGAATTGGAGACTCAATGCTACTAATCAATTACAATTGCAATGGGTTTGGTGTTACCATTGTGTATGTCTTCCCTGAACCAGTCTGACCATATGCAAAAATGCAAACATTATAACCATCTAGAACAGATCTGACCAGTGGCTGAGTGTCTGCATATATTTGCTCTGCACAAAAAATATATATACACATACATAAATTAATAAAATAAAGACATCATCATGATGAAATCTTATGAGTATAGTCTATAAACATGCATCTATAGCAAGTTTTGAAGGCAAGTCAGCATGATTATAGGTAAGAACTGATTTTAGAGAGAGAAACATACGTTGGGTCACATTTGTTGCAAACACTTTATTGAAAGCGAACACCCTTCTTGCATCTTTACCCTGCTTATAAGGATTGGCAATCATAATATTTCCATTTTCTCCAATATAATCCACCGTAGACTGCCCATCAGATTGTCCGGGTAGGAAGGGCCTAACTCTACAGTAAACCCTAATTGTTCCTGTCAGATAGCAAAAACCACTGAATAAGCTCACGTTACATAAACTTGACGAAACATAAAGTAAAAAATTCAAGGTAAAACCTTTTAGGTCTTGGACTAGATTGTAAAGTTGGCGGTTTTCCTCCAAAACTTTGTGATAGGAAGAAGAGGCCACTTCAAGTCCCTTAATATGATGCACTAATGAAACAAAGAGTGTGGTTAGTTTACATAAAAGGTTTAAACCTGAAGCTTTAAATAAATACTAAACAATACTTCAGACTCTGGCTGTGTCAATGAGGAAAAAGCCTTTAGGTTCTCACCAAGCCTTCTATGTTCTTCCTCCCACCCTGCTTGAACCTGCTTGACTTCTAGTTTTGTCTCTTGAAACCTTGACTTTAGCTCCTGAAAACATCAATACAAAGGAAATCCAAACAATACAATTAGATGTAAGAAAGATGAATTTAATGTTACGAAAACCAGGAAAGGTGGCCATTCTGAAAGTTTTTTAATCATTCATGTACAAGATATTTAGAAGTGTAAAAATGCCCACACCACTCCTCCATTCTTTTCTCTTTTCTTTTTCATCTCTATATTGCAAACCTAATATGTTCTTTTTCCATCTCTATATTACCCATTTTTCCAGAATAAGAATTGTAACTACTTCAAGTCTCTAACCAAAAAGCAAATCAAAGGATGGGCTGCAAATAAAACATCTCATTTCACTACACATGAAGAAATGGGAGTATCGACTTCAGTACTTGACAATAATACCTCAAGCTGTTTCTGTTGAAGATCAAGTAGTTCCAAATCACCAGCAGAATGACTTATATTACGCCAGATGACTTCACGTTTCCCACCACAGATGCAGTATTTGGACAAATCACTTGATGCCAAACTAGTTTTTTGATCAAGATATCTTGAAATGGCTTCTAGGAATTCAGTTTTTGATAGAGGAACCCCATTGCCTATCAATAATTTCTTTAGAAGAAGTCCAAGCTGTAGAAGGTAGTAAAGAAAATTACATCACTTCAATGTGGTGGTGAAATTGATTGTTACTTTTAACTTGTACAAAATCAATACCATCGAAGTACTTATACAGATAACTCAAGAACAACAACTATATCAACATTAACAGTTGTTATTGACCTGAATGCCCTCAGAAACAAGTTGTGCAGAGAAATCCTTAACCGCCTTTCTGAGTACAGTATCAATGACCTACAATTTTTCACCGCCGAATGATATTAGATTCCACAAATATTTATTTCTAGGAAAAAGTTCTCATTATCATCCTATGAGCATCTAGATTGCAAGAGAGTACATGGCTTGTAATGACACAAAATACAAAAGCACTATAATTGGTAAGTCATGTATTGAGTATAAACAATTATTTACATTTTTAAAAATTCATAGATCATCCTACCAGTTTCAGATACCAACCACAATTGATTCACATCAATCAACTTAGGCATTATCTTGACCAATTAACAGAACAAACCTATGTATGTTGGGCATGTGTAGAGATGGTCATTAATATATTGATTTTCAACTTCTTGTGCCATCAACATGTCAGGTACCCCATGTCAGTTCCAACAATAACACCCTTGTATGATCCTAACAAAATAGAGTTTCACAGTTTGCAACAATGCTAAAATTCACTCTATGCTTGCCTTATGCATGTAACTAATTATAGTACACAAACGGAACGGATCTTACCTACCATTGCATTCAAAGGCAAATCTTCAATTCCATTCCTTTCTGAGAGATAAGCCTGTAGCAGTCCAAGCCCAAAACCATCAAAAAGGAAGGTTAGTGCATTAGCAGCTTTGGATTCTTCAACTGAGACCACACTGGAAAGATGGAGAAAATCCAATAGCTGTTCATATTGTGATGATTCAGATTCATCCAAAGACTCATCAGTACTTTCACTGCCAACTAATGAAGATGGCGACCCCTTTGGAAGTGATGTGATCCTCACGGTTCCACCATACCTCCAAACCCCAATTCCACCTGCCTGTTTCCACTCGTAGTAACCTTTCAAACAAAGAATGCAGTCAACAACTTTACTTGATGAGCCTCCCTGAAAATCCAAGTTTGCCAAATTCAAGAAATGACATTGTAATAGGATAAATAGAACTACCATGTGTCGAAACAAGTTTGCAAGAATTATTGGAAATCAATTGAGGTGCAAAAAAGATGAATTTCGGAATATAGCAGATAAAAGTTTGCCAATTTCAAGAAATGACATTGTAATAGGATAAATAGAACTACCATGTGTCGAAACAAGTTTGCAAGAATTATTGGAAATCAATTGAGGTGCAAAAAAGATGTATTTCGGAATATAGTAGATAAAAGTTTGCCAATTTCAAGAAATGACATTGTAATAGGATAAATAGAAATACCATGTGTCAAAAACAAGTTTGCAAGAATTATTGGAAATCAATTGAGGGCAAAAAAGATGTACTTGAGAATATAGTAGGTCCTCAAATAACTAGAAACTTTTTTGTGTAAAAATATAAAGGGTAGGTCCTTCAATAACCACAGTAGGCTAGTTTTTGAGGTGTAATTGCCATGGTGTGGATTAAGGGGCTTTTAATTGTTTGCTAGTATTAGGGGTCCATCTGGATGAGTGAAATGAAAATGAGAGGATTTGAGGTTAAATCGTGAAATTGTAAGAAGGTTAACTATTGGATGCAAATAAGTAGTACCAAAGTGAGGATTGAATAGAGATAGGGGACAAACGCTCAGTTTGTTTTAGTGGAAAATGTTTTACAAAAAATATTTGTGTAAATTTTTTTTCCAGCTTTCAAAAGTGAAAAAATGTTGCCCGCCCAAATAAGCTTGTTCTCAATTGACCACGAAAAAGATTTTCCATTAAGACTTTCATTTTCCAATGTACCGAGTGCTAGAAAAACGTTTTCACCGACACAAATGGAGCATCATTAGGGAAGATTCATCTTGTTAAAATCTTTGTACAAGTAGAATCATTCATATAAAAATTTCAAGTAATTATGGTCAGAGTGTAATTTCAAACCCATCAATCTAAAGCTCTCAAATTCAATCTTGAAATCTATATCGAAAATACTACTTTAAACTAAGGCAATGCAATTCATTTCAAATCCATAAACCCAAATGCAATGCAATGCAACCCATAATTGTCTTCATTCCAATATATTAATTGAAGTTCAAATGAAGATAAATTAAAAGACCTTTTCTAAGTCAGAGGCTTCAAAAGTCAAGAGCTTCATATTGCCAACGGCGACGAGGAAATTCCTCATGTTCTCAAAATACTGAATTGCAGACTGGGCTGCACCCTCCGTCGCCTGAACATCAATGATTGGAATTTCCACCACCTATTTTCCCACATCATCATTAAACAATCAAAAAATAAAAAGAAAATAAAAGAAAAAAAAGTGAAAGAAAGTGAGTGAGGATAGTGGGTACCTTGTGGACAGCACCAGGATTGACTTTGTTGAGGACATTGCAGAGAATGAGGCCATTGCGGAGAGCAAGACAGAAGTGTTCTTCGGAGGGTTCTTTTGGAAGTACCTCCGAAGCTCCTTGGTCCATCTGCCTTAGCCATTCCGTTGCTTGGTACCTCCTCGAAGCTGAAACCCAACAACACAACACAGTGATCTCAGGACGAGTTTGTAATCACTTGAACAAGCCACAAGGTTTAGAACTTTGACTCCGAATTTTGAAGTCCCATTTGCTCACCTGGCTGAAATTCTAAAAAATTCTACTAAATAATTTTATCAAATAGCTTGAGTGTGACACTCATGTGATCTCAACAAATTTTATCAAATAATTTATGGTGTAATCTCAAAAAGTTTTATCAAACAGCTTATCTAAGTGTATAATTCTCGTATGACTGTTACGTACGATATTTATGAGTGTATAATTTTTATATGACTTTTATGTGTGTATTTGATAAAATTTTTAAAATATATTTTATTTGCTCACCCATATTTTAAAAATGTGTAACTGGACAACTCTTCTTCATTTGATTTCAAATAATAATATTCATAATTTTGGGCGAAATTAAGGTAATAATAAGATTAATTTAACTCTATTATTTTGAACCAATGAGACATCATATAATGTTACAATTTTTGTATATCAGCAATAATCACCTATATTTGTATTTTGTATTGGTTTAATCAAAAAAATTTCACATCTTATGCATCATGTTATTATTCAAAACTTTTAAAGAGGACTACTATTAACACTCACCTTTCTTTTTTAGATCCGTCATTTGTAAGTAATTTTATTACCAACAATGATTCATCCCTCCTTTTTAAGACCCCTTTGGACCCCCTCTCTTTCTCATTGGTCACATTTTCTTTTCTTTTTCTTTTTTTTCCTGTTCCTCCAATCACCTCTTGCCACGTGGCAAAGGGGGGTAAAGGGGGTGAACCCAAAGGGGGTCCCAACCTTTATTCTTTTATTACCACACACTATTTACACTTTGTAAATATTTTTTTCAGTGCACACACTTAATGAATTTGTTTATCTTTTGTTTTACTCGTTCCACGCATAAAATGTTCCAAATATGCCCATAACATACAATGTGTACAAAAATTTCAACACATTATGTACACACACCACATAAAACATAAAACTCCCACCACACCCCTAAACCTAAGTCAAAACCTAAATTGTGCCCTACACACATGATATTTTTTCAGCACACTCCAACAATTTTCCGACTGTATGCAAAAAAAAATATTTATTTTGAGTATTATTTTACTATTATTCTTCAAAAACTAATACTGTGTTCAGTTTTAAGTTTTTAAAAATATTTTTGTTAATTTTAAAATCCTATTATTATTATTATTATTATTATTATTATTATTGTTTAGTAAACTTTTTACATATTTAATCAACTTTTTATTTTTTAGAATCACTTAATTTAGATATATTTAAAAAGTAAAATATTTGCCGAAAATCTTTAAGAAAATAATAAATACAAAAAAAATATGTACTAAATTTTTATATTTTTGTATGTTTTTTAAGTGTATCTAAATTAAGTGAATCCAAAAAAAATAATTAGAATGTTAAAAATGTTCACTAAAACAAAAGAATACGGATTGAAATTTCCAAAAATTATTTTTCAAAACTCAAAACCAAACTGAGTGTAAGTTATTGTTATACTATTTTCATTATTCGTTTCATATTGACCGACAACAAGATGGAAATAATTTGGTACTGGTTGTTCAAATACATTAAACGAATTCAATAATCAACAACTGAATCAAATAATAGTTTTTGATTCTGTACTTCCGAACAAAATATAAATTTTCGACATATAACTATTTTTTAAGTTGGTTTTTGAAAATATGAAATGTTTTCAAAAGTTAATTTTTGTATAGGTGCAACATTTTCAGAATTGATTTTTAGAATGATAATTGCGACAATAAATAATATAAAAAAAAATAATTCTGAACCAAAAAACTCACCCATTTGTTGCCTAATTTTTTTTATTAACAATCAATTTTTTTTCCCTACATCTAAGCATCCATTGTTTTGTAAATCCCTCATCATACAAATCAATAATAATGGTGTGGTGTAATGGAACAATATTATAAGTAATGGATAAGGAGTAAAAATTTGAGCAATATCGGTCAAATCTATAAGAAACAATGAAGGAATAGTAAAGTAAACAATGATCAATGGAGGGAGTGAGAAAGAAACAAAAAATTAAAGAGTAAATTTGATGTATGTATTTTTTGAAAAGAAAATGTGTACTGAGAATTTCTATATAAAAGATGTGTATTAGGAAAATTTAGTTTTAAGAATTGATGTGTGTATTGATATCCATATTGGTCATTTTGTTTAGTGGTAAAATTATAAGAAAAATTAATTTATTAAGTGTGTGCACAGAGAGTAAATGATATGTGGAAATAAAAGTACCCCTCATTTCTTTTATTTTTTTTAATTCAAATTTTGTCCAAAATGAAGTTCCATTTTTACCCTCTCACTCACTCAGATCTCTCTATTTCTCTCCCCCGCGAATCCCAAACCCCCTCTCACTCAAATCTTTGCCTCCCTCAGTGTTACTTATCGCCGTCACTCTCTTTTGCCAATCTTTTTACCTCCGCTGCTGTTGCTTCTTCATCGCAACACAACTTCACGAAGACGATTTGTCAACGTTGTTAGAGACCATCGCCGTCATCTCTTTTGGAGATCATCATCATCATCGTTGAGGTTTTGCCATTGTTGAGAAATCCCCTACTACTGCGTCATCGCGCCGATCACCTCAGATCTGAGATCATCCAGATCTACTTCGCAAAATCGATGAAGCTGCTACCATCATCACCAGATTGGACCTCCACACACGATTTCGCCAACTTAGAGTGAAACCCTAAACGACCATTGACGTATCAAACTCTAATCCTAACCTTAACCCTAATTTTCCAAACCATACCTCGCCAATTTTCGAGTTCAAACCATTAGATGCCACAATGACGAAGCAAAATCGAACGAAGAATTGAAGCGTACAAGTAAAATTAAGGATGGCGAAGTCGAAGATAACTATAGAGGATTAGCTCAGAGAGAGAATGAGGGGAATTTTGGGCATAGCTGTGAAGAGGAGGAAAAAGAAGTGGAGGGGAGAGAAAGAAGGGACTGCTGGCGGTATGGTACGTTACAAAGGAAAAGTTAGGGTTCAAAAGATGAGGGTGTTCAAAGAAGTGGAGGGGACCAAAGAAATTAAATAAGTGCTAATAGTAGCTTTCTATTTAAATTTAATCGATACAATCATTCCTTCACTGTCACCTTTGTCCTTCTTTACCTTTTTTGGTCTATGCCATTACTATTGCGTTTAGCGCAAATAAAAATTTTCATTTTTGGTTAAATTATTCATAAAATTCACAATAATAACCCCCAAAGTAAATGGTATTAAAAATAAATAAAAATTCTGAGTAAATTTAAAATTTAGAAAGAGATTAAATAATAATAAAAAAGAAGATTTAACTTATATTTCACTTATATTTTCGTTTCTTTCTTTTTTTTCCCATAATTTCTTTTAAGTTAAAAATCAAAACGCAATCTAAATCAGTTCTCCTATGGAACAAAAATGTTAAGAGAAGCTTATGTCAAGTTACTTAGGCCCTATTTAGTAAGTGACTATTTTAATTAAAAATAAAAAAAATTTCAACTTGTATAAAAAAATTAAAATTCATTCACATTCACTCTACAAAATCCAAAAATCTTCATCATTCACTCTACTTTTTTTTTTTCACCACATATTTTAGTTTAAAAAATAAAAAATAAAAATAAAAATAAAATCCACTTCCCAAGCTCTCCGATTTTGGTTCAGATTTCCAGCTAAATTCTAACCATCCATCCAACCATTTTATTTTTGTTTTTAACTAAAGTTTGATACATAACTTTAATATTGCTTTAGATAACTTTACCATTGCTTTAGATTATAACCTTCATGATCAAAATGGTCCTGTTTTTGAGAGCTAATCAAGATGTTCTTTGGGCATGAAGAATAATATGGGCCAAACTGGACCCACCACTATCAAGGTTGGCCCATAACAACATTAATAACCAGGGAGGACTTACCCACCACCACCACTTCGATTCAAGAACAATGCGCAAGCGCAACATCATCATGATTTGCCACACGCTCTTTCATTTAATTTTTTCCCCTCTTTTTTGAACTTAATTCCCGGGATCGACACAACCACACCAACCACACCCATCTAATTTTTTTAGACTTTAGAGAGATGAAAGCACACCAACTCATTTCTTTTAAGACTCCACTTCACTGTTTTTCTGGGAGAGGATGACCCCCATTTCCAGTTAATTAACTCTAATTAATCTCATGCTTTTAAAAATAATTTTCTTGCATGATTTTTATATAAAAAAGTCTTTTCTCACGCAATTTTATTATCAAATTTACGACTAAAATAATATAATAGCGGTTTTGAAAAAAAAAGATCTTGTTAATGATCGCTCATTTGTTTATGATCAGATAACCAAAAAAAAAAAAAAAATCAATAAATATTGCATATATTTTTTTTTTATATTTCAACAGACACATTAGACACATCGATTGATGTTATTGACAGTAGCCTATTGAGCTGCCACTAAAATTTGCCTTTAAAAAATGTAAGCCTTTTTTGGCGGACATTTGCTTTAAAGTGATAAAAAGCTAAACTTACCATGTGATCATGTTTTTTAAATTCGTTTTTACTATTTTCAAACGAAATAATATGGCATCACATGGTATTTTTATTTTAAACTAAAACATTTATAAATTGTAAGTATTAATTTAAAAAATACTAGTACTATCATATCACACTATTTTGTAGACCTTGTTTGTATAGAAAAATCTATTTTTATGTCAAATTTTTTATTTTTATAAAAGAAGCTTCAGCACTTAGTTTAGCTACTTCAAGTCAGTCTTCCATATATATATTTTTCCTTTTAAATCTTTTTTAATTTACTAATTTATTATAGGTGTCAGCCAACATTGACAACTTCAAGATCAATGAAACAAAAACAAAAAACCCAAAACAGCATTTTCCACGGTCCAATGCTCTGCACTTGCTGTTGAAGCAGCCGTTGCAACCCTTTCAAATTTTGACTACCAAGTTTAAGTCTAATAATTCTACATCTACTAACATATAGTTTTGCTAAAAACATAAAAATTAGGGTAAACTACCAATAGGTCCTATTTTGGAGACTTATTACTCAATAGGTCCTATTTTGGAGATTTATTACCCATTAAGTCTTATTTGATATAATTTATTAAGTGATAAAGATAAATTTATCAGTCTTTTTTTTTATGAATAATTTTATAGTGATAAATTTATCAGTCTCTTTGTTTTATGAATAAATTTTTAGTGATAAATTTATCACTCTCTTATTTTTATAGTGTTAAATTTATTAGTTAGGACCTGTAGGTAAATAAGTCTAGTTAACAGAACTAATTGGTAAGTACCCCTAAAAATTAAATATGAAATATATATAAATGCACAAAATTTCTTAAAATTTAATTATTTTAAAATCTATCCATATAATATCTATTTAATTCTGCGACTGATTTATGTATTTCAATAGAACAAGTGTTTACCTGCTTCTCCGGCTTTCCTCTGGGCCAGTTCATGGTCGTTGATGATCTCCTCAGCATACGAACAGTCAGTGCCATTACTATTACTATTATTATTATTGTTATTATTAATAATGGAATTCAAACCCTTCAATCCTCTCAAGTTCTTGCAAGGAGAGTTGAATATTGAATTGTAGTTGCTTTCTTGCGGCATTGTCTCCCTCTCCCTCTCCCTCTCCCTCTCTCCCCCAATTCTTCAACTCGATCAATTCCTCTGTTCCAGAAAAAAACATAAATGTCACAGTTAAATTTTTTTCCAAATATGTTTTCACAATCAATTTTTTGAAAATTGCTAGATACTAATTTGACAAATCAAAATTTTACTTTTGAATTTTCAAAAATGATGAGTTTTTTGAATTCCTTCATCAATTTTTAGTGTTTTTCAAAAAACAAACGCAAATCTGAAAGCGAAACTAAACAGAAAAACAGAACTCGAGACGGTTAATATCTCAATGATTTCACATGAAGTTCAGAAAGTAATAGCATTCAAACTAAGATCATGGAACAGTAATATACATCGATCATAATCCAAGAAAAAGAGAGAGAGAGAGAGAGAGAGAGAGAGAGATGTCTGTTTCTGTCTTCTACTCTGTGTTTGATTGCAAAGTGATGAAAATTCATGGTTGTTCAATCAATATTTACGAACTATACTTCAAAATTGTAATCAAGAACAGAAAAACCAGAGAGAATTTAATGAGGATATGTTTCAATGATTATGAAAAACAGAGTGTATCACTTACCTATACGCAGACAACAGAAAAATGATTCAGCCGCCGAGAAAATTTTCTTGAATTTTCCGGCGATGGAAAACAAAGGAAAATGAGTATCAACAGAGGTGAAGATTAAAGTTGGATCGGATCTGAACTGGAAATCGGAAGGTGAAACAAGCTTCTCGTGTGTTGTAAACGAGCATTCAAAAATACCAAGACTCTCTCATTAAATGCAAGAGAGAGATACAGAGAAATATAAATATAGAGATATAGATATAGAGAGAGAGAGGAGGAGGAGTGTGACGGAGTTTCAACTTATCCTGCTTGTTTGGAATAAACGTCTTGTTGTCTTGCCTTGTTCAATGATTTCACGGAGGGTTAACGGAGTTTCAACTTGTTGGATCAATTGAAAAAGAATTTTTATTCTTTCCAGGGTAAATTATACTTTTCAACAAATGAGTCTCCCACCTTTGATTCTTCACTTATTTTGTAGTTTTTCGCTTTGGATCAATTATCAATTCATGCCATGATTAAAGGGGCGATTTAAGAATTTCAAAAATTAATTTTCAATTTGATTTTCTTTCATTTTGATTTAAAAATCGAAACCCAAACTTTTTTTTATTTTTTTTATGTAAAGGTATTCTAGGTCAACTTACGCACACTAGATTAAGGCCCGAACAAGCCCTGCTGATCCCAAAGTATGCAGTTGTTGGTTAGGGAATTCGAACCTAAGACCTGAAAGAGAACAAACCTATAGGTCCCAGTCGTCACCTACTAGGCCAACTTCTAAATCCCATATAGATGGATCAAATGAAAATTTACAATAAATATGAGTCATTCAAAAGTAAAGTGGGCACAAATCAAAATTTAGAATTTAGTGGAAGATCAAATGATGAGTGGATGTGGTTAATTAGAGAGGTCGAATGAAAAGGCAAAATAGTCAGATCCAACAGTGGAATGGAAAAATGCATAGAAAAAGAGAAAGAAAAAAAAAGGTTCAAATGTTGTGAGACAATATTTTAGTAAATGATATATAATAAGTTGTGATTCAGATAAATTATTATTATTATTATTTGGGTAAGAGACCAAAGTGAATTTTTTTTTCTCTTTAAAAATCAAAGTGAAAATGGAGATAATACCAAAAAAAATGAGATCAGAAAGTGTATAGAGATCAAATTATTATTTTTTTTTTTTTTGGTCACAAAAATATATTCCGGTGGTTAGAATTTAGACCAAAATGAAAAGATTCAATAGTTTAAATACCAAAATGAGATAATTTTTATTTTAAGGACTAAAATGAAAAAATAAATAAATAAAGAAGAAGAGATAATCTTAAGAGTGGAAGTGTAATTTATCATTTTATTTCAACGGAAGATTGGGCCGTGGTGAGGGAGACGGCGTTAGAACGGTGGTGAAAGGGCTAATGCAACAGTGGATGGAATTGGGGTCAGCTGAAACTTGGGGGTTTTAACTCTCCGTTGTCTCTCCACGTGGCGACTTATTACAAGTGCGTTCACCCCTCTGGGTCCCTTTGAACGTTGGACTGGGCGGCAAGATCTTCCCAAAATCATAAGCATGGATATAAATTTTTTACTTTTTTTTCAGATTACATATATATATATATATACAATAATACTATAAATCGAGATTCAACTACTCAAAATTATCATCTTATGATTTATATTTATTCTAAGAATCTCACATTACACAAATTCAATATTAACTACACAATCTTCATTCAAGATAAATTTAGAATACTTAAGCAAAATTCATAGTATTTTAGAGTACTTACCTGTAGGTCCTAATAAGTGGACTTATTATTTAATAAATCCTATGAGAAAAATTTGTCATAAAAAGATGTTACTAATTGTAAGTTTTAACGACAATTTATGAAAATTATGACAAAAAAAATCACTAATTGTTAATATTTAGCGACATATATAAAAAATAATAATAACCTGAACCCTTTTTTTTTCCACTCCCTTACTCCCTCTTCACCTAATTGGCCACCTTTTTTTTTTTTTTTTTTTTTTTTCCCTTCTCCTCCAATCACCACTTGCCACGTGTGTGTGTGGGGGGAGGGGGGTGGGGTGGTGATTGAAGGGGGTCTCAATCATGACCCTATAAAAAATTGTCACAAAAAAATTATTTTTAGTGACACTTTTTCCAAGACTTGTTTTCAATAAGACTTGATGAGAATTAAGTCCAACTATTAAAACGTATTAGTAGTTTACCCTAGTATTTTTCATAAATGTATAGTTGCTTTAATGTTAATAAAAAGTAACCAGAATTAGAACACAAAATTTTATTTTAAATATGATACTCAAAATAAATTTTAACTATACAATATATTTTTTGTATGCATTATGTATTATAATTTGGAAAAATTTTAATTCAATGTATATTAAAAAATTATCAATTAGTTAATTTTTTTTATAAATATTAATAATTAAAATTTTAAATTTTTTATCAACTTGTAATAATTTTGTAAAAATACTGCTGAGTGGGTGGTAATTTCCTTATAATTTTGTGCACAAAATATTATTATATTAATCAGCTTATCAACCAAGAAAAAATTCACTCCAATGAGCCATGAAAAGGATAATAAGATTTTGCCTGACACGTGATAGACACAGTGTGGGTCATTTTCTACGTAAATTTTTTATTGTAACATTAGAACTCTTTTGGACTATGATGTTTGGGAATTTAAAATCAATATTTTAATAAAATAATACGTCAATTGCAGTGTGGTTGTATGAGTTTCTTTTCATTCTTTCTTTGTAAGGTTTAGGAGGCACAAATTATAAATGGCAATGCGTTTGTGGGTAAAATTGAGCTGCGAGTGGCATTTTAGTTGACCATATTGCGAAGCAAAAACACGAAATTGGTGGATAATAATAAATGTGATTAATCATATAAAAGTCTAATAATAATAAAGGTGTGACAATAAAACACATGTACTAAATAGAATGTATAGAGATCAAATTAATACTAACTATCATATTATTGTGATGAGCTTTTATTGGAGAATGGTTAAACCACTCTAAAAAAAAAACGCGCTGTCCATAATAATGATTAACTAACAAAATTAAAATATTGGTGAAAGCCTCTAATAATAATAACTCTTCCATCTATGTGAAATTGTCAAAAGAATGATAAACATGTCTAGGTACGATGTTAGAAAAGAAGAGTAGGCGTCACAGACAAAAACTTAAGTACGTAGAGTAAACCAAAATCTCACTTAAGTACTTAGGGCAAATCAAATTTACACTTAACTACTTAGAGCAAATCAAATTTTCTTCAATGTGATAAGTTTCATACTAACAGTATGTAAAAACTAGGGGGTGTTTGGGAAGCACAAAATGAGGCTAAAATAGCCTCATTTGTGAAAATAGCCTAAAATCGGCACTGTGCATGGGTTTTCAAAAAAAATAATAGGATCAAGATAGCAATCACACCTACAATGGCAATTGTAGGACCAAAGAAGAGTAAATTACGATTTTACCCCTTACTAGTAATTTAAAAAAATATTTTTTTTGAGGATAAATTTGCCATTTTAATTTTAAATATCATTTCAACACATTTTTCAATACAACAACTCAAATAAAATCCATCTCATCTTCCCAAACACAAAAATTAAAATAGTCACTAAAATAATCAAAAAGCCAAATAACCTACTAAAATAGCCACTTCCCAAACGAGGCCCTAGTCACTATCTACAATATATAAAACTTCGCTTCTTCTTTCACTAAAGACTACTCTAATTCAGGCATCCGTGTCCCTTTTTGACCAATAAGTTTTTTTCTTTTTTTTGGGTGAATTAACACTCTGTTTGATTTCTATTTTTAAAAAATTTTGCTTTTTACTTTTTTGTTTTTCGTATTTTTATGTTTTTACTAAATTTTTTTAATACTTTAAGCAATTTTTTTAATTTTTAAATACACCTAACATAAATATACTTAAAAAATAGGGAGACTTATTTATAAGTCATTTTTCAGAATCTTATGCTAGGCTAAGTCCTGTGTAATTTCTTATAGAGTCTCAAGTCCTATTTTCATAAGAATGTATTCCACAAGATCCTAATCTTTTTACCCCCCATTTTCACACCTTCCCTCTCTCGTTCTCTCTCTCACTCCCAACCACCGAATTGATATCAATCTTGTCTTTGCCAAGCTTCTTCATGACAGTGTCACCACAATCTTTCGGAGACAGCCGGAGGTGGCCGCGGCGTGGCGAGGAGGAGGAGGGAGGAGAGGCCGGAATGAGAAGAGAGTGGCGGCACAAACCTACACACAAACCTCACAAGCGATCAAAGATGCAATCCGAGAGAGAGAGAGAGAGAGAGAGAGAGAGAGAGTGTGTGTGCATGGGCTCTAGAGAGAGAGAGAGTGCCGTGTGTGTGTTGAGATCGGTGTGTGTGTGCATGGGTCTCTAGAGAAAAGTCTAGTGTGAGGGTGTGTGGGTGTGTGTTTCCTGTATGTGTGTGTATGGGTCTCTAGAGAGAGAGAGTGCTATGTGAGGGTGTGTGGGTGTGTGTTTCCTGTATGAGAGTGTACGGGTGTGTGTTAGAGAGAGAAGAGAGAGAGAGCTAAGTTGTGTAGTAGTGCTGGGTTTGGTCCTTGGTTTGGGGAGAGATTAACAGAAGTGGGTGCCCATGTGTGGAGGGTGTGTGTATTCTATGAGGTAGCAGTGGTGTGTGTGGGTGTTAGCAGTGCCGTGTGTGGGTGTGTGCATGGTGTGTGTTACAGTGTATGGGTTTGTTCTCCGATGTTTGTTGTAATGATTTTTTTTTTCTTTAAATGCCTATGTTTTCTTTGATTTTTCTATATAAAAAAATTAAAAAAATTCAAAAAATAAATAATTTTTTAAAATTTACAATTAATAATACAAAATAAAAATATATTAAGATTATATATCTATTTTAAAACAAACGGATTAAAAAATAAAAACTTATTAAGTTTGCGAAATGTAACGTGACACATTACGTTACGTTTATGTAAATGTCACGTTACGTTTATGTAAATGTCACATTACGTTTATATAGGTGTCACATTACGTTCATATTGGTGTCACGTTACGTTTATATAAGTGTCACGTTACATTACGTTTATGTAGATATGTCACGTTACGTTTATATAGGTGTCACGTTACGTTACGTTTATGTAGGTGTTACGTTACGTTACGTTTATATTAATTTCCTATATATGGTTTTATTACTAATTTATGATATTAACAACTAATATTGAGGGTAAATGTGTCAACAAACTTTCCACAGGACTTATGGGAACATAAGTTTTTTAGTAGGACCATATGTAGCATAAGTCTCCCTAATAGGACTTCTAAATAATTTTTCCTAAAAAATATAATATTTTTTTAACAAATTCACTAAATACCAAAAATATAAAAAAAAATTACAAAAATTTAATACATTTTTTATATATTTTTTGTATTTATTAAAATTTTAAAATATTTTTTCATAAATATTTTACTAATTAGATACATCTAAGTAAGGTGCATCTAAAAAAGTAAAAAAATTACTTAAAATTTTAAAAATATTCACTAAAAATAAAATAAAAAATACGAAAAATAAAAAAAATTAATTTTCAAAAAATTAAAATTAAAAAATTAAAACTAAACACACTGAACGAGTTTAAAAAGTGTAATATACATAGTTTATGATATATGACACATGCTTATTTTTTTTTTTTATATTTTATTTGACACTTTGAATACCTAATGAAATTTAGCGTAATAAGAGAAAGACGGGAGGAGAGTGGCTTGAACTGTCGACCTCAAATGCACAAGAGTGTACAAGCCTAATGATCCGACCACTCACTCCTTTCTCCACATGTCAAATTTTCTATGATAATAATAATAAAAAACATTTTGCCTAAATTAAGGTATGGCTAAGCTTTAAGAATCAAAAGTGGCCTACAAGCAAGGCTTTGGTAATCAAAGAGTGGACCTTATGAGAGTGGTTGAGATCATAACATGAATTTATTTATTCTGAGTGAAGTGATTATGATAAAAATAAATAAATAAATAAAAAGTGTAGTGATTATGATGAAAAAATTTGCAGCCACACAACGGATATTAGAGAAAACTACCGGAAATCTATAATAAAACAAAAAAAAGGCTTAAAATGGTAGAATATTCTTTTCTTTTTCTTTTCTTTTCTTTTCTTTTTTTGGTATTTTTTAGAGGAAATAATGAGACAAAGATTTTTAATTTTGTTTAAAGTAGAAAGTTAAAAAATGGGGTAAAAATAAACTAAATCTGACATCATGCAAGACAATTCAGATAAGATAAGTTCAAATCCAAGCTAAAAAATAATAATATTTCACTTCAAATAGATAAATAACAATATCTAACATCTGAAGAACTATTTTAAAAATATAACACCGAATATCAAGACAGCCATTTCTTCTTAAATAATTTATTTCTTTCCCTTGTCACATGTTTTTTTTTGTTTTTTATTTTTTTTTTCCTTTGAAATATAATACATTTATGGCTTTAGAGTTTAGACCCACAAGCTCATATTTAAATTATTTTTGTTTTAAAAAAGAATTATATATATAAATAAATTTTTTATCTAAATTTCTTATCACTAGACATTAAAACATGGGTCACATACACTTATTAATAAAAGACTATTACATTTTGTATCTTTAAAAAGGGGTGTATAATGTTATACAATAAACACCACAATATGTTTTAATTTTTGTTATTTTTATTTATAACATGTACACCACACTATTCATAACATCAGTTCATAACATAATTATAATAGTTCCATATTAGTAAATTTTATGACAAAATGACATAACTATCACCACAAATTGACGTTAAAATCTTACAATATTTCTCTTTTTACTGATGTACACCATAAGCTTCTCTTTATTAATATGAAGTCCACGACATTTATGTTTAGTAGGAAAAAAAAATGGTAAAAAATATGTTTCTATGTGATATTACTGTCTTCGCAGGGAATGATAACATTTGGTGATGGTTATAATAAATAAAGACCCAAAAAAACATAAAGGAAAAAAGAAAAAGTGTACGTTAGAGGTTTGAAATGAATAAGAGCCCAAGACCAAGGTCCATTTTTCGAACGTTGGATCCCCCAATTTAAATGATTGCGGAGGTAAAGCTTTTTGAATTGTCTTTTCACATTTTGTACCCCATTAATTGGACCACTTGTTTAGAAGAATCACTTCTTCTTTTTCTTTTTCTTCTTGTTTTTCTCACTCTCTTAAACTAATCCAACATGCCCCTCTTTAATTGAGTTGTGTCTAGAATTGTTAAAAGTAATGTGAGAGAGACTTACTTTTGAAGCATTCAGTCCTTGGGGTCAAACACCAACAACAGTGATTCATAATTCCTTTCTAAATAGTTTGATTTTTCTCTACAATAGTAATAGCCACTAAATAGTTATGGAGTTGAATTCTCTTCCATTGATTGAAGGGTGTAACATAAAAAATATGAAGTACATAATTTTTGTATTATATGTTATGTTTGTATACGAAATATAAATGATATTTACATTTTTTTTTTTTTTTTTGATCGGAAAATGATATTTACATTGAGCATGTTTTGCATCAGTAAGAGAAGTAGGTGTGCGGGTCACAATAAAAAGAGTTTGGAGGAGTTTAAGTCAACTTATAAGGTGCGAGGTAGAGCAAGAAGAGGGTTAGATAATGGAGAAGGAGGGTGGGAGAGGAGTTGGGGATGGTGGAAGAGAAAGGGCAAGAAAAGGGTGACGAGGTGGATGATGGGCTAGGGGGGGTAAAGGAGTGGTGGTTAAGAGTGGCGATGTCAGAGTTGTTAGAAATGGGTTTTGGAAGTTTTGAAAAAGCAGATTTTTTCTTAACGTTAGTCTATTTTTTAGGTAGGACTCATACGCCAAAGTTGGCGGGTCTAAGTGGTAACGCGTTTTATGTCACGTTGTGATTCACGTGGTATATTTGATTGCTCAAAACTATTATCGGGTGAATGAAAAATTGAAGCCAAAGTGAGCTCTATGGAAATAGAGTGTTTGGTGAAATTTCCTAAATGTTTGGTTTAAGACTTGTCCCACATTGATTTGGTGGGCAAACTTTGAGTGAGTTTATAAGACTTGAGTTTGAAACTTTGGGAGGGCTTCAAGAGGCATCACAAGTTTGTAGAAGGGAGATGTTACGGGCAAAGTAGGCTAGACCCATTGGACCCAAAAATAAACACACGCGCCGTCGCCGTCCGCCCAATCGGGAGGGCTGGGCTTGGGCACGGGTGCGTGGTATGAGGTTGGGTTGAACTTGTCCGGCCCAATACTTATCTTTTTGGGCAAAAAATATTTGAATTTAATTTTATTTTTTGATAAAATAAAATCTGTCCAGAATTTGAAATTAATTCTGAAAATCTATCCAGTTTAATTTCGATTTTTGAATTCAAATTTGTTTGCACCTCTTCAGAATTTCTGTACAGTTCTATATTTGTCCAACAAATTCAAATTTGTTCAAACCCAAAATAGTTTTTTATTTGTTTGAAAATCAAACTAGATTTGTCCGAACAGGTGTCATACTTGTTGAATTCAAACTGAAAGGCCACCATTCCATCTATAAATAGGCAGTCTCTCATTTGGTTTTTTCACTCAATTTTCGTCCCAAATTCTACCTGTTCTCTCTATATTTTGCTATATTTAATTTTCAGTGAGAAAGAGTGCAAACACAAAATCTGTTCGTTGTGCGAATAATTTGTAGTGCTGCTATTATTCGTAATTGATCATTTTATCCTGTGAGATAGACATCTACAATTTAAAAGCACCGTGGAGTGGACGAATCTGTCTTAAGGACACAGTGTTAAAGACTAGACTTGATCAGAATTTTGTTCAATAAATACATAAGGTTAGTAATTAATCTACTTTCTATTTTATTTATTTATTTATTTTTATCAGATTATAATTTTGTTTTTGTGACAAAATAAGAATCTATTATTTTATTTTATTTTCTTTACTGGTTTGATTTTTGTAATTAAACAATCTCTCTCATTTTCTTTATTTCTTCTGTTTATTGTTAAGTATACAAACATAATTTATTCGTAATACAGTGAAGATTGTCCTACAATCTTAGGACATATTATTCTTTTGGTGTCTTCATTGTATTTATTTTTCTGTACTTTCACAAAGTGATGTTCTGGTTGAAAAATACAAATAGTAATAATATACTATTTATTTTCTTTGACAACTAGTAGTAATATACTAGTGTCATTAACAATTTCAGACTATTAATTTGTGTTACAGAAAATTATTGTAGTATTTTATTTTTCTAGTTTTAGTAACAAGAAAAGTAAAATTATTTTGTGTTATAATTTATTTTTTGATTTTAGTAACTAGAAAATTAATTTGTATTTTGATTTTTTCTGATTTTTGTAATCAGATATTATGGCTGCTAAAAGTAGTACTCAAAATCCAATCGTTACAATGACTCTAGTCCCTATCCAGAATCATGTTCAAGTTCCGATAAATCATGGAGAAAAATCAAAAAAATTTAATGGCACCAAGTTTAAGAGATGGTAGCAGAAAATGCTGTTTTATCTTATAACTCTAAATCTTACCCGATTTTTCCGTGAAGAGGCTTGAGACGCCTTAAGATTTGAGGACATCACAATAAGATTTAGAACTTAAAATCAATTTTATTAATAACTAACTTCTCATCAATGTTGTCACCAATATTACTAGCATTAATTAACAACCTAGAAATTAAAAGTTCATAAATTACAACTCCAATAAAAACTTAAAACTTAGTCTTAGTACATAAAAACAACACGAATATAACATAAAAAAAAAAAAAAAAACTAGAATCTTAGAAAAATGGTTCATGGATCTTGGGCACTCTTCAAGCTAACCAAGGCTGAGTGTCGCCTTGCAAGGCCTCGGTGTTTCCTTCGGTTTCTTCGGTACCTGGCATAAAACGCCAAGACAACGGAAATGCCAGTGAGCGATGAGCTCAATAAGATATTACAACCCGAAAATATCCACCCCGATAATAATACTCACAATTTATGAATAATGTATAGTAACAGAATAACAAGTAACATTTAGTAAGCATAAAAAAAATGTTACCAGTTGAAATAATAACAATAGATAATAATAAATCAAATACAAAAAATATAACAAACGAAAGTAGTATTTCATCATAAGAAATATGCCCACCTTTCTTTTTAAATTTTCATAGATTTAGTTTATCTTTTTGGGTGGATAAAAATTTAGTTTATCAGATAAATTTAAGTAACTCCCTGTGGAGCATTATTTCCACTCAACCGCTAAGCAATGGCCACGGGCAATTCTGACTCCCCTTTGGTCAAATATTCAAATGTTCAAATGTTACTTACTGTAACTACCAATGATGCCCACGCACTAGAGTTACATATCCAAGTCGTGACATCATGGTCTGCCCTAAGGGAACAGTCTATGTTGTGACACTCGCACCACCAACCTTATATTACCTACACCGATAAGAGCCGAAATACCTTATCGTGCCATGTTAGGGTTCGCAATTCACTTGCGCAAGATTCTAAACCAGGCTCATGCCCATCACTTTTAAATTTTAATGTATCATTGGTTAAATTTTGTGTTTATTTATTTGTTGAGATATTCACAATAATTCAACATTTAATTACCAATAATGTTATACCAACTCATTAAAATTCCTAACATAAAATATTAAACATGTCACACAATAGTAAAGAAATGTACAAAATTTAAATAAATAATTTATTTAAACCATGGTATGAAATAATAATGTAGATACCAAAAAGAAGAAATAAATCATAATCACACACATTCATGGATTTTTAATCTACAAGATTAGATTAGCACAATATTAAATTTTTGTCCAAATAAACAATTGAAGAGATAATTTTTATTTTTTTTATTCCTCCTTAATCTGTCAATTTTTTTTTAGAATGTATATCTCGCAATTAAAATTATAAATAAATTACTTATACAACTCTAAAATTCATATAAATCTATAGAATACTCAATAAATATGTTATGGTCATTTTTCAGAAAGCATTTTTCAAAAATAAATTATAAATAATTTCGAAAAATTCCAAGAAAGTTTATGACACAGATTTGTCACATTTTCTTAAATTAATTCCATACTTAAATTTATAAATCAATTCCATAATCTAAAAAATTATTATGAAACTAGACTTCTCAAATTTTATTTTTTTAAAGATATTACCAGATTTGGTTTAATATAGAATTTTTTATAAATTTTCAACATATAGTAAATATGTCTTGCAGCTCCAGATTTAATTAAAAATTTGTATAAATTCGTACAAAACTCAATAATTGTTGAAAAATTTTGTGGATGAACTAGACACCATTATCAACAATTTTGTAGAAGAAATCATCTCAAAATTTTGAGTATAAAATTGTCTAAAAATTTTTACAAAGTTTCTGGCAGATTGAAGGGCCAAATAAAATCTTCAATCCTCTCTTTAATGGTATAAACTACACATGCAAGCCTATTTCCACAATAATACCATGACTTTGAGACTATCAATATCTTCAAATATTTGATATACACATCACAAAATTTATATACATATATATAAAAAAAATTCAATCTATAAGTTAGTCATTTATCATATGAATATAATCTAAAAATTTCAACAATAAAAAAAAAATGAGAGGGTTCAGAGGGTTTTCTTACTTAATTGTAGTGTTGAAATGGTAGGAAATATATATCCTTCTTAATCTCCTCCTCCTCTTATCCTCCTACTCAACTTGGCAAATTTTCTTTTCTTCTCTTCTTCACCAATTGCAAGCATGCATGTATATATATATATAATGTATGCAATATCACTGGATTCCTTTGCTGAGCACCTCTCTCTCTCTCTTTCTTTTTTTCCTCTTTCTTTTCATTCTATCCAACCTTCCCATTTCCAATAAGCATAAAGGGGCTCTTCTTCCCTATACTAACATGCAAACAAACATGTGGAAAGTTGCCACCAAAAATCTGCAAGGTTTGGTTCTTTTTTTTTTTTTTTTTTTTTTTGTGTATTTGTGTGGGTTTCTTAAAATTGATACACTAAAATTTTTAACTAAGATATTTAGTAAGAATAATTATCATATTGAATCCTATTTAAAATAATTTATAAACAACAAATATTGTACACCCACAAAATTATTATTCTTAATAATGTCTTTGTTAGTGATTGAATTAGATTAATTTAAAACTAACTTTTACACTAATATATATATTTCAGATAGACTCTGGATAAAATTTATTTATTTATTTATTTTCTTTTAAAAATAATTAAATGTGGGTTTTCACAAGGCTCCAGTACTTAGGGAGGATGAAAGTGATCGGCAAGTTATTGCCGCTGTAGACACTTGGAAACATTTTAATTTTCTGTGCAAAAATTACATCCTCAATGGCCTTGACAACATGCTGTATAATGTTTATAGCCCTCTGAAAACAGTAAAAGAATTGTGGGATTCTTTGGAGAAAAAATACAAGATAGAGGATGCCAGCACAAAGAAATTTGTTATCAGTAAATTTCTGGACTTCGTTTTGGTAGACTCCCAGACAGTAATTTCTCAAGTTTAAAGTTTTCAATTAATTTTGCATGATATTCATTCTGAAGGTATGTCTCTTAGCGAGTCTTTCCAAGTCGCTACCTTAGTGGAAAAGTTACCATCGGCTTGGAAAGATTTTAAAAATTATTTAAAACATGAATTGATTGTAAAACTAAGAATTGAGGAAGATAACCGTAAGGATGAAAAGAGGAATGGTAAAAATCCCATTGAGTCCAAGGCTAATGTGGTTGAACATGTGCCCAAACCACATAATAAAAAGAAGAAGTTTGCTGAAGATGGTCCTAAACAAGGCGAGAACAATGGCAATAAAAAGTTCAAAGGTAAATGCTATTACTGTGGCAAGACCGGACATCGAGCCTCTGATTGCCGCCGCCCTAAGAAGGATCGCGGAAATACAAGCAAGAAGACTACCAATTAAGCCAATGTGACAAAACTTGATTACATCTCTGACGGGGTAAATGACATCAATCTTTTTGCTGTGGTGTCTGAGGCTAATTTGGTTGAAAATCCCAAGGAATGGTGGGTTGACACTGGGGCAACTCGACATATTTGTGCGGATAAGAAGATGTTCATTGCTTATAATGAGGCTGCAAATGGTGAGCAACTATTCTTGAGAAATTCATCTACTTCTGTTGTGGCTGAACAAGGGAAAGTAGTCTTGAAGATGACATCAGGAAAGGAACTGGTCATCAACAATGTGCTGCATGTACCAGACAACCGAAAGAATTTAGTTTCTAGTTCTTTGTTAAGTAAAATTGGTTTTAGGCTTGTATTTGAGTCTGATAAATTAGTATTAACAAAGAGTGGTATGTATGTTGGTAAGGGATACATGAGTGATGGGCTTTTCAAGTTGAATGTAATTACGGTTGTACTAAAACTTGCTATTAATAAAAATAGCACATCTTTTGCTTATATTCTTAAGTCGAATTTATGGCATGGTAGATTAGAACATATAAATTTTGATGCTTTGCGTAGATTAATTGGTTTAGATTATATATTAAAGTTTGAAATTGATCCTAATCACAAATGTGAGATCTATGTAGAAACAAAACTAACTAAGGCTCCATTTAAATCAGTTGAAAGAAAAATCGAACCTCTAAAATTAATTCATATTGATGTATGTGATCTTAAATTTGTTTAAACTAGAGGAGGTAAGAAGTATTTCATAACATTTATCGATGATTGCACAAGATATTGTTATGTATACTTACTAAGAAGTAAAGATGAAGTCTTAGAAATGTTTAAACTCTACAAAACTGAAGTTGAAAATCAACTTGATAAAATCATTAAAATTGTTAAAAGTGATAGGGGTGGTGAATATGATGCACCATTAAATGAATTTTGTGCACAACATGGCATTATTTACCAAACTACAGCACCCTATTCTCCACAGCAAAATGAAATTGCTGAAAGAAAGAATAGAACCCTTAAAGAAATGATGAATATCATGTTACTAAGTTCAGGCTTACCGCAGAACTTGTGGGAGGGAAGCAATATTGTCTGCTAATTATGTTCTTAATAGAATACCTCACAAGAAAACTAACAATACTCCTTATGAATTATGGAAAGGTCGACCACCTTCCTACAAATACTTAAAAGTGTGGGGGTGTTTAGCAAAATTTGAAGTTCCTATTCCTAAAAAGACTAAGATAGAACCAAAAACAGTTGATTGTGTGTTTATTGGTTATGCTCAGAATAGTAGTGTATATCGATTTTTGACTTATAAATCAGAAATAACTGATATAAATGTGAACATTATTATAGAATTAAAGAATACTGTGTTTTTGAACATGATTTTCCTTACAAGAGAAGACATGAATTAAGTTCACATAAAAGAACTTATGATTGTATACAAAGTCAATAGACTAATAACAATCAAACGTAAAAGACTAGTAATAGTCTCGACCAGCAGGATTTAACTGATGATGAACCAAGACGAAGTAAGAGAATAAGAATATCAAAATCCTTTGGTCCAGATTTTTTGACATACTTGTTAGAAAATGAGCCTCAAAACTTTAAGTAATGACAGGTCCTGAGGCACCTTTGTGAAAAGAGACTGTTAATAATGAAATTGAATTCATTATGCAAAATCATACTTGGGAATTGGTGTATCTTCTACTCGGTTCTAAACCTCTTGGATATAAATGGATATTCAAGAGAAAAATGAAAGCAGATGGTTCAATAGACAAGTATAAAGCAAGACTTGTAGTAAAAGGTTAAAGACAAAAGAAAGGTCTGGACTATTTTGACACATATTCCCTTGTGACAAGAATAACATCCATCGGCATGCTTATTGCTATAGCAGCGTTGCATAATTTAGAAATACATCAAATGGATGTTAAGGCAGCTTTCTTAAATGGTGATCTAAATGAAGAGATCTATATGGAGCAACTCGAAGGGGTTGTAGTACTAGGGCAAAAAAAGAAAGTTTGTCGACTTGTAAAATCTCTTTATGGATTAAAACAAGCACCTAAGTAATGGCATGAAAATTTTGATCATGTTATGCTTACTAATGGGTTTAAGATAAACGAATGTGACAAGTGCGTCTACGTTAAAAACACCGACCAAGGATATGTCATAGTTTGTCTTTATGTGGATGACATACTTATCATTGGAAGCAGTCAAAACATGATCAAATCAACTAAGCAAATGCTGAATAAAAGATTTGATATGAAAGATATGGGAGTCGCAGATGTAATATTAGGAATGAAAATTACTAAAATATCTGACGGATATGCATTATCTCAATCACATTATATTGAGAAAATTCTTGATAAATTTATCAAGGATGATATGAATGTAGCTAGAACACTTGTAGACATCAGTCTTTATTTATTGAAAAATAAAGGTGATGCGGTGTCTCAGTTAAAATACTCCCAAATCATTGGAAGCCTAATATACCTAATGAATTGTACTCGTCCTGATATAGCTTATGCTGTCAGTAAATTGAGTAGGTACACTAGTAACCTCGGAGAAGACCATTGGAAAGCGATTATTCAGGTTCTTAGATATCTAAGGTTTACCCATGATCATGGTTTGAATTTTACTCAATATCCAACAGTACTCGAAGGTTATTGTGATGCCAATTGGATATCGGATACTAAAGATTCAAAAACCACTAGTGGATATGCCTTTACTCTGGGAGGCGCTGTTGTTTCTTGGAAATCCATAAAACAAACATGCATCGCACGATCCACAGAAATCTAAGTTCATTGTTTTAGACAAAGTAGGAGAACAAGTAGAATGACTTCTCCACTTCTTAGAAAACATTCCAATGTGGCCAAAACTTGTGCCAGCTATTTGCATTCATTGTGATAGTTAATCTGCAATAGGCAAGGCACAAAATCATATGTATAATGGTAAGTCACGACATATTCGTCGTCGACATAATACCGTAAGGCAATTGCTCTCAAATGGAATAATCTCAATAGATTATATAAAATCTAAAGAGAATATTGTGGATCCGTTAACAAAATGTTTGACAAAAGAGCAAGTGTATAGTTCATCGAAGGGAATGAGATTAAAGTCTATTACATAAGAGTCATCATAATGGTAACCCTACTTATATGACTGGAGATTCCAAGAACTAAGTTAAAGGGATAACTAAGTTATGTGTGGCTCACCAAAAATCACAATGGGATTTAAAATTCCCTATCCATTCTTGTGGTGAGAGTGATATCTGCAATATATGTTGTATGCAGGGGTTTAAGGATAAACTTTGTTTTTAATGATTACTTATATATTGATTTAGGCATAAAAATCAAGATGAGTATAAAGGAGATACTCACAATAAGAATCACCTATATGAGTGTCGAATCGGGGCTGGTTCTATGAAAATGAAGAGGCTAAATTCTCTAGAAGCACTCATGAACAATTAGGAGCGTTCAAGGCCAAAATGAACACAACCGTGAGAACCACGATGTGTCAAAAGATATTTTGTGTAAAATCTATTGTCTTGGGTTACACAAACGACTGAACAATTCAAGGCATCGCGTCCATTGGTTAGCTAGTAAGTCTGATAGGTTATCATCAGGGAAGGTTCAAGGCCGAAAGCTACCTATCCTAATGTAAAATATTTTTGATTTATACTCTTTCGAAAAATTCTGCATATTGTTGCATTTCCGTTGTCATCAGATTCCATTCATGTGGGGGATTGTTAGAAATGGGTTTTGGAAGTTTTGGAAAAATAGATTTTTCCTCAACTTTGGTCTATTTTTTAGGTGGGACCTATATGCCAAAGTTAGCGGGTCTAAGTGGTAACGCGTTCTATGCTGCGTTGTGATTCACATGGTATATTTGGTTGCTCAAAACTATTATCAGGTGAATGGGAAATTGAAGCCAAAGTGAGCTCCATGGAAATGAAGTGTTTGGTGAAATTTCCTAAATGTTTGGTTTAAGGCTTGTCTTACATTGATTTGGTGGGAAAACTTTAAGTGGGTATATAAGGCTTGAGTTTGTAACTTGGGGAGAGCCCCAAGGGGCACCCCAAGTTTGTCAAAGGGAGAAGTTATGGGCAAAGTGGGCTAGACCCATTAGACCCAAAAAAAAACACACACGTGCGCCCCGCCGTCCGTCCGTCTGGTCAGGCAAGCTGGGCTGGACCTGGACCTGGGCCTGGGCTTGGGTGCGGGTACATGGTGTGAGATTAGGTTGGTCTTATCCGGCCCAATACCTATCTTTTTGGACAAAAAACATTTGAATTTAATTTTATTTTTTGGTAAAATAAAATCTGTCTAGAATTCGAAATTAATTCTAAAAATTTGTCCAGTTTAATTTCAATTTTTGAATTCAAATCTATTTGCACCTCTTCAGAATTTCTGTACAGTTCCATATCTGTCCAACAGATCTGAATCTGTTCAAACCCAAAACAGTTTTTATCTGTTTGAAAATCAAACCAAATTTGTTCGAACATGTACCATACCTGTTGAATTCAAACTGAAAGGCCACCATTCCATCTATAAACAGGCAGTCTCTCATTTGATTTTTTCACTCAACTTTCGTCCCAAATTTTGCCTGCTCTCTCTGCATTTCTCTGCATTTAATTTTCAGTGAGAAAGATTGTAAACACAAAGTGTATTCGTTGTGCGAATAATTTTATTTTAGGAGATAGACGTCCACAATCTGAAAGTACCGTGGAGAGGATGAATATGTCTTAACGACACAGTGTTAAAGACTGGATTTGATCAGAATTTTGTTCAATAAATACATAAGGTTAGTAATTAATTTACTTTCTATTTTATTTATTTATTTTTATCAGATTCTAATTTTGTTTTTTTGACAAAATAAGAATCTATTGTTTTATTTTATTTTCTTTACTGGTTTGATTTTATAATCAAACAATCTCTCTCATTTTTTTTTTTATTTCTTATATTTGTTATTAAGTACACAAACATAATTTATTCGTAATACAGTGACAATTGTCCTACAAGAGTTATAGAGAGAAGAGGAAGAGAGAGGAGGAAAGAAAAGCGTATTTTGGTGAATTCATAAGATGAATTTCAACCCTTTGGATTCGTTTGGAAAGTGGGTTGACTTTTTCGTTTTTTTAGCCTAAGACTAAAAAGTCTCGTTTAGGAAGGACTTTTGGCTTTTTTAACTTTTTTGTGAGAGGAAGAATGTAATGATTATGAGTTGGATGTGATGTTTTGTTTTATTAGATTAAAAAGCCTATTTTGTTTTTTGTGACTAAAATAGCCAAAAAAGTCAATTTTTTTTGTCCCCACCTTTCGTAAACCATAATCCACCAGTCCTTAATTGAGTTGTACCTAGATTTCTTAGAGGTAATGCGAGAGAGACTTAAATTATAATCATGCAGTCTTGCATGCAGTCCTTTAGGTCAAACACCAATGACACTGGTTCAATTCCTTTCTAACCTCTAAATAGTTGTTGACTTTTTTTGAAGTATTGGGCTTATGTGAGAAGTCCGTGGAATACCATGAGTTCTGTTTCAATGCTTTTAAATCATTTGTTTTATAGGATAACTAGCATATGCTCGTACCTGAAGACACGGTGTAAATAATATTAGAATTATAATATAATTGTAATCCCAACACTATTTAAATTTATTTTTTAATTTGATAAAATCACAAATTTATTATAAAATTTTGGAGTTCTCACAAAACCCCTCACGAAAACTCGTTTTTGCTTATATAATAAATAACTAGATAGATAGATGTGCCTACCATACATACAATTTCCACGGTGTGCGTACCAAATACCGCACTAGATGATTGTGGATCGGAGCTTCGCACTTGATTGGATTGTCTAGGAATTGAGGCCCTATAACAAGAAGCATCGTCAGAGCTGCCCGGCCAGGGTTGGCTGGATGACCCCTCCGGTATGGAAATAAGTAATCGGAGAAGAAGCAAGGTGCTCTCTAAGTGCAGGGAGTTAAGTTTTAGTGAGTAGGTGTAGACACCCCATTTTTGACGGTCCTCAAGACTTGGACGTCACCGTTTGAACACTCGGTGATTATCCGTGTTTGTGTTCGTCTCGAGTTCCCGGAGGCCCTGGTAGTGCGCCTCGCCTCAGGACCTCTTGACTCGACTGCTTCGTGTTCGGTTTTGGCACCAAACACCTGTGTTTTTGCCTTGAAGGGCAGGGAATGGCTTTTTGGCCATCCTCACACCTCATCGGCCCTCCCCTATCATCACCGGCTACACATGTTTGCCACCGGCCATTGTTTCTTAAAAATAATGGCCGGTCGGCATTATGTTTAGCCGACCGGCACTTTATTGTGCAGATGACCTATTTGGTTGGCCGAGACCTTTTCTTGAGGGGAGTTTGAACCTTTTGAATCCCCTGTTTTAGCTTCTTGAGGAAGCTTGACCCTTTTGAACTCTTGGTTTAGCTTCTCCAAGAAGCTTGACCTTTTTTAGCTTCTCTAAGAAGCTTGAACCTTTTGGACCTTGGTTCTAGCTTCTCCAAGAAGCTTGAACCTTTTGAACCTTGGTTCTAGCTTCTTCAAGAAGCTTGACCCTTTTTAGCTTCTCTAAGAAGCTTAACCTTGTTAGCTTCTCCAAGAAGCTTGACCTTTTTAACTTCTCCAAGAAGGTTGACCTTGTTAGCTTCTCCAAGAAGCTTGACCTTTTTAACTTCTCTAAGAAGCTTGAACCTTTTGGACCTTGGTTCTAGCTTCTCCAAGAAGCTTGAACCTTTTGACCCCTTTGCTTAGCTTCCCTTGGAAGCTTGCCCATTTTGACCCTTTTTGTGTTAGCTTCTCTAAGAAGCTTAGCACCTTGTCTTGCTCTATATATAGAGAGCCTCTCCACCATTTTCAAGGGTTAGAAAATCTAATATATATAGAATATATATCACTCTCTCTCTATATCTCTCTCTTTCTCTGCATTTGTATGTGTTAGAGTGCTCCAAAGTGAGTGATTCTTGGCCCCTTTGCACACCACCTCTCAACCACACCTCTCCATCATCCATCTAAGCTTCTTGGAGGCCATTTTCAGAGGCTAAGGAACTGGTTTTTGGGACCAAAGGCTGCTGTCCACGTTGGTCTACAAGGGTGAGCATCTAACCCTCTTTTATTCCCCGTTTTTGTATCAGATTTTATCCCATCTTGCTTGCGGTTTTGAGCTTTGTGTATAACATAAAAAAGTTCTATTTTTTTGTGTTTAAGATACTTTATTAAGGACACTTTTGTGTTTGGGGTCGTTTACCCCCTCTTAGGCCTTGTTTGGCCTCTTATTTGTGCATTTTTTGTAAGCTTCGGGACCACCTTGGTTTTCCAACCACTGAAATCTTGAGGGATTTCAGTGGTGGGGGTGGTGTTTTGAGGTCCTAAGAAGGAGAGGGCCATCCCCTCTCCTTGTTGTCTTGTTTACTAGCATGTTTGGCCCTTCAAAGGAGCCCTTATTTGCACACCTCTTGAGATCATATCAGGCATTTTTTAGTGGGTTTTAGGACCCCTATAGGCCATTTCCAGAGCTGGTTTGGCCTTGTTGAATGTCCATCATGTATGTGCTTAATAACCTCTTGTATAGCCCTCTAAAGGAGCTCATCATTTTTGCATTGTGTTGGCTTCATTTCAGTGGTTATTTGAGCATGTTTTGGCATGATTTATTCACTGATTTTTGATGGTTTGGTCAGATTCTATGTGCATCATACACTTGTCATGTAAACCATGTTAGCTAGTCAAATTCGCATGCTAATTTAGTCCATCTTGTTAGCACTTTTTGGCCATGCTTAGAACTGGAAAAGTTCATGTTTTGGGACTACCAAGATTCTGTCTTCATGCTTCATAGTCCAATAATGCATGCTTTGTATAGCTGTAAGTCATTCCATGTGCCTAGTTTTGCATTTCGGGGTTCATCTCATGCATCGGGTGCCATATCTCCATGTTTCGGGGCTGTTTAGCATCATATTTTGGTACTGAAATTCACATGCTTATATGCCATCTTGTATCCCTTGCCATGCTTTGGTAGAGTTGCATTTTTGAGCCTTAAGCTTGGTTAATGCATTGTGCATGCATTCCATGTATTTTGTTGCCTCACTTGCATCATTATGGCCACTGTTTTGGACCTAGTAGAGAGCTGTCCAAGTTAGTGTAAGACCATCCTTTGCATGTTGATGCATGCTTACCTTGTGTGTTGTTGCATACTTGTTTGTTGTTGTATGTTTAGGTTGCTTAACATGATGCATGCCTTGCATACTTGTATGCTTGTTACTTCTATTGTTATTCCATATCTTGCATGCTTGCTCGCTTAGGTTGTGTGCCTAACATGCATTGTGCATTACTTGCTTGCATGCCCATGTTGCATACTTAGTTAACATGCCTAGGTTGCATTGCATGAGCATACATACCTTGCCTCTTGAATTGAGTATGATAGAGGTTGGGTTTCACTCGTTTGTTTGATGTGCATCTCATTTGAAATCAAAATGCATACTTGGTTTCTTGGGCCATCACGCATTGAAATGCACGATTGGTGGTCCGAGAATCGAGAATCATGTCCCTTTGAGTCACAAACATGATAAGGGATGTATTGGTGCACACATGTGCTTGAAATTCTATGCCATGCACTACCTATCCTCTGTTGCTGTCAAAACTGTCTTCTGCAGGAAGTTTTTGCCGACCGGCCACATTTAGTGCCGACCGGCCATTGATAAATGGCCGATAGCTTCATCCGCAGCCGGTGGACTTTTACCAGGGCCGGTGGCCATTTTCCTTAGCCGATGGTACTTTACAGTATACAAGGAACATGTCCCAGGACTTTGGCAGTCTTTGGAGAGGCAGGGCAGTGTAAACAGAGGCAGTAGTGGCATGGTACGGGTTTTCCGAGCGAGACGGACTCGAGCATGCATCATCACACGCATTCCAAGGCGGGGCCGTGACCATCTGATCTTTGCATTTAATTTAATCAGATTAGAAGTTTTGTAATAAGTAATTTAGTATTATTTATTCGATTTGTATATTCTTTCGGTCTCTCCGAGTGAGAGCAAATTTTTAATAAGTGTGGGTGAGTGTGTGTATGCCTTCCAACCCCCACTTCTTTCTTCTCTTTTATTTACCTGCTTATGATGGTAGATTAGGGCATATTTATTTTAGCATACCTTATGCAATGCATGCGTGCATCCATGCATTTGTTTACATGCACCGGGCTCGGTACATCACGCTAACTGCATTGTATTTCAATTTCCAAATTGAATACGTGTTACTTGTACCATTCCATATGCCATGCTTAGGACAGCCGAGCCTGTTTAGATTACACCATTGCTTGTGTTGCATTAGCCACTTAACAGGAACTAGGATCATGCATATGATTACTAACTGGTTTCTGTTTTGGCTTGGAGTACTAGGTAAGCTTTTATGCTTTAGTATATCGCATGCGTGTGAGTGTTGCCATAATAGCATGATTACCATGAGGCTAGCTGCTTATGTGATATAACTGCTTGAATGCCTGTGGATGGAGGTTGAATTACCTAAATTGGGACAATGCATTAAAAACTGTGAGTTTTAAGCCCACTAGTTTGTGGCAAAATCATCTTTTCTAAAGCCCACTTGAGGGTGGCAAAACCTGCATTTTAGCCTACTTGCGAGTAGCAAACCGTTTTCAAAACAAACATGTAGTGTTTTGTTCAAACTTAGGCGATTTGGTCTATACTTGTTTGCTGTGCGCATAACGTAGTAATTCTAGGCTAATAACCGGAATAAGAACATATAAGGTTTTCAAAATAAGATATCACGGTTAGTAGAGGCCGGTCTTGGACTGGCGAAGGGGGTGCTCATAGTGACCTTCCCGATCGTACCCAAGCTCGAGCCAAGACCACTTTGGTGATGACGGACACGTGGCCTTGCACCGAGTCGTGGTTTCCTAAATTTCCCATTTTAAAATATTTAGGTGGCGACTCATGTCCGCAAAGATCCATGTTTGGCACTACTTTTTCAAAATCTGTTTTTCTTCAAAACGATTTGCCAGAGTTGGACTCTTTGGTTCAGATTTAGAACCGCAACACAAAAAAGGAGTTCGAACTGTAGAAGAGAGGCCCAAGGGCGCGTCTACAGTAGGGTTTAGCTTAGATTAACTACCTTCAATGTGAAGTCAGTGTAGTTTATATTGATGTCACGACCCAAACCCGCCCCTATGGGTTTAGCATCAGAATCGCCGTAATCCGAGATTTAGGCCCGCTAATAAAGAAGACAAGATAACAGTAAGTAGGGCAAAGCGGAAGCCAATACAGTAAATAAACAATGTCCAATGAGCTGTGACAGTCTGTATGCCAAAAGATTTTTCATACATTTATACAGAACAGTATGCAAAACATTTACAACATTTAGTACGGGGATCAAGTCCCTATTAACCAGTACAGTGCAGTCTATACAGTAAACAAAACAGTACAAGAGGGGGGAAACACTAAACACCCCTAGCCTTAGCTTGGCAGGCTCGGAATCTCGCAGTGAGGCACATAGGTTGGCTTGAAAAAATTGGAAATACTCCGACGCTTCTAGCATTGGTCCGGTGCCTGTACACCTACATATATATATGAGCAGTGAGCTAAACCCCAGTGAATAACATAATGCGTAAAGGGGTTTAGAATGAATGTTCTTACAGTAATGAAAACAAATCATTAAATCAATATTTCAGTCTTTCAGTCAATCAGTCATATGTGGTACATCCATTAGTATAACAGTACAGTAAGCAGTAGGTCTTAAAGACCGAACAGTAATGATGGCCATCAATCAAGAATGAGTGGTTCCACAAGGAACCAAAGATCTCTCAGAATAAAGAATAAGCAGTGGGTGCTAAGGATGCCACAAGACAGTTGTAATATAGGACATACATTCATTCAAGAAACAATATCACAAGAAAATGCTAGTCCAAAGATTCGTAAGATAATCATTTTGAATATATCTTTACAATTGTTACTCACAGAGTTACGCTCTGATAGCTAGAGCGCGTCGATCACCAACCCTACGGTTTATAGATTGAACACACACTAAGCCATACAGTTGGGAAAGATAATAATTTAATCCCTAATTTGCCTCGGTGTGTTCTACATCTATATCCTCTTTAAGATGCCTTAAATATGCCCTAGGAATGCCTAGGATGGAAAGATGATGCAAAGATGCACTTTTGAACACTTAACAAAATTTGCTGAAAATAGGGGTCTCGCTTGAGCGTGGATTTCTACGCTCGAGCGGACATGCAGACAAAGGATCTCCGCTCGAGCATGAACTTCGTCGCTCGAGCGGACTGTGTGCTACAGTAAAAATACTGGATGCTCCAAATTTACGCTCGATGAACGCTCGACCTTCGCTTGAGCGTAAGACACAAGTCCTCGCTCAAGCGTGAGTTCCCTCGCTCGAGCGGACTATGAACTCATGCAAAGTACTGGATGCTCGCATTTCACGCTCGAGGGTCACTTTTCTCACTCGAGTGGAAGGCAGGATCACAGAGTGTACGCTCGAGCGTGGACTTCTTCGTTCGAGCGTAGGCCCAAAATCTGGAAATTCTAGATTTGAGTCCCAAGCTCAAAATCAAGTTTAAATGCAAAATTTTCGATCTTCTTGGGCTGAAAACCTGGAAAACACTTGTAAACACTTAAAACAACATGATTCAAAGCTCAATTTGAGAAATCAAAGCCCAATGGTGTTTAATTCAAGCTCAATTTCAAACCAATTTTCATGAACATGAAGAACATGCAAACATGCATGAATTCAAATCATTTCAAAGCTTCAATTTGATGCTCTAGTGAGCCAATTGTTCCAAAAACAAGTTGAACACATAAACCATTTCAAAATTATGAACATGCATGTACCAAATTCTATGTAATCAACCTCAAAATGCAAGGATATAGCCATGCATGCAACAATTAAGCTTCAATTCACCAACATTGAACAAATTCTTGACTTAGCTCCTTAAACTACCATGATCCATGCTAGGAGGAACTCAAATACACAATTAAGAGGGTGGAATGCATACCTAGGTTCCTCAATTGCAAGTCTAGAGGCTCAATCAAGCAAGAACTCCTTAAATCTTCTAAGTCTCAAGGCAATAGCAAGCAAAAGTGAAATGAACTCAAGCTCTCTCTCCTATCTCTGTCTCTAGTCGGCTAGAGCAAGGAAATTGGCTGAGGAAATTTTTTTGTTTGAATGTATACTAAGGCTCAAAAAGATTCAAGTAGTGGGCCACTTAGGTGGCATTATGGTAATTAAGTCAAGCTATGCAATTTACCAATTTTAATCTAATTTAATCATATTAAATCAATTTTCAGATAATTATACCATAAAATCACATAAATTCTAATAATCATGGAACGTCAATCAATTTTGGGTTCGGCCGCCGATAAGGCCTTCAATTAACAGTCTAAACATAAAGACATGAACAGATAATCAAACAAGCAACAGATAGATATACAACTAAACAGATATATTCAATCAATTTAGTTCCAGATTTCGGTCGGTCAGTTCAGTATTTCAATCAGTTCCATCACTTATCATAATCAGTTTCAGTTTAACGGTAATCAGTGGTTATTCGGTAAACAGTAACAAGGGTTGTTACAATTGAACTCCTTGCTTGTTGCCCAAGATGGTTTCATGGAGCTCTGGTGCTGCCAAGTTTCCTTTTAGCATTGCCCAGGGTAGGTGACCATCCGGTAGTTGTCAAGGGGTGCACATACTCATTGTATTCATGTTGACAACAAACTACATTCCTCTGATTAACTGTTTCCGTGATTGTAGATGTAGAGGACCAGCTGAGATGGCAACTTGCACATGCATATACTTACAGCTTCCACGTTTCTCTGGTGTGTTCCTTTTGTTGTGCCTCAGCTCGGCCCTCTATAGGATTGCTTGTAGAGATGAACTGGCCCAGTATGATATCTTTGTGTGGGCTCGGCCTCTTTTGGGTTCTATCTAAAGGTCAGGTCCTGCGGCTTGGCCCAGTCCAGCACCGTGGCTGGACTAACCTTTCCACCACAGGTTGGGCCCAAGTGCTTAAGGACTTGGGTGGATTGTTGACGATGTAATTGGGCTGAACTACTAGCCCACTTGCTTATCCTGCTTCCCAGGTCTTGAGTCTGATGGATTGGGTCGGCCCAAGGATAGGATCCGACCCATTTCATATTTAGTCCATTCATTTGCCCCCTAGCTCGCGTTAAGGTTCCTCTTGGGGGGAGCTATTGCTCTGTACACCAAGCGTCGCGTCGCTTCAAATTTGCCCCAGTTTGGTTTTGGTGATGGTTCAAACCTGACACTTGCCCATTGCATATGATCTTTCATGGCAACACATGGCGGCGTGGTACTAGTGCACAGAGATAGTGCGCCGATTCCATACTGATGGTCGTGATTTATGTACTTTCACGCCGGCTGGTGCAATAAATGCTCTGGATTTATCAATGCAAATCCCTTCATCTATTTTCAAACTTTTAGAGAGTCTAAAACCCTTTCCGTTCCTCTGAGTTGGTCTCGTCGGTGCTCTACCCAGACGTTCCGCTGCTGTTCTTGTTCCAGCACTGCCTGCTTGTTACTACTGTTCTGATCTCTGTAAGTTACCCTGTGATTTTTCTTTTTTTGTCTTTTTCTGTCTTGACAGCCTTCTTTGGCCCTTGCGCCATTGTCTCCGGCGTTTGGTTTTATTTTCTGCCTAGTCTGAGTTTTGTCTTCGTCCCATTAGGTCTGTTTAATAGGGAAGTTTCGATCATTAGTTGATACCCCTAAGGCTATGGCTATGTTTCGCCGACACTACGGTATCCTTGATGATGTGACCCTTTCGCTAGTGAAGGTTAACGCCAAGCGCAGGGGCACTAGGAGTATTGTTGCCTTCCCAGTCGCGGCCATTGTTAAGGGAGGGGTTCGATTTCCCCTCGACCTTTTGGTGCGTCGATTCTTGAACTAAGTTCAACTTACCTCTATGCAGGTATTTGTTAATCTGTTCCGAGTCATCTGCAGCGTCTCCGCTCTTAACAGACGGTTGGGTTTAAATCTGGACATCTGGGACATTTTGGGTTGTTATACTCTTTCACATAACAAGGATCACAGAACGTACTATCTACGTATTTGTTCGGTCGATTGTCATCTGATGACTGGTTTACCTGATTCGGACAAACATAATGATGATTTTCTGAAAGTCGATGGTAATTGGGAGTTTCTTACTATGACTGAGTTCCAATCTGAATGAATGCCCCAGAAGGATGGCTACCCAAGTTCAAGTCCTTTCTTCTAGTGCCTTCTGTGTTTCTTGCCTTGTTATGTTTCTTGCCTTCTGTGTTTCTGTGTTTCTTGCCTTCTTTTCTGCAGAGGCTTCTCGTTTTTAGCGTAGGCCGAACTGAGAGAATACCCAGGCTATCAAAGTCGTTTTGAGGTACAAGAAAAGGTCCGCGCCCGAGCTATTGGATTACCAAACGACCTATCGTTTCATCATCCCGAAGAAAGCGAGGCTCGCTGCGTCTCTTCTGGATTCTGACACTGAAACTGATACATCCCTTACCCTTTTGGTTACGAATCGCCACCGAAGCCAAGGTGCGCCCTTTGAGAGGACATCTTCTCCTGTCCCCAGTTTCGCAGGGGGTGGGTCTATGTCGAAATGGAGAGTACTGGTGGATTTGGAAGCGGAGGCTTTTGGCTCCTCTGACGCTTTAGGGACTCCTTTGGTTAAGGCCGAACCGAAGACCCTTATGGGTGTAAAGGTAGAGATAGGAGCTTCTGGCCCTTATGCTGCTGCTGCCGAACCCTCTGCTTCAGTTGCTGCAAGGGCGAAAAAGAGGAGGAATGAAACTGACAAGGTGGTAGTTGGGGAGGCCTTTAAAGATCCTGTTAAAGATGAATTGTTTGAGAAGTGGGAGCTGCCAATGTTGCATTAGGGCAGACCCATTTCTACTTCAAATTCAGTTATTACTTCTGGAGACTTTGCTTTTGACCTAACCAAGACCTTGCTAATGCCAGTGGACATGGTCGATCACAACGGGCCCCGCGATATTTCTGTTCTTGCTGTCTGTTGTAGTGTATTTAGATGATGCACTTGTCAATCACCATAGTAAAGGAACTGGAGAAGGCCGTACTGGAGGCCTTTGTGAATGCTGAGAGACTGTCAATGAGCTTGGAAGCTGAGAAAGAAGGACGCAGAACTGCCGAAAGGGAGGTGTTCCGTCTGAACAAGGTTGTTACCTTGGTTGAGAAGTCTAAGGAAGCTGCCATTGGGGTACAGGCCCAACCTGAAGGGAAGGTGGCAGAGTTGGAGGCTGTTATTGCGATGGCCGCTGAACGTTATGCGTTGGAGGCTAAGTGTTGGCAGCAAGGTTGGGATGAGGCTGGGGCTACTTACAAAGAAGATGTGCTGGTGTTGCGGGACAAGCTCTTTCTGAAGGGTTGGTCAAGTGCTCTGACCGCTGCTCAGGTTCCCGAAAGGTCTCCCTTGTTTCAGGATGTCCTTATTCCCTCAAGATCCTTGGGTCCAAAGACGGCTACTGCTCCTGCAATTCTTCCAGCTAAGGTTCCCCTAGGAACTGATTCTGTAACCAAGACTCAGGAGAGCGATGTTGCCAACGGGAAAGTGAATGTCGAAGGGGGTGGAACCCTAGAAACTAAAGCTGTGAGAGACGTGGTTAAGGAAGCTTCTGCTTTTCAAGAAGTTGGAGATGCCTCTACTTTTCATCCCCAAGATGGCCTGGATAAGATTGTGGACGCTGCTCCTGAGGTTTCTCATGTTAATGAAAGTTGAAATTTTCTTTGGAATGATTCGACGTTTTTGCTTTTTCTCTCTTTCTTTTGTTTTTATGTCTTTGCTGTACTAGGGCTCGGTCTTCCTAATGAGTTGTCCCCTTAAGGTTGCCAAGACAATTTTCTTCTTTTTTCTTTATTGCTGTTTGTGAGGCCAGTTGTGCCTTTGTTGGATAATGAAATTTTCTTTTTGATTTTGCAATCTGATGTTTTCTTGCTTTTATGTCTGAATGTTATCTGTATTGTTTGCCCCCGGCCAAACACTGTTGGGACCTCCGGGCCGAATAGATGCTTGGTCTGGTTAACGAATATGTTGTACCACTGTGCTTTGTTTTGTAATGAAAGGAAAGGATCTTACTTAGGTCCAGGTTGGTTTCGAAAAATAATTGTTTGCCCCCACATGGAGCTAAGTAAGATTGGTACTGAAAATTGTGCTTTTTAGGCAGAATCAAGTCCAGGTTGGCTTGCCCCCAGCTAGAGTTGAGTAAGACTAGTGTTGGAAGTTTACTCCTGATAGAATTTGGCCGAGTTTGTTCTAACTCTGTTTGTATGCACAGTGCTGAAGTGTTGATGTGACGATGCTTAAAAAATTCTGTGGACTTAGAAATGTTATTTAAAATATGTTAGTGTGGTTTCCACCAAGCAATTCTACTTGGCTAAAGTCCAATTTAGTTGCCAAACATAATTCCACCAAGCAATTCCATTTGGCATGTTTGAGTGCTAACTAAAATTAAATCTTGTTCAGTTGTTCTGAAACTAAGTCCGTTTGGGTTAGACCAAAGCTAAAACCATTTGATAGACATCAAAGCTAATTTTGTTTGGTAAACACCAAAGCTAAATCCGTTTGGTAAATACCAAAGCTGATTCTGAAAATCTCTTGCAACGAAGCCGGTAAGGTACCAAGCACACAAAAAAAGAAAATTGAGAGAAGTGGGGAGGCATTTGCATTTATTAAAAGATAAATGTCTTTACACTCTGATAGAGAAGTTAGGGAACAATTCTATTGATAGTATTTTTTGAGATTTGCTACATTCCAGGGCCGAGGTATGACTCTGCCTTTGAGATCCTCTAGGTAGTAAGCTCCATTTCTAGCAACAACTGTGACTTTGTATGGACCTTCCCAGTTAGGTCCAAGTTTTCCTTCGCCGGACGCCCTTTTGTGATCTATAACTTTCTTCAAAACTAGTTCTCCAGGTGTGAATTGCCTTGGGAAAACTTTTTGGTTGAAACTCTTGATAAGCTGCTGCTAATATGCTACAAGTCTGATAAGTGATGTCTCCCTTCGGCCTTTTGGCATATCCAATGCTTGTGCAATAGCTTCCTCATTATTTGCACTTTTAAACAGTTCAGATCGGAGGGTTAGGAGACCAACTTCAAGTGGGATAATAGCCTCTATTCCATAGGTTAGGGAGTAAGGTGTTTCCTTCGTTGAACGCCGTGCCGTGGTTCGGTAAGCCCATAACACGTGGAGTAACTTTTCAACCCATTTTCCTTTTGCATGTTCGAGCTGCTTCTTTACTCCGTTAATGATGGTTTTGTTCGATGCTTCCGGCTGCCCATTATTTTGTGGATAGCCTGGAGAGGAGTTTGGATATTCGATTCTGAAGTCGGTACAAAATTTTTTGAAGATCTTTTCGTCAAACTGTGTTCCATTGTTTGCAATCAGTACCCGCGAGATGTCGAAACGGACCACGACGTTTCTTATGACAAATCGCTTTGTGTCTGCTTCTTTAATACTCGCCAGTGCTTCGACTTCAACCCACTTAGTGAAATAGTCAGTTACGACGATGAAGAATCGTCTGTTCCCAGTGCCTCGTGCCAGCGGTCCAACAATATCTAGACCCCATTGGGTAAAGAGCCATGGGCTGGTGAGTGGAGTGAGAGTTTTGGTTGGCTAATGAATCAGTGAAGCAAACCTCTGACATTTATCGCACTTTTGAACGTACTGCTGAGCATCTTGTTGCATCCGTGCCCACTAGTACCCATGAGTGAGGGCTCGATGCGCCAGTGACCTTCCACCAACGTGGCATCCACAAATCCCATCATGAATTTCGCAAAAAAAATTTCGACTAGATTTGGACGCACACACAAAAGATTAGGACCCAAGTAGGAGCGTCTGTATAGCTTCCCAGATGGTGAGACCTAGAACTGAACTGACCTATGTTGGATTTTGTTGGCCTCCTTCTTGTCTTCGAGGAGAGTGCCAGATTTAAGAAAAACCAATATTGGATCCATCCAACTTGGCTCTAGGTTACAGCAAAGGACTGGACATGCAATGCTAGGTCCTGGCATGAACTCAACCCAAACTTTTCTAGCGTCTTTGGCATCTAATGATGAGCCAAGGCAGGCCAGAGCATCAGCGTGGCTGTTTTTGTCCCGATTGATTTGTTCCATTCGTATGGATTAGAATTTTTTGAGTGGATCCTTGGCCTTGGCTATATACATAGCCATTCTTTCGTCTCGTGTTTCGTAGATCCCAGTAAGCTAGTTTACAACCAACTGAGAATCGCTGAAAACTAGAATTTGTTCTGCACTGAAGTGTTCGGCACTGCGTAATCCAGCCAACAGTGCTTCGTACTCTGCCTCATTGTCAGAAGCCTTCCAACCAAGCCTAAGAGCTTGGTTCCAGATAAACCCTTTTGGTGACATAAGTACTATCCTCGCTCTTGAGCCTCGGTTATTGGATGATCCATCGACATAAAGCTGCCAGATGTTACCAATAAAGAGTTTCCATACTTCTGTAGTGCACTGCTTTCCTAGTTCGGTGGTGTGTGGCACTTGTATCGAGCCAGAGTTCTCGAGCTCAGTGCCCTGGGTGAGAGTGAATTCGGCAATGAAATCCGCCAAGACCTGGGCCTTGATCGCTGTTCTGGATTGATATCGAATGTCAAACTCACCAAGTTCAACTACTCATTTGGCTATTCAACCGGAGAAATCGGCTCGGCTAAAGACGGATCTAAAAGGGAATTCAATGAGGACATTGATTGTGTGACCCTGAAAGTAATGCTGCAGCTTCCTTGAGGCGATGAGCAGTGCGTAAGCTAGCTTTTCCAAGGGTAGGTACCGTGTTTCGGCGTCCAATAGAGTCTTGCTAACGTAGTATACTGGCCTTTGTTCCTTGCCAATCTCTCGGATCAATACCGCACTTACAGCGTGATTCGAGACTACTATATATAGGTACAGCTCCTTCCCTGGTTCTAGAGTGGACAAGAGAGGTGGTGTACTGAGGTATTTTTTGAGACCTTGCAATGCTTCGGTATATTCAGGACCCCACTCAAACGCAGCCTTTTTTTTTAGTAGCTGGAAGAAGGGCTTCATCCGATTTGAAGACTTGTTGATGAACCGATTTAGGGCGACCACCATTCCAACCAGCTTTTGTAGCTTTTTAGCTTTTGTTAGTGCTTCAAGCTCTTGTATTGCTTTGATTTGATCCAAATTTGCCTCGATTTCTCTGTGAATAACCATGTGCCCCAAAAACTTCCCTATTCCTACTCCGAAAGCGCATTTTGAGGCATTGAGGTGAAGCTGATGGTTTTTCAGGATACCAAAGACTTCTCTTAAGCCTGCAAGGTGGTTTGTAGCAAGTTTGCTTTTCACTATCATCTACGTAAGCTTTCATTGTTCTTTCGAGCTGGTCCTTGAACATTCGAGTGATCATTCGCTGGTAGGTTGCCCTGGCGTTCTTGAGGCTGAACGACATTACTTTGTAGCAATAAGTTCCTCTTGGAGTGATGAATGCTAGCTTCTCCTGATCTGGGCCGAATAGTGGTATCTGGTGATAGCCGCTATAAGCCTCCAAAAAGATCATACGCTCATGTCCTGCTGTTGAATCTACCAGTTGATCAATGTAAGGTAGAGGAAAATTGTCCTTGGGACAGGCTCTGTTCAGGCAAGTGAAGTCAATGCAGACTCTCCATTTTCCATTCTTCTTCTTGACTACAAGTGTGTTGGACAGCCATTGTGGGCACTGAACTTCTCTAATCGCCCCCGATGTTAGGAGTTTTTTGACCTCGGCAATTACTGCTTCATTGTGCTCAATTGAGGATCTCCACTTTTTCTGCACGATAGGCCGAGCGGAAGGGTTGAACCCTGGGTTGAACCTTGGAGTATCATATACTGACCATGCGAATACCTCTATATTTTCCCTCAGCAATTCCAGCAGCTGAAGTTTCTCATCAGCGCCTAACGAGGTACCGATAAGGAAGTACTTTTCTAGATCATCCTCCTTTACCAGGAATTTCTCTAAATGCTCTACTATCTTTTCATCTGGGGCTCCTCTTACATCCTCTAAGACTGGCTGTTCGGCCACTTCCACTGTTTGCACCCGATTGCAAAGTTGTTTAGCCTTCATAGCTACCATGAAGCAATGTTTCGACACAACTTGGTCCCTTGAGATCTGCTCTACTCCGTGTTCCGTTGGGAAGTGAATGAGCTGGTGGTAGGTTAAAGGGATCGCTTCCATTTGGTGAATCCAAAGACGACCAAGTGTGGCGTTGTAAGGAGAAGGTGTATTAATAACTAGAAATTCTATCTGTAGGGTCTTCGTTCCAGCCATAATTGGCAACACTATCCTACCAAGTGGCCATTCAGGCTGTGAATTAAAGCCGACTAATGGAACTGCCGCTGAGATGAGGTGCTGCTTAGAGAGACTGAGCTTTCTGAACAAGTCGTAATACAATATATCTGCTGCACTACCCTGATCTACCAGGACTCGTTTTACATCAAATTGTTTCCTCCAGGTCATTATACTCTTCCCAATACCTCCTAGCATAATTGCGCAGTGTTTCTTCCTGTTCCTTTCGGAGACCGAACATTGTATCCGAATCTTTCGGGATTTTAGTGTTGGAGACGAACCTGGCTAAGAACTCTATAGAGAGCTGCTTCTAGTTGTAAATTGATCCAGCGGGGAGTCGATCGAACCATTACAGTCCTGATTCTCTTAAGCTGGACGAGAAGACTTTGCATATCAATGCTTCGCCTCGGCTCCATAGGGACATCATCTGTCTATAATGGCTACTGTGCGTCAATGGGTTTGACTTCCCATCGTACGATGTGAACTTTGGTGGAGTGAATTTCTTAGGAGGTCTCATGGTCTCAATTTTTGGAGAGAATGGGGAGGAGACAAGCCTATCTAATGCTCGATGTTCTCTTTGGTGGATAGTACGGTCAAGTTGATCTCACCGCTGCTCATTTTGCTTCTTACCAATTAGCCAAGTACGAAGGTCTTGTGGGGGGTACTCTGTCTGTTGGCTAACTGTCTTCTGCCTCTTAACCCTTCTCCAACGTAAACCATGGGTGTGGCTGCTCGCCGCCTCACTTTGTACCGGGATTGACTGGTTCTGATGCCCACATTCATTTCTGGGAACCTTCTTCACTGGTGGTTCTTGGGATGGGCTTCTCTGTCATAGGTGAGAGGGCTCTGCGTCAGTCCTCTTCTCTGTCGGGTCACCCATAACCCTTTTGAGTTGCGCTTTCAGCTCTTGTATCTCCATTTCCATGGAGTCTATGATTCGATCCCCGTAATCCTTCTCCAGAAGAAAGTGATAAGAAGAACCTCCAGCGAAGGGCAATCGATGCTCAACAGATTCAGGAGTCTGATTGTTGTTTCCAATATGTTCTTTTAGGACTATTGGGAGTGCCAAGCCTTTATCCTTTGTCTTCCTCGTCTATGGAGTTTGTGTCGAATGTGAGATGTCCTTAATCTCCATCACCGGAATCAAGTGCAGAACTCGGAGACAAAGCAGTCCACGTTCATCGCACTAATTGTGCGTACCAAATACCGCACTAGATGATTGTGGATCGGAGCTCCGCACTCGATTGGACTGTTCAAGAATTGAGGCCCTGTAACAAGGAGCACCGTCAGAGCTACTTGGCCGGGGTGGCCAGATGACCCTTCCGTTGTGAGAATGAGTAATCAGAGAAGAAGCAAGGTGCTCTCTAAGTGCAAAGAGTTAAGTTTCAGTGAGTAGGGTTTAGCTTAGATCAATTACCTTCAATGTGAAGTTAGTGTAGTTTGTATTGAACTCCTTGCTTGTTGCCCAAGATGATTTCATGGAGCTCTGGTGCTGCCAAGTTTCTTTTTAGCATTGCCCAGGGTAGGGGACCATCTGGTAGTTGTCAAGGGGTGCACATACTCGTTGTAGTCATGTTAATAACAAACCACATTCCTCTGATTAATATATTCGTGATTCTAGGTGTAGGGGACCAGCAGAGGTGGCAACTTGCACATGCATATACTCACAGCTTCTACGTTTCTCTGGTGTGTTCCTTTGGCTCGACATTGTTGTGCCTCAGCTTGGCCCTCTATAGGATTGCTTGTAGAGATGGACTGGCCCAGTATGATATCTTTGTGTGGGCTCGACCTCTTTTGGGTTCTATCCAAGGGTTAGGTCCTGCGGCTTGGCCCAGCCCAGCACTGTGGCTGGACTGACCTTTCCACCACAGGTTGGGCTCAAGTACTTAAGGACTTAGGTGGATTGTTGACGATGTAATTAGGTTGAACTAACTAGTCCACTTGCTTATTTTGTTTCTCAGGTCTTGAGTCTAATGGATTGGGCCGGCCCAATGATAGGATTCGACCCATTTCATATTTAGCCCCTTCACACGGGCATACATACAATACTGTTTTTGCTTATGTAATTATATGGAAATTGTATGTATGCCCATAATGTCTTAGTATATTACAAGAATACATATATTGTATGGAAATATGTGTAAAATATATTGAACAAAAAAGAGAAAATAAAAAAAATAAACAAATAGAGAGAAAAATAAAAATAGGGAAAAATAAAAAAATAAAAAGAAAAGAGAGACGAAGGCGGGATCATAGAAGAAGGGATGTGAGAAAAGGAAAAAGTAAGAGAGAGAAATAAGAAAGTAGAAAATGTATATGTAGAACATTTTTTAGAAATATATCTCAGCCATTATTTTATAATTTGAACAGATCTGAGCCATCCAAATATCCTAATAGGACAAAAATATGTTGAAGATTCAAAAACCGTCCTGCTTTATTAAAATATCTTAAAGATTCATGTGAGGTCTAAATTTACGAAATCTATCAAGTATTCAATATATTTAAAAATAATAATTAATTGTTCCAATTTATTTAATTTGTGGACTAAAAAATTCATTAATATAATCTCCACTACACATAGTAAAATCTGGATCCTAATTCTGAGATCGCAAACTTTTCCATATAATATGAATAAAAATATGTGAACAAAAAGGAGAAAATAAACAAATAGAGAGAAAAATAAACATGGAAGAAAATAAAAAATAAAAATAAAAGAGAGAGGAAGGTGAGATCATGGGATCATCGAAGGATAGATAAGAAAAGGAAAAAATAAGAGATAGAAGCGGGAAAATAAAAAATGTGCATATAGGATATTTTTTAAAAAATATATCTTAGTCGTTGTTTTATAATTTGAATAGATTTGAGCCATTTAAATGTCTTAGTAGGACAAATGTGTGTAGAACAAATTCAAAAATCATCCTACTTCATTATATAGATTTGTGTGGAATTAATTTGAATGGAAATGTGATTCTTGTTCCCTATAATCTTAGCATTTGGAATGGATTAGAATATGAAATTAATTTTTAATTATCTATTTACACATGAATCACACTCTCAAAGGAATTTCACATAATATCAGTAATTTAAGAGCAAAATATAATAATCCGGCCTCCAAATTTAAAAATTTATTATTTTCTCATCAAGATTACCTATTGAAATCAAATGTTTGAATATCATTGACACATGAATTTCATTACTGGTGATCCCATTACCAGTGATTAGATTTTCATTTCCTCTCAAATCTATATATACGAGGAAAAAAAGCCTTTTTACGAATAATAATTGTGAAAGTTCCAAACTCCTAAACTAATTTTGTTAATTAGTTAATTTTTTTTTTATAAAAAAAAATCTATTGGTTAGTTCTTTAAGTCAAAAATCTAAAAACAAAAAAGTAATAATTATCTACAATTTTGAATTTTAAGAATTCAAATAATATGATAAGTCATCCTCACTCTTTCTAAAAATAATGTTGATCAAAACAATTTAAATAAAAAAAAATAAAGACACTAATTATCTAGGAAAATGGTCTTTTTAAGAACAATGATTGTGAAAGTTCCAAACTCCCAAACTAATTTTGTTAATTTGTTAATTTAAAAAAAAAAATTATTGGTTAGTTACTTAAGTCGAAAATCTAAAAACAATAAAAGTTCTAATTATCTACACTTTTGAATTTTAAAAATTCAAAACAATATGATAAGTTACTCTCACTCTTTCCAAAAATAATGATGATCATAACAATTCAAATAAAAAAAATAAAGACAATAATTATTTATGATTTTGAATTTCAAAATTCAAAATAATATGGTATGCCATTTTCATCTCACTCTCACATTTTCTAAAAATAATATAAACCTAAAATTTAAAAAATCTAATCAAATTAAAAATTCAATACAATTCTCTCTTTAAAATACTCAATATTTGATCTTTTTTCTAGTCTGACTGACTCCTTCCCAAATGTAATGATCAGTGGCGGAGGGAAAGCAGGTCAAGGGGGGTCACGTGCCTCCCTCCAGTTTTGATATTATTATTTATTTTTATTTTTTTGGTGTTGTTGTCATATATAAAATGTATATTTTTTTTTTCTTAACATGTTTTTTTTTTACTACGGATTTATTGTATTATTCACAACAAATAGTTCTTTGATATTTTGAGAACACTATGTGGTATCATTTATATAATAGTTTAAACCAATAGTATAGCAAAAAATCTTATAGATTGAATATAATGAACTCATAATTTTTAGGACAGACTACTTAGTGTGATTTGTGATTTCACATGCTTTGAGCATGACGTAGGCAATGCCATATGGTATTCCAAGACTGTTTAATAATTTTCATTCAAAACACATCATTTATAAGTAATGTCATCTCTTTAATATTTTTCTGTCAAATAAGAATTAAATGGATTTTATAATAATTTGTGCTATAAAGGATGTGTTTTTATTTTCTAAAATTAGAAATTTTGATCCATAATTTTTTGTGCTAAAATTGCAAACTTACATCACCATCTCTCACCGAACTATTCTATACTATTATAGAATTTTAATTTGTTCCTATTAATAATGAATATGTAATTTTTTATGCTTAAATTTAGCTCATAAAATTATTTTTATTTTAGTGTTGATCATAATTTTTTTAAATAAAAAATCATAATTAATAATGCCCCCTCTAACTTAATTTCCTGGTTCCGCCACTGGTAATGATGCAATGGTTGTTTTCTCTCTTTGCCAATAATCCAAACGTATTTCAAGTTTGTTTGTTTGTGATTTTTTTTTGTAAATTTATATTTTCGTGTAAGTATTTTTTTTTCTCTATATGACTTTTTTTTTCCCATTGTATTTTTTTCCAACGAAATTGATAATAAATATATATTTGTTAACTATCTTTGTTTTGGGAGTTGATTTGAAAGTTTTTTTTTTTTTTTTTTTTTTGTGGGTGGATGTTTGTGTGTTTTTTATATTGTTGTTATTATTTCTTTTGATATATGTGAATTGATAATATAGTTATGAGTTATTTATTTATTTATATAGAATAAGGTGTCTTATATTGTTCTTTATGATTTGGCCATTTTTTAAATTTCTTAAACAAAAATTTCAAATTTTTTATTTGTAAAAAATTAAAAACATTGAATTGACTTGTCCAGCAATAAATAAAATTTTAAATAATAAACACCATTCCATAATTTATGAATTTTAAAAAAAAAAAAATTTAACACCCATATATGGGATAAGAAAACCTAAAATCACGCATTTTTTTTTAATTTTTTTTTAAACTCTTTAAAACTCTAACGGTACCTTTTTATTTCCACAACATTGTCTTTTTATATTTACAAAGATAAAAAACTAGATCAGAGTTGCATAATGGTTAGTAGAGGTGATGAACATGACAACAACAAGGGTGATGATGAGCTCAGTCAGAACATTGTTTTGGTAGATTTTGAAAAGGTGAATATTAAAAGAATAGTAGATGGTTTGGATGATAAATTGATTTAGAAAACTAAAGTGTGGTTGAGATTAAGTATGAATTTTACCATATAATATGGATCATATATTGTTTTTTATATATAATTTTGGGTACTTATGTATAACTATCAAAAATTATTATGATCACATGTTACTTATCATTTGATATATTATTGTTGTATTATCGTAATGAATTTTACTATCAACATCTATTATCAATGCAGTGGTGAGACGTCACATGATAAATAAAAATATATTTTGTTATTATTATAATTGATAATATATTTCTTTCTTTACCTTTTTTACAATGTTCAAAAAATTAATTTATATTTATTGTTAGTTTTTGTAGATGAGAAGTCAAAAATAAATTTTAACCAAATTCAAGTTATAATTAATTTGAGATTAAAAAGAAAATTTCAAAAGAAATTATAATTATATATAATTTTAAAATATTTTTAAAAAAATAAAAAGAAAAATTGGAACTATAAATTAAAATCATCAAACAACCTAATTCTATGAAAAAATTTAAATGAAAATTTGATCAAACTTGAATTTGTAATTATTAAATATTTTTAATAAGTCATTAATTTTTTATTCAGGTTTTACCTTAATCTGGTCTTAAATAGTTTTTTAGACATAAATATATCTTAATATTGATACAATCAATACTAAACATATTTTAAGAAGGGTAAATTATATTGATAGTCCCCGCATTTTGGCTCTTGTGTCAATTTGGTCTATGTAATTTCAATTAACTTGATTTTTACCCCTAATTTTAGATTTTGTATTAATTTGGTCTAATTGATAATGCCGGTTAAGATTTTTGAAAGAAAATAGTTATTGAGTTGATTGAGATTAACTTATTGAGTTAAAAAAAATTTATAATTTTGTCTATAAAAGTATAATAGATGCTGTATTTTCAATAAAAAAAAAAACACTAGCAATTATAATAATTAGACCAAATTGAGACAAAATTATAAATTTATGGTTAAAATTGAGCAACTTAAAATTGCAAGGACAAAAATAACACAAAAGTTAAAATATAGGGATTACTAATGTAATTTATCTTTTTAAGAATAAGTACATAATTTCTTAATTAATTTTGAAATTGTTCATAAATATACTAAACAAATATGTACATATTTCCTATTTTTGTTATAAATTTTTTTTAAAAAAAAATATTTACTAGTTAAAAATTAAATAAATAGGTAGGTCTAATAACTCATGGATTGTATATGAACTAGACGATTCTTTAAGGACTAAGCTTAAATCAAGAATTATCGGTAAAAAAAAAAATCGACTTGAACTAAAGTTTCTTGACTACTTTTTAGTGTTTAATTCAATATTAGAACCCCCAAATTAGCTCATATCAGTCACGAACTGATAAAATATGATATAATTTAAATATAAAATTTAAATTTATTAGGACTAGAATATGACCTACAATTTAGGATGACTTTATCTTAAATAATTTTTTTATACATAAATATATATAACTATTCATTTAATTGTTTTAAACATAAATATATTGTTTTTTTTTTTTAAACTATAGTTCAAACTTTTTAATAAGTATTCATAAAATAAGTCAATATTTCTTATTTTTATTATAAAAAAATATCTAAAAATATTTATTTACTAATTTAATAAATAGATAGGTTAAATAATTCATATAAGTTGGGAACCGAAAATTTTTAATGATTAGGTGAAGGACAAGTTAGCGTAAAGCTAATGTTAAACCAAAATTTAATATCACAAGTGAATCCTAATTCATTTTTATGTAAATCTTATAATATAAGACAAATTATAATTTTTAGACTTCATAAAACATGAAAAAATTAATATATTGACAAATGTAATTACCACTATCATATAATAAATTAAATTTACAAAACTCATAAGACGAAATGTATTTATATTTTATCATAAATATAATTTTTTTGATTTATTTTTTAATTTTTACCATTGAAATTATGACATATATTTGTTATTAAGAATTTAGAGCACACAATTAATGACATAAGAATAAAAAAAATTCTCTTATATGTAACTGTGATAAAAATGGATAAAATTTAATTAATTTTAAATCATTTTTACTAAATATTATAGATAAATTTTTTAGATTATTATTTAATTTTAAAAATTAATTTTTGATTATTTATTTATACCCGTGCATAGTACGGATAATTATACTAGTTTTTTACTATCCAAATCAGGCTGGACATTCTATACACAAACAAATATAATAGGACAATTACAATTACACCACAAACCCAACAATTAAACAATTACATAAGAAATATTGAGAGGGAGCTTTTAAGAGCATTAAGGCCGAGCTAAGCTCAGGCGTAGTAATAAGCCGTTTTATGGGCCGTGGTGAAAAGGGCTTAGCGAATGGACCTTAGTGTTAGCTCGGTCCAAGTATAGTTACAGTCACCATGGTCGGAGTGGTAATAATTAGCTTAGTCACAGTATTTGGAGCCGAGGTATTTGGGCTTTTGATGGTGGACCTAGCTCTTGTTGGCTCGGTCAAAGCTTGCTGTAGTTAGCTCGGTCTCAACAGACAAAACCGAGATGCAAGTGAATAAGAGCCGAGCTATGTGTTACATGTGAAGGCACTGGATTATATATGACAAAGAGATGGTGTTAGCTCGGCTATATTGTCATCCAACCGAGGTAAACCATCTCACTTGGTTTAAGCAGTGAGGGGGGTGTTGAAGGATAAGCATTATCTTTCAGGAGTGTGATTCCTAGGAGGACTCTACATAGAGGAATAAGAGTCCTACTAGAATTGTGTCACACAAAAACTATAAAAGCTCACAACAGAACCTATGAAGAGGTAACACAACTTTGATTTACGAAATACACAGAGCTTTTGCCTATTTGTTTATTTTGCTGACTTAGGCATTGGAGGGGTATCCGGCGCACACCTGCCAGTTAACTCATGTTTGTGTTTTCAGGGAATAAAGCGATGACGTTTGGAGGCGTGCAAACTTGGTCAACAAGATCATATGAGAAGAATTATTTCGTGTTCGTACAATTGGTGCCGTCTGTGGGAATTCCACAAAGAACAAAACCTCTTAATCAAGCTTTCCTTTCTAGTTGGAGGCAATGGCACACAATGAAGACTTGCCGCATTTAGCCATTGATGGGCAAACCCCGGAGGGGGGTGGAAGGCGCGAGGTTTGCCTTCTGTCCCTCCCATGGCGGATTTAGAACCCCAGTGACAGAACCCCCGGAGGGATGTAAAGGAGAGACGGGGCGGCAGTCCCCGTCGCTCTCAAAGTCCTGAAAGACAGAGGTGGATGATGAACCCGCAAGTTCTGGAGGATCGCGTAAAATAGCAAGACGAGTTAATAAGGAGGATGGCGGCAGACATGGAGTCAATGAAGCGCTAGATAAAAGGAAAAGAGGTGGCGACAGGAGAGGGGCGCAAAGGCAATACGCCCCTTCGCCACTCGAAAGATCGTGGTAGGTATACCACACCATCGTAAGCAGAAAGTAGGAGTCTTAGAACAGGCGACCCTCAATCACGGACTTTCAGGACTCGTTACTCCAGGTCTGAGAGAACGAGAACTGAGAGATCGTGTACTGAGGGAAGCACCAATCGGCCCTCACATACGCACCGGACGTCATCTGGGCACACGGAGTTGCCTAGATCATCTGACTTATGAACTGTGCTTGAAGAAAGGGCCTGGTGGAAGGAGGATGTCAGGGCTCGCGACCCGCGTAGAGTTTCAGCCCTACAGCGGTTGGCTCTTCGGACGCATGAGAGCGTCGAGGTAGGAATGCTAATGTTGCTGTAGACACCCCATTTTTGACCGACCTTAAGACTCAGACGTCACCAGTTGAGCGCTCGGTGATATTGCATACTGTGCTTGTTCAGAAGTCCCAGAGTCACGGCCGCGTGCCCTGCCTCCGGACTTCCGAACCATCTTCTCTACCTTGTCTCGGTTTGCGAACGGGCTCGGTTTTCTCTGGGGAAGAGTGGTCCGTAGACTATCTCCGGTGGCCGTGAGCTACGTTTCGTGTCCGTGAGGCCATTTGCCCATTCGAGCCGGTTCGGTTTTGAGCCGTCGAGCGCGTGCCTCGGCTCGGGACCGCCCAACCATCTCCGAGTTCTCCGGTTTTGGCATGTGCCTCTGTTTTAGTGTTCCGAGGGACACTGGGGCCTGATGCCCACTTCGAACACCACTAGGTGCCGGCGACCTTTTCGGGACCCCAAACCGGCGGTTTTGGTCCCGAGCATTCATTTTGCATTAGCTTTCTCGGTTTTTATGAGACCTCTGTTTAATATTTCGAGGAACCCTGGGCCCCGATGCCCACCGTGGGTCAGATGCCACTTTTGCTCATAAGCGGTTTGGGACCCCAAACCGAGCGGTTTTGGTCCCGAGCATTCATTTCGCATCCATCTTCTCCGGTTTTGGCGGTACCTGCTTTTGTCATTCCGAAGACAGGGTCGCAGATACCCACACGCCGAACACCACTTCCGCATGACCCATTTTCGGGATCCCGATTTTCGGTTTTGGCCCCGACGTTCATTTCTCATTAGTTTTTGTTCAAACTTGGCGGTACCTCTGTTTCAACATCGAAGATCCTTTGGGGAGGCCATCAATTATCCCAGATAACCATTTCCTCCTCCGAGCCCGTTTTGCTCACTTTCGGGCCAATGTTGAACACCTTGGGGGTATTTTCTTCCAACCAAAGTTACATATCTGTGATCAGGACATCTGGAAGGACCCTTTGGTATACTGGTCGGCCAGAAATTATGAAGTTCATTTTTGGGCCTCCTTCAAGCTCTATGTTGTGGCTCTTGGTTCAATGTTGCCAAATTCAACCTTGGATCCTTGCTACACATCCGGGAGGACACTTTGGTATGGTGGTCGGCCGAAATGGTGCATTCGATTTGAGCCTCTTTTCAAGTTCTATGTTGTGACTTACGGTTCGGTGTTGATTCCAACCACAGGGCCTTATCCTACACACTTGGGAGGACACTCTTGTATGGTGGTCGGCCGAAATTTTGAAGTTGGTTTTGAGGTGGTCAAGTCGGCTGAGGGGTGGTGGCCGGCCACCTCCCACAAATTTACTGCCGGCCAGATTCTTGCTTCTGACTGTCATTTGTCCGGATATCTTCCAACATATCCCGGCATCCGGATATTTCGAGGGAAAGATTGGGTGCTTTCCTCCCTTTACACCCCATTTCTTGCCTATTTGAAGGTCCCTCCTCCCTCTTCAAGGTGGGAAAACTTGTCTCAAGATCACCCTCCAAAATCCTCCATTTCCAAAGCTTTAAACTCCAAAAAGCTTCAAGTGTCAAGGCCATTCCTTCATCAACACCTAGCCTCACCTTCCTTACTACCATTCCAGCAGCTAGGAAGTGAATTTCAGAGGTTGAGAAGCTACAAATCGAGCCAAGAATCAAAGAAAGACAAGTCTTCAAGGGTAAGTCCTCAAAACCAACTTTTAGGGCTTTTTCTTGATTCATTTCTATACTCTATTTGGCTGAGAATTAGGCTCCGACCCATACTGATTTTAGTGCTTGTTTTGAGCCCCTCTACAACTTTGTAGAAGGGCTCAACTTCATTTGGTGTCTCCATGATACACTTCCTTCAATATCCATCTTGTATGTCACCAATTTGCATGCTAGTTTTAGCCTATTTGCATTTGTTTTGGGGCTCCGACCCCTACTGGTTTTAGGCTTATTTTGAGCCCTCTACAACATTGTAGAAGGGCTCAACCTCTTGGCCATTCTATATACCACCTCTCTTGGAAATTCACTTTAGGCCCTAATTCTTGCATGCTTTGTTAGGCTTACTTGGCTGGATTTCAGCCTTCATCAGGCTTAGAGATAGCCTTGTTTTTGTCTCCTCTTCATGTTATGTTGAGGGCCTTAAGCCATTTGGTGTATATTTTGGTACTTCCTTGAAATCCATCAAATTTACCGTATTCTTGCATGTTTTGTAGCCTCTTGTGCTTTTGGTTTTGGCCTTTGGTCAGAACTGAAAGGGTCTTATTTTGACCCCTTTACATGTTTCATGAAGAAAAGTTTGCTGTTTGGTGCATGGTTTGGCAAGTCTCATGATATAGCCTATTTTGAGCCTATTTTGCATGGAATTTCTAGCATGTTTTTATTCTGATTTTGGGGTTTCCATAAACTGAATATGTGCATATTTTTGGCCCTTATTTAAAGTTGTAGAACTGATTTTTTGGTTTTGAGCATTGTAGATATCACTTGCTTTGTAATCCCCCCCTTTTACCGTATTTTTGCATGCTAATGTTGCCATATCTGTGCTATTAATTTGGCCATGTTTTGTACTGAAAAAATGCCATATTTGGGACTGCCTTGCTACTGTTTTTGCTGCCATGATCATATCTTGCATGCATAGCATGGCTATAGGCCATTTCGGGGCTTAATTTCACACTTTCGGGATGAATGCATGCTTCGGGTGTCATTTCGATTTGTTTCGGGGCTGTTTTCCCCTTTATTTAGGTGCTGAAATTCCATTACCATACTTGCATATCATTTCCCGTGCCATTCGTATCATTTTTGCATTGCCTCGGTTTGCGTGCCAATGGGCACGCACTTCGAGGCACCTCATTCTTATCATTCCGGCAGCCTATGTGAGTGTGGTTGAGGCCCTCTCATGTCGGCGTAAGCCCAATTTGTATTTTCATGTTTCTACATCATTGCCTCGATTTGCGTGTCCTGCACGCTTTCGAGGCTTCATTTTACCCGACGGCCTTCCTATGTGAGTGGTGAGGCTCACCCATGTCGGTGTAAGTCAATTCCGGCATTCGGTATGCGATTTCTTTGCATTTCATCTTCGGCTCCGTTTGCGCGCGTATGGACGCGCACTTCGAGGCACTTCGGTTTTATCCGATTTTCATCTTCGGCATCGCTTCGGGTTTGCGCCTATGGGCACGCACTTCGAGGCACTTCAGTTTTATCCGACTTTTCATCTTTCATCACCGCCTTCGCTTATGCTACCAGGCACGCGCTTCGAGGCACTTCGGTTTATCCGATTTTCATCTTTCATCATCGCCTCGGTTTGCGGCGCGTAGGCACGCACTTCGAGGCACTTCGCTTATCCGATTTTCATCTTTCATCACGCCTCGGTTTGCGCTGTGGGCACGCGCTTCGAGGCACTTCGGTTTATCCGATTTTCATCTTTCATCATCGCCTCGGTTTGCGCTACCAGGCACGCACTTCGAGGCACTTCGGTTTTATCCGGTTTTCATCTTTCATCATCGCCTCGGTTTGCGCGCCTGTGGGCACGCACTTCGAGGCACTTCGGTTTTATCCGATTTTCATCTTTCAGCATCGCCTCGGTTTGCGTGCCCGTGGGCACGCATTTCGAGGCATCCCATTTTTCGTAGCATTCATGTGTATTCATCCCAATATTGAGTTGTGCAAATCTGCTCCTCGGCCATCATGCATCGATATGCGTGATTGGTGGCGCGAGGATCGAGACATGCATATATTTGTGAAATACACTGCTATGCCCTTTTCCTGCTCTCCATTGCGAAAAATGAAGAATTATCGACTTCCTAATCCGCACGCAATGAGGAAAATCGCAAACGAGGCTAATCGGGCATCCGGTGGATTTCGCCATGCACCAAAGATATACTATTCACCAGAAGCGAGGCAGTCCCTGGCTTGCACGCCAGTTTCAATTCTTTTGTAATTAATTTGTTAATTAATTAGAATTCGTATTATTTCGGACTGTATATTCTTTTATTCGGGTCTCAGATATTATTTATTCGACCTCTGCTTGAGGGCAATGTTGTAATAAGGTGTGTGAGTGCGATGTATGTCTTCCAACCTTTCTTTCTCCCTTTTATTTACCCGCCACGATGGTTAGATATAGGGCATATTTCAATTAGCATACAGATGATAGCATGTTTGCATTCATTCATCTGCTTTACATGCATCGGGCTCGCACATCATACAAACCGCATTGTATTTCAATTCTAAGTTGAATACATGTTAGTAGCATCATCATATGCCATGTTTAGAATAGCCGAGCTGCTATAGTTGCATTTTGTATGTGTTACATTAGGCATTTCAAGATACTTAGGATCATGCATGATTTCTAACGAGCTTCGCTTTTGGAGTACTCGGTAAGTTTTATGCTTTAGCATCCTTGCATGCGTGAGTGTTGCCATGATAGCATGCTTACCATGAGGCTACGTGCTTATGTGATATAACTGCCTTGAATGCCTGTGGGTGGAGGTTGAGTTATCTGAATTGGAGCAATTCGTCAATTGTTTGTTAAGCCCACTAGATTGTGGCAAAATCTACATTTTAAGCCTACCTGCGGGTAGCAAACCATTTTCAAACAAACAAACATGAAATGTTTTGTTCCATTCAGACGCCCGCCTATACTTGTTTGTCATGAGCATCACATAGTAATCCTAGGCTAATAATCGGAATAAGAGCATACAATGTTTTCAAAATCAGATATCATGGTTAGTAGAGGCCGGTCTTTGACCGGGCGAGAGGGGGTGCTCACGATGTGACCTTCCCTAATCGTACCCAAGTTCCCGAGCCAACTTTGGTGATGACGGACACGTGGCCTTTCGGCACCGAGTCAGGGTTTCCTAAATTTCCCATTTTAAAATATTTAGGTGGCGACTCTGTTATCTGGCAAAGCAGTCCATGTTTGGCACTTCTTTTCAAAAAATCTGTTTTCCTTCAAAACGATTTGCCGGATTTGGACTCTTTGGTTCGAGATTGAGAACCGCAACAAAATCGAGTCCGAGCTGTAGCGAGGTCCCCCGCGGGCGTTGTTACAGTTGCGCCTTGCTTACGAACCTGCAGACAAAGTATTAGCAAGGTTACAGAGCTCGCCATTCATTCCGACGATTGAGAACGCACCATTACCCTCAGGCTTCCACCAGCCCAAATTCACCACATATGAGGGGAAGTCAGACCTCTACATACACCTGAGCCACTCCCGCCAGGTTATGGCAGTATACCAGCGAAACGAGGCTTTGATGTGCATCATATTTCCATCCAGCCTTGGCGACCTAGGTTTAACCTGGTTCGAAAGGTTACCAGAGGGCAGCATTGCCTCATGGGCGCAGTTGGCAGGAGCGTTCGTGACTAGATTCAGGACGAACACCAAGACACTAGTGGAGATAGTCCAGCTACTCTCCATTGACATGGGCGAAAAAGAGACGTTGAGGTCCTACAACAGTCGCTACTGGGAAACCTTCAACCAAATTAGGGATTGCCCTACGAACCTCGCCATTGCGCAATACAAACGGGGCCTGCCAGTTGGTAACAAATTGAGGGACTCAATTACTATGATGCCACCCTTCACGATGGAGGCCTTAATGGAGAGAGTGCACCAACATATTCACGTGGAAGAAGATAACGCCCGTGCTAAGGCAAAATCTAGCACAACAGCAATACCAGATAAAACGACTATAGCAAAAGTCAATATGGTAGAGCAACCTAACAGGAATGGGCAAGGCAGGCGGGCCAACAAAGAGGACCTAGACAAAAGGAGGCTAAGAGTCCGCACTGCTATTACCACAGTGTTCAAAAAACCAATCTACTAAATTCTCAGTGAGATACGTAATGCACCTTTCGTCCGATGGCTAGCAAAGTTGGGAGAAGCACAAAAAGACTATGACGAGAGGTCCCGGTGCACCTTCCATGATGAAAAGGGGCACTGCACTGAAAATTGCATGCCGTTGAGGCAGCATTTGGAGGAGTTAGTGGCAGCCGGGCACCTAGACCAGTACATAGAAGGAGGAACACAGCCAGCCCCCTAGAACCACAACAACCCAAACGGGATGCCGGTCGACGCTCCACCTCAAGGCGTGATTAACATAATACATGGGATATGCGAACCTGAGCGGGTATGTAAGCTTAGGGGGATGATAAAAAAAGCTGAGCATTTAAGGGAGGTATTAAGTGCACAACCTGCCACCAAAAAGGGGAGAACAGAGGCCACAAATGTCATATCTTTTTCAGACAAGGATTTAGCAAGAATATATCGCCCTCACAATGATGCACTAGTTGTCACTCTATGCGTCAAGAATTTCGACATCAAACGGATTTTGATCAACTAAGGAAGCTCATGTGAGATAATGTATTACGAAACCTTCAAACAACTGAAACTGGAGGACAAAGACTTGGCACCTGCAATATCTTCCCTAATCGGATTCAACTCAATGCCAGAGTGGCTAGTGGGCACGATAATCCTCCCAGTCAAGGCAGGAACCATTACGAAACAGATGGAATTCTAGGTATTAAAAGTCTCTTCCACTTACAACATAATCTTGGGGAGGACATGGTTGCACGCCATGCGTTCGGTAGCGTCAACCTATCATCAAATATTGCGGTTCCCCAACGAAGCCGGAGTAATTGAAGAGGTCTTTGGAGATCAAATTATGTCCAAACAGTGCTTCGTCATAGTAAATGGCAACCGCGCTGCCAAAGGATATGTACAGATGGTGGAAAAGGCTGAGAGCAATGAACTATTTGCGGATGTTGGCAAGACAGCTGAACATAAGGCAGTGGAAGACTTGGTACAAGTAAGGATAGATGAAAAAGACCCAGAAAATTTTTTTTTGCTCGGCTCGTCTTTGTCCAGCACTGAGAGAATAGAGGTCATGGAATTCTTAACCTCTAACATCGAAGTGTTTGCCTGGACACCGTATGACATGCCTGACATTGACCCAAACTTCATCTGTCACTAACTAAACGTCCACCCAACTGCCAGACCAGTTATATAGCGCATTCACAGATCAGCACTCTACCATGCCGAGATAGTGGCGGAAGAAGTGGGAAACTTGCTGGAGGCAGGAGCTATCAGAAAAGTGCACTATCTCGGGTGGATCTTCAATACCGTAGTAGTGCCAAAGAAGAACGGAAAATGGCGTGTCTGCGTGGACTACAAAACAGTCAACAAAGCATGCCCAAAGGACAGTTTTCCCCTACTACGGATAGACCAACTGGTAGACCTGACGGTAGGACACAATCGACTTAGCTTCCTTAATACGTATAGAGGTTACCATCAGATCGCTATGTATGAACCATATCAGGAGGTCACATCATTTACAACACCTAGAGGATTGTATTGTTACAATGTCATGCCCTTTGGCCTAAAAAATGCAGGGGCAACATTCCAACGGATGGTCACCAAGATGTTTGAACCATTGTTAAGCAGAACAATGGAGGCTTACATAGATGACATGGTGGTCAAAAGCAAGGATGAGAAGGACCATCTTAGAGACCTAGGTGAAATGTTCCAGATTCTGAAGAAAAACAAGTTGTGTCTAAATGCATCCAAGTGTGCATTCGGCGTAGGATCGGGCAAATTCCCAGGCTTTCTGGTGACCAACCGAGGTATAGAAGCAGACCCTTCTCAGATCAAAGCAATCCAGGATCTTGAGAGGCCCAACACAGTCAAAGAGGTGCAGTATCTCACCGGCCTAGCAGTCGCACTCAATCGGTTCATAAGTCGTTCGTCAGACAGATGTCGACCATTCTTCCAAGCACTAAAGGCCAAGTTTGAGTGGAATGAAGAATGCAACCGCACTGTAGAAAGCTTGAAAGACTACATGTCTTCTCCACCGTTACTAGTAACCCCAGTATCGGGAGAAGAGCTCTTTCTGTACCTAGCAGTTTCACAGCACGCAGTCAGCGTAGTGTTGGTCAGGGCGGAAGGAATCCAACACCTGCCCATCTTTTGCGTTAGCAAAACCTTTCTGGGCACATAAACCAGGTACCTACCATTGGAAAAATTGGCCTTAGCCTTGATGATGGCCTCAAGGAAGCTGTCGCACTACTTCCACGCCCACACCATAATCGTTCTAACAGCTTTTCCATTGAAAGCTTTGTTTGAGAGGGCGGACTTTTCTGGGCGAATTTTGAAGTGGGCGGTAGAATTAGGACAATTTGATATCAAGTTTCAACCCAGAACCGCAATAAAAGCCCAAGCTTTGCAGACTTTGTGGCGGAGTTCACACTAGGGAGTCATCACATCTGCCCAGTTGACTTGTCTGGTACAACAGATGAAGTGATGGAAAGCGTTGCGGGAATTACACAGCCCCCAAAACAAAATGCGCAGCCATATCCTAAGACATACCGGATTGAAGAAATGGAGGAAGAGGCAGACCGCGCTATGCCTGGCAAAGACTTATCAATAAGAAAAAACTTGGTACAAACAGATAGTGAGGGGCAAACAGTAGGTGTGGACTTGGAAGAAGACATCAGCAAAACTCATGACCCCAAGACATCATCCGACCCCTCCACTTGCTGGAAAATTTTCGTTGGAGAAATGTGGAAACTCTTCATGGACGGAGCATCCAACAGGCACGGTGCAGGACTTGGTATAGTCTTCATCTCACCAGATGGCCTAATAGTGGAACAAGCAGTCAACCTTGGCTTCCCAGCATCAAACAATGAGGCGGAGTATGAAGCGCTTTTAGCAGGCCTCAAATCAGCACTTTTCGTACAGGCCACCGAGCTAATGGTTTACAATGACTCCCAACTAGTAGTAAACCAGATTTCAGGCGACTATGAGGCAAAAGATGAGAGAATGGCTAAGTACCAAGAGTTAGTAAGAAGGGAGATCATGAAATTCGAAGTAGTGAAGATAGAGCAGATCGGCCGAGAAGAAAACAGTAGAGCAGACGAACTAGTAGGCTTTGCTTCGATGGCAGATACATCAATCCCATATCCATTACTGATCGACTTCTTACCAAGACCAAGCATTGAAGAACCCGAAGTGGCTGAGGTATGTTACGCTGAACTAGGCCCTTCATGGATGGATCCCATTATAGTATTTTTAAAAGATGGTGCCTTACCCGAAGAGAAGAAAGAGGCCAACAGAATAAGAGCAAAGTCACAGCAATTTTGGCTCTCCTCCATCAATGGCCTTGCACAAAAAATCCTTCACAAGACCTTACTTGAAATGTGTCCATCTCAGCAAGGTCAAGGCATTCTTGTTCGAGATACACGAAGGCGTATGCAGAAGCCACCAAGGGGAAAGATCTTTGGCCTATAGAGCAATTTCACAAGGATATTGGTGGCCATACATGTAAGCAGATTCAGAAAAGTATGTAAAGAAGTACGAGAAATGTCAGAAGTTCGCACACCAAATACATCAATCAGCCAGAGAGCTTCTACCATTAACTAGCCCATGGCCCTTCGCAATGTGGGGTTTGGACATAGTAGGACCACTTCCCACAGTATCCGGCAACAGAAAGTTCTTTCTCGCAGCAACAGACTACTTCAGAAAGTAGATGGAAGCAGAAGCACTCGTCTCAATAAAAGAGAAAGATGTGAAGAAGTTCGTCTGGCAGAATATCATCATTCAGTTCGGCATACCCAGGGCTCTAATATCTGACAACGGCACTCAGTTTGATAGCAAAATTTTTAGAGGCTTTTGTGAGGAGTACAAAATAGAATTCTACAATTTTACACCAGTATACCCCCAAGCAAATGGCCAGGTGAAAGCATCAAATAAAGTCGTCTTAGATGGATTAAAGAAAAGGCTGGAGAAAGCAAAAGGCAAGTGGGTTGAGGAGCTTCCTCATGTTTTATGGCCTTACCGTACCACACCTCGGCGGTCAACTGGAGAAACACCTTTTTCCTTAGCCTATGGCATGGAAGCAGTAATCCCACAGGAAGTTGGCCTCCCCACTATTAGGAGTGAAAAATTTAACCCAGACTTAAATGGAGAAACTATAGCTTTGGAACTCGACCTGGCAAAAGAGAGAAGAGAAAGAGCACTGGTTCACATCGCCTCATACCAGCAAGAGTTATCTAGAAAATATAACAAGACAGTACATTCGAGGCAATTCAAGATTGGAGATTAGATGTTGTGCAAAGTAATGGGAAAGACTCTGGTACCCAGAGATGGCAAGTTAGGGCCTAATTGGGAAGGACCATACAAAGTAGTTGGATTAGCAGGAAAAGGGGCATATCACTTGGCTGATGGGGACAACAAGGCAATTCCCAGGCCATGAAACATTGCCAATCTCAAACTATTTTATTAGATTTTCTTTAAAGTACTTGTTATTTTTCTTTCTTCAATAAAACAAGTAGTTTTCTTTTTAGCATAATTCTTTCTTCTGAAAAAGTTGTTTCAATGAGACTAGGGGCAATGTGTAGACAACCTATTTTTGACCGTTCTCAAGACTTGGTTGTGCTTGCAGGTACATCTAGCCACAAGTTTGATTGCTCGTCGAGTACTCAACTTTCGCGGCAGAACGTCACAGGTTTGAACTATCCAAACCCTGTATCATTTCTGCCCTATTTTTGGACCATGAGTTGATCTTTTCAACATGCTCCTCATAGTGCATTGTCGGCCACTTTTGGCACTGCCGGCCTTGCATTTGTCCCTGCCTGCTATTGATGATGCCTGCCAGCCATCAGTGAGGCATTGCCGGCCACAACTGATGGCCGGCAGAAACCTTTGTCTCAGCAGATTTCACTCCAGATCTTTTGAGCCAGCTAGTTTTGTATCTATACCTCTCTTTTGTTCTTGTTTTGTGCCTTGAAAGTGTCATTTTGTCTCACTTTTACACATAAACACACACTCAAACACCATTATTTGGCTATTGAGATGCTTAGGAGCTGGTTTTGGTGTTTTTGGGTTGATTTAAGCTTGAAAAGCTTGCTGGAGCTGCAGTTTTAAAGAAGGTCTGCAAGGGTGAGTTTCTATCCCTTAAAACCCCCATTCTTGCTTAAGCTTTTAGCCCTTCTTACATGTTGTTTTAAGCTTAGCTTTCTACTGGAAAAAGTTCTGTTTTTGCATGCTTAAAAAGTTTGCTTAATGTCACTTTTTTGTTTGGGGTGGTTTCCCCCCCTCTTAGGCCTTGTTAGGCCTTGTTTTGAGCCATCCCTTTAGGCTCTTGTTGCAACCTTTGCATGACCTTTCTGTGGTTTTGGAGTCTTAAATAGGAGATGGTCATCCCCTCTCCTTGTGTCTTTGTTTACTTGCTTTGAATGCCTCATGTGTGAGCATGTTTGTTAAGTTTATGTTGGCCATATCTTAGGATGTATTTATGGTTATTTTGTTGTGGCATGCCATTATTTTTTTTTGGTTTTTTCACTCCATGCATGCCTAATGCACTTGTAGTGTAAATCACACAAACTAGTCTTGTATGCTTCATGAAGTAGCATGTCATTCTAGCTTGTTTTCTTTCCATTTCAGCATGTTTTTGGTGATGCCTTGCCATGTCATACCTCTGTTAGGGTTTGGTTTGGTTAGCCTTTGCATGCTCCTTGCACTTGTAGTGCATTTCCATGAAATAGCCTAACATGCATAATGCTTTGACATGTCATTCTAGCATGCTTTTGGCTTAACTTTATGAAGCTTTTGTTCATGTTTTAGCATGTTTAAGGTCTGATTTATGTTGTCTTGGTCATACATGACTTGCTTTGTATAGCCTTGGTTCAATCTAGCTTGTTATCTTTGCGTATTGAGTCTTCTAGCATGCATTACTTGGACTATTTTAATGATTTGGCATCATTCATAATCTGATTTCAGTTCATGTTTCATGTCCATGTATTCACATTTGTCACTCATTCAATGCATTGGAGGGTTTGCCCTTTTATGTCTTAACATGAATCATTGCGTATGCCTTCATGCCTAAGCTTGCGAGCCATCATTCCAATGTGTTTTTGGGGTTATTATGCCATGATATAACTCTAATATTTGTTGCTTAAGTCATCCCATGCTTGGTCCTAATAGGTGTAGTGTAATCCACCATATTTGCCTTATATGCATTGTGCCTTATGCCCCCCTTCAAGCTAGCATATTTTGGCTCCATTTTATGCATGTTTTAGTATCATTTTGACATGTTCTAGGACTTTTTTGGGTTGCCTTGGTCATATCCTTCATGCTTTGTATAGCTGTAGTGCAATTGGCCTTGCTAGCTTTGTGTTTTGGTGACTCATGCATGCTATCTTTGAGCTATTTAGATGATTTGGCATCATTTAATACTTTATTTCAGAGCTTATAGCATTGCTATGTTCCCACTTCTTTCATGCTTTGAATGCCTTTAAGTGTTGTGCACCGTTGTCTTACTTATGGCCTAGCATGTATGCCATATTCCTTAGGTATTTGAGCCTCTATCTTAGCATGTTTTGGTCATTGTCTTGACCTATTTCAGCTCTGCCCATGTTTGGTTCATGCATATTTGTCATGTATTGCATGCCTCATTTGTAGTCCTCTTTATTAGCTTTCATGCTTAAGGACCTTCGCATGCTATACTTGCATTGTTTGAATGATTTGGCATCATTTCTTACTTGATTTCAGTGCACTTAGTGTTATTACACTTCCGCATTTGTCACTCTTTGAGCATTCTTGAGGGTTGTGCTCTTAGGCCTACTTGGTTGGCCAATGCATTGTGCATGCATGCTTTGTATTTTGTGCCTTTGTTTTGGTGTTATTGGCTACTGATTTGGACATGACTGAGGTCTACCCTTTTGGTTTAAGTCCATTGAGTATGCTATGTATATTGCTTTGAGTATGCCATATTGTTCATTGCATATAGTATGCCATCCTACAATACATTGTGCATGCCACGTGGTTATTTGCATTGTGCACGCCAAGTTATTTTGCCTTGCATTGAGTATGCATGTCCCTATAATTGCTAATTTGTCCTTGTAGCGTTGCATTGTGCATGCATGCATTAGCATTGTTCGCGTGTCATTAGCTTTGTTAAGTTAATCATATCACATTGCATTGAGTATGCCATGTAGTTGCATGTTTGCATGCTTAAGTTATATTGCATGTTTGCCATGCTTGTGTTGCATTGTTGTTTGGATTAAGTAGTAATCCGAGCACGAGAAACGAGAGACGTTTCATACTTCAAGTGATGAAACGTGCCTCAATTCTCGGTCGCCAATGCTCTTGACAATGCATGATAGAGTTCTAGGCATTTGTGTATTTTTGTGCATTCATTTTACATTGCATGAGTGATTGATGGTCTTGGATTCGATTATGCCTCTCCCTTGATGTTTTGAGGTGATATGGGGTGGCATAGTGCGTACATATCCTTGGAAGACCCTCTATTTTCTCTGTTTTGTGCTCTGTTGTAGCTTGGTGTCACAGCACACTAGTGGCCGGCACCCCTCTCATCCTTGGCCGGCAGTGTGCACTCTTGTCCAGCTGGGTGGTCGGCGGTAGCTCCTCATGGCTGGCAGGCCATTGGTGCACTCCCCAGCATGTTCTTGGTAAGATCCAGCAGCAAGTTCTCAAAGACACCCTGCAGACAGAGCCTCTAAAGAGCATTTGGAGAGCTTTCGGGACAGGAATCAAGCATGTATCTTCAACTTCTTCAAAGCAGAGCTGAGGCGGCCTAGTCTACATTTTTTTAATGCTTTATTTGTTAATTAGCATTTAGTTTTGTAACTTAATTAATTTGTTAATTAGTTTAAGTTTTGTAATAATTAGTTGTAACTAGTTATTCAATTTGGTTGTGTAATAATTAATTAGCTTGTTAGTTAGTTAATTAGTTGGTTTGTATTATTCATTCGGACCTTCCGTCGAGAGGGCACATTTTTGTAATAAGCGTGCGTGTGTGCGATGCATGTCTTCCAACCTCCATTTCTTTCTTCCTTTTACTTAACCGCTTACGATGGTTAGTTCTAGGACATATTTTGTTTAGCATACCTTATGCTTTGCATGCATGCATTCATTCATTTGTATTGCATGCACCAAGCTCGGCGCATCATACTAACTGCATTGTATTTTCAATACCTTACTTGAATACGTGTTCAATAGCATGTTATCGAGTTGCATTTCCTATGCCATCTTAGAATATCCGAGCCTATTTCTAGTTGCATTTTGCATGCGTTGCATTAGCCATCTTAAAATGATCTAGGATCATGCATGATTTCTAACTAGTTCTTTGTTTTGGCTTGGAGTACACGGTGAGTGTTTACGCTTTAGTATACTGCACGTGTGTTATTGATTGCCATGAAAGCATGGTTGCCATGAGGCTAACTGCTTAGTTAATATAACTGCCTGAATGCCTGTGGGTGAAGGTTGGATTACTTGAATTGAAACAATTCATTGAAATCCTCGATTTAGCCTACTTGCGAGTAGCAAACTTCAAACTGTTTTCAAACAAACAAATATGCAATGTTTTGTTCCAAATTAGGCGATCTAGTCTATACTTGTGTGTTGTGCGCATCACATAGTAAGATTAGCTAATTAACCGACACAAGAACACATGTGTTTTCAAAAACAAGATATCATGCTTAGTACAGACCGATCTTTGATCGGGCGAGCGGGGGTGCTCATTGCATGACCTTCTCCTCTCGTACCCAAGTTTTCGAGCCGAGACAACTTTGGTGATGACGGACACATGGCCTTAGGCACGAGTCAGGGTTTTCTAAATTTCCCCAAAACAAAATATTTAGGTGGTGACTCTGTATCTGGCAAAGCAGTCCATGTTTGGCACTTCTTTATAAAAATCAGTTTTCCAAAACGATTTGCCGGATTTGGACTCTTTGGTGATTTACTGGTCTCGCATTGTACTTTGCGGAATTAGATTCAGAACCGTGACATTTGAGTCCGAACTGTAGTGAGCCCAAATGAACAGAACGGGATTTCGCGCCGATTTTTTCGTGCGTGGAGCTTGAGACGTTCGGGCATGTCCATATAATGAAAACAGAGTTGGCCGGAATAACCAACTTTGGGCTCTCTTCAACTGAGATCAAGATCTAGGCTGAAGAAATTTGGCAGGAATAACCAAACACTTGGCTCTTGGATGGTAGGAATAACTAACTTTGGGCTCCTTTTAACCAAGATCAGGTTCTAAGCTGAAGAAGTTTGGCAGGAATAACCAAACACTTGGCTCTAGGTTGGCAGGAATAACCAACTTTGAGCTCTCTTCAGCCAAGATCAGGATCTAGGCTGAAGAAATTTGCCAGGAATAACCAAACACTTGGCTCTAGGTTGGCAGGAACAACCAACCCTGAGCTCCTTTCAGCCGAGATCAGGATCTAGGCTGAAGAAGGTTGGCAGGAAAAACCAACATTTATTGCTCTTCAGCCGAGATAAGGATCTAGGCTGAAGAGGTTGGCAGGAAAAACTAACATTTATTGCTCTTCAGCCGAGATAAAGATCTAAGCTGAAGAGTGGTTGGCTAGAATAACCAACTTTCAGTACTCTTCAGCCGTGATAAGAATCTAGGCTGAAGAGTGGTTGACAGGAATAACCAACTTTAAGTACTCTTCAGCCGATATAAGGATATAGGTTAAAGAGAGGTTGGCTGGAATAACCAACTTTGAGTACTCTTCAGGCGAGATAAGGATCTAGGCTGAATCGGCTGAAGAGTGGTTGGTTGGAATAACCAACTTTGAGTACTCTTCAGCTGAGATAAGGATCTAGGCTGAAGAGACTTGGCAGGTATGACCAGATTATAAGGTTCCAAGACCGAGATGAGTATCTCGGCAGAAAAGGCAACACTTTATGCAAATTATAGTTGAAAAATGAACGCAGGTATGGAAGAAACCGAGCAAAAAGACAAAGATTTCATTCAAAATTCGAATCAAAGTTACAAGGACTTTGGGACTTTAGCCCGGTTACAAATTCTTTCTAAGAGTAAAAATAAGAGATTGCAAGATAAAGAAAAAAGTCGTCGAAGTCCGCATCCAGATCAACTCGAGCTGCACCAGTTGAGAGCTCGGTTTCAGTAGGTAGCTCGGTCACATTTTCAACCAAATCTTTCACCAACGGATCAACCTGAGCCGATGGAGCAGTATGCAGACCGTGATCAGCAGTAACAGCCGGGGTGTCGTTGGGCTCTGGAGATGCCTCTTCCTCTTCCCCAACTTGAAGAAATTTTTGCTGAATGGCATTGGCATACTCCGCCATGTAGCTCGGTATAAAATGGGGAGGAGGGTTCTGAAAGACCTCGGTTTCCTGGCCATGACCGAGCTTCGCCACAGCCGCCTTCCATCCACATTTGAAGAATATGTCTTTTGCAGCTTCGCATTGCTGGATGTAAGTGGCCTCCTCTTCTTCATAACCCCGGTCTTCAGCATCTTTGTAACAAGCCCGCGGGGGACCTCGCTACAGCAGTTCGGACTCCCTTTTTATGTTACGGTTCGTAATCTGAACCAAAGAGTCCAAATCCGGCAAATCGTTTTTAGAAAAAAACTGATTTTTGAAAAGAAGTGCCAAACATGGACTGCTTTGCCAGATACAGAGTCGCCACCTAAATATTTTTTAATGGGGAAATTTAGGAAACCCTGACTCGGTGCCAAAGGCCACGTGTCCGTCATCACCAAAGTTGCCTCGGCTCGGGAACTTGGGTACGATTGGGGAAGGTCAGCTATGAGCACCCCCTCTCGCCCGATCCGAAGATCGGCCTCTACTAACCGTGATATCCAATTTTGAAAACGTTATGTGTTCTTATTCCGGTTATTAGCCTAGAATTACTATGTTATGCGCACAGCAAACAAGTATAGACCAAATCGCCTAAATTGGAACAAAACACTACATGTTTGTTTTGAAAATGGTTTGCTACTCGCAAGTAGGCTAAAATGCAGGTTTTGCCACCCTCAAGTGGGCTTTTAGAAAAGACAGTTTTGCCACTATCTGGTGGGCTTAAAACTCACAGTTTTAATGCATTATTCCAATCTAGGTAATTTGACCTCCATCCACAGGCATTCAAACAGTTATATCACATAAGCACTTAGCCTCATGGTAGTCATGCTATTATGGCAACACTCACACACGTGCAAGGATGCTAAAGCATAAAAACTCACCTAGTACTCCAAGCCAAAACAGAAGCTCATTAGAAATCCATGCATGGACCTAAGCATACTGAAATGTCTAATGCAACACATGCAAAGATGTAATCTAGGCAGGCTCGGCTATCCTAAACATGGCATGTGGGACGCTACAAATAACACGTATTCAATTTGGAATTGAAATACAATGCAGTTTGTATGATGTACCGAGCCCGATGCATGTCAACAAATGTATGGATGCACGCATACATTGCATAAGGTATGCTAATTTTAAATATGCCCTAATCTACCATCATAAGGTGTAAATAAAAGGAAGAAAGAAATGGGGTTGGAAGACATACACACACTCACCCACACTTATTACAAATATGCCTCACATAGAGGACCAAAAGAATATACATCCAAATAATACAAATTCAATACGTAATAAATTATTACAGAATTCTAATTATCAAATTAAATGCAAAAAGGAAAGGTGGCCACAGCCCCTGCCTCGGGATGCGCGAATGATGCATGCTCGAATCCGACTTGCCCGGAAAACCCGCACCATGCCATCGCCTCTGTTTACATCGCCCCGCCTCCAAAGATTGCCAAAGTCCCGACACGCCTTTGCACATCAGAGAATACCATCGGTGGAGGAAATTCCCACCGCCATGAGGAATGTCCATCGGCCGATGAAGCTATTGGCCATTCACAAATGGCGGTCGGCATCAGATGTTGCCGGTCGGCGTAAACTTCCTGCAGAAGACGGTTTGACAAAGAACAAAAGCGACGATTGCATGGCATGAAATTTCGCGAATGTGTGCACCAACACATCCCTTATCATGATTTTGACTCAAAGGGGTATGTTCCTTGATCCTCGGACCACCAATTGCGCATTTCGATGCGTGATGGCCCAAGAAACCAAGTATGCACTTTGATTTCAAATGTTATGCAAACCAAACAAACACATAAAGCCCAACCTCTATCACTTGATCAAGAGGCAAGGCATGCATGCCAATGTAATGCAACCTAGGCATGTGATCTAGTATGCAACATGGGCATGCAAATGAACAATGTATGCTAGGCGCGCAACCTAAACATGTAAACAAACATGGTATGCAACAACATGCAACGATGGACTTAAACTAACATGGATAGCTCGCAAGCATGCCAAAATCAGTGGCCATAATGAGGCAAGTGAGGCAACACAATACATGGGATGCATGCACAATGCATTAATCAAACCTAAGGCACGAAAATGCAACTCTACCAAAGCATGGAAAGGGATGCAAGATGGCATACAAGCATGTGAATTTCAGCACTAGAACATGATGCCAAATGGTCCCAAAACATAGCGAAATGACACTAAGTGCATGAAATGGACCCGAAATGCAAGATTAGGCTCATGAAATGACCTATAGCTATATCAAACATGCATAATCTGGACATGAAGCATGAAAACAGAAGCAAGGAAGCCCCAAAACAAGCATTTTTTCAGTTCAAATCATGGCCAAACAGTGGGCATAGATAGGGCAAAAACAGCATGCAAAAACGGGCCCTCAAGCTAGGTAATGAAGCAAGTGGTAGATGCAAAGCCCAAACTGAAAAAGACCCTTCCACAACACTGAAGAGGGGCCAAAAATATGACTACTCACAGTTTATTACAGCCCCCAAATCAATATAAAAACACCCTTAAAATGTAATGCAAGATTAAGGCCACAAGAGGGCTATAACATGAAGTATACAAAAAATGCATCAAACAGCCAAAGACCCTTAATGAAACATGTCAAGAGGGTCAAAATATGGCCACTCTCAGTTCTGATCATGGCCGAAAAACAGAATCAAAATAAGCTAAACAAATATGCAAAAATGGGGACCAAAGAGGGGTAATGAAGCAAGTCATACATGGAGGTCCCCAACAGTGTTGAGCCCTTCTTCAATGTTGAAGAAGGGCTCAAAATAAGCCTCTTTACAGTTTACATCGAAGCTCAAAAATACTTTTAAATAAGGCTAACCAATGAAACTAAAAAATGCAAGTTTAAGGGAAATTGATGCTTGCCCTTGAAGAGCAGCAAACCAGCAGCCTTTGGTCCAAGTTTCTAAGCTTCTAACCTCTGCAAATGGCCTACCAAGTGCTGGAATGGAGGATGGAGGTGTTGTGCTAGGTGTTGTAGGGCAAATGGTGCAAGAACAAAGGTGTTTGGAGGCTTGGATAAGATAGATATAGAGGGTGTATGTATGTATATCAGATATATATCTCTTCCCTCTGGTTTTTTGCTCCAAAATCTCCAACCCAAACAAAGGAGAAGGGACCTCTCTTATATAGGCAATGCTAAGCTTCTAAGACAAGCTTCAAGGGGTCAAAGGAGTCTAAGGGGAGGTCAAGGCTCATTGGAGAAGCTTGATTGGTAGGCTTCTTAGGGAAGAAGAGACAAGAGGTCAAGACTTCCTCTCAAGAAGCCTTGAGCAAAGGGCAAAAGAGGAGTCCAAAGGTGGTCAAGGGCTCAAAAAAATAGCATATATATACTGCAGGGTGTCTTGTGCATTCCAAGCCCACACCATGGACCACCAGGGTGGAGGGTGCAAAGGGTGCGGTAAAAAATTTTGGTCGGCCAAAATAAAGTGCCGGTCGGCATAATATTTTTCCGGTCGGCAAAATAGATTGCCGATAGATGATTCCAAGGTCAAAAAACGGCCACTGGGCATGCAAATTGAAGCCCCGGAAGTTAGCTTTCCAATGGCGCAAACCTTGTATCAAAATTCCTCCTGTACAGAAAGTTATGCCCTTTTTGGTGAAGCCGCGTAGACTCGATCCAAACGGGGTGATGCCCAACTTCAACCAATCATATCTCCTCCACCTGGACTTGGCTTTGGGAGATTCTTGAGTACAAAGTGAAGCCCTGGAAGTCTTCTTTCCAACGATGGTGGCCTCATAGCTTAACTCCAAGTATGCAATTGAATAAACCCGATTCAGCGAGGGCTGCTCGATTCTCTCCTACCCGGATTCATGCCGAACTTCTCCCAGACCAGTTTTCTTCTCTCCTTTCCTCTTCTCCTCAACTTCGAACCCCTAAGTAAGGTGTTTTGAAAGATTTTTCAAAGATTTCATCTCTTTTTCATTCATCCCCACTTTGTCCTTGCTCGGTTTACCGAAAAGCGCAACATTTACCGAAATGCGAGCGTCGGAACATCGTGGAAATTTTATTTCAAAAATGTTTTGAAAGAGAGGGTTTTAAGGTCTAAAAACCATCCAAAATAATTGTGGTCCAAAATGGGGTGTGAAGTTGAGATTTGTCTCTCTCATTGCCGAGGAAACTGAACCTGTGCCCTGCACACCTTTCTCCACCAAGCAAACCATTAGTAACGCCCAAGTCTTAAGGGCAGTCAAAAATGGGGTGTCTACAATCTTCCACGCTCTTCTCCAGCGCGGTGATCTCTACATTCTTTTTCCTTTCGAGCTTGGCTAGCTCGCGCAGATATTTATCTTTCAACTTGGCCGACGCCTTCTACTTATCTGCTTCAGCCGAGTTGACTAGTCCTGTGAGTCGGGCTACTTCGGTATGTAGCTCGGCTATTTTTTGCTTGGACTCTTCTAGCTCGGTTGACTTAACATTGGCCTCTGACACGGCCTGTCGCGCTGTTTTGCATAGCTTCAACACACGTTTATGTGCAATATGGTTTTTCTGCATGGCCTGTAGAAGGGCGGTAAGAAATTTTGAGTAAAACCGAGCAAACAGATGCACAAAATTGGAAAGAACAAAAGTACTCACTAGCACCATCGATTTGGTGGCCGAGCGGATGGCCTTGAGCTCGGTAAGATGGTCGTTGTGTTCCATATCAAGTGGCAAACACACACTTTTTGCAAGATTAAAAGCGAATGAGTGGTCTTTACCTACCACCATTGAGTCAGTATTCGCTATGGCTTAGTTCTTGTACATCAGTTTTGGCGCCCACTCTAAGAAGCTAGCCTGGTCTGATCACGTGGGCTCTGGGCTTGGCGAAGTGATTTGTGGGAGCACGGTTTCGTTTTCGTCAACCAGGTGTTGCGGCTCGGTTGTGGAAGTACGAGTGCGCTTGCTTGGCTGGGATGACGAGGCCCGGGCTGTTGGGAGGGCCACCACAGCCTCTTGTGTTTGGACAACTTGTTGTACTACGGCTTGGTCTCCAACAACTGATGTAGTTGTTTAGGTGATGAGCGCCCTGACTGCTTTCTTCTTGGCCATTTCTTGTTCTTCGGTTAGTTGGATGAGATTAATTTGGGGTAATGATGGATTAGGTTCTGGGGAAAGTTCTAGGAGGAAATCTGTTACCCTAGTCTTCCTTCTACTGCTGTATCTGTATGTCGGTTTAAAATTGAGTAGCTTGGCCCAACCTCGATCATCTTGCAACGCGAGTCGCGTCTAGATTAGAATCTTGTCAGATGCGACTTTAGTTGGTTCAATCTGCATAAAGAAAAAGACAACAATTAGCACAGTGCAAAATTATAAATAGAGTAAAGAACGCACAAAATTGAGCCGAGGTATATATACTGGTTACTCATTTATTCCAGTTAATCCGGTCTCCTGGTATTTGGGCTTCTTGGTCCTGGTATTTGGGCTTCTTGGTCCTCGAAGTTACCAGAAACCCAGAAAAAGTCGTCATCGTTTACGTCTTTATCTGGAGTGTTTTTTATTATTTTCTCTCAGCGGTGTCTTATTCTTAAATAGTATACCCAGCTGTCTTCGTTCTGGCTTAGAGAGTATTGATGAAATAGCTCGGCTAGACCGAGGTTGAGGCCAAGCCGGCGATTTAGCTCGGCAATGCCATGTATTATTCTTTAAGAATTGGTGCTGAGTTAGGTTAGGCATATTCAAGTCTGCCTAAGGAATTCACAAAGAAGTGGTTGGATAGGGAATCGGAGTTCGACTTCTATAATGGAAAGGACGGTGAAGGGAACGAAGCCCTATTTTCCCCATGGAGTTGTGTCTAGTTCGGCGAGTGAAAGATGGACGTCATCAGGGATGTTGTAGTCCTTGCAGAATTCCGCAATAGGCCCTAGTGAGTTTATAAGGAATCGATATTTGCCCATGAAGACTTAAGTTATGTATAAATTAGCTCAAAGTACTAGTTCGGTGTTGTGATGATGTTGAGTATCTCGGTTGAACGTGCAAAAGAGTGCCTGGCCAACCTAGTCAGAGTCTGCAAAGTGGAGATGAAAAGTGTTATGCCCAGATTACTGGATTGGGCTAAAAAAGAGGAAGAATAAACGCAAAAAAACCCTAGTTCGGCTGGAGAGGGTGCAACCCATTCTTAGTTCGGTTTTAACTAAGTCAGAAAGCTGGATTGGCACCAAGTTATAGTTCGGTTATTGGGTGGAGTTCCCTAGTTCGGTTGTGTTTAAGCCTAGAGTTGCCTAAACAGGTTTTTAGCTCGGTTACAGCACGATTCTTAATTCAAACTTCATGTTTTCTGAATCCAGACAGTGCGTTCTTAAGCACGAGCCTATGGTTTGGGGGTCTGGTTTTTGGTACTAACTGATTCTTATCCATTTCAGCAAAACTACAGAGTGTGTGTTGTAATATATATAATTATATACTTCTATACTATACATGTTCATGAAATAAATGAAAAAAGTAAGGATTTGAGTCACTTACAGTCTTAGTAGAGGAGAATGAAATTCCAAATGACGAAGATACCAAACAGGAGCACAAGCTTTGCAGATGCTGTGTTTGGGCAAATAGAGGTTCAGAGGGCAAGACAGAGAAGATGAATAGTGGAGTGATAAGTTCAAAGGTTAGGGTTTTCGTATAAGGCAAAGAAAAGACGGGACTGTTCAAAAATTTCAGAGTATGAGGGTGGCGTGGACAACTGTACTCAACCAATAGGGGCCAGCCACGTGTCTATGGAATAGCAAGCGATTCAGATGTACAGCATGACTGAAGAGACATTTTTTAACCGGACAAATCGGTAGCCCGGTGACAATTTAGCTCGGTTGAAGGTCTATAGTTTTAGCCCGGCTGATAGCAAATAATCCCAAATCATGCTACGCAGATGGAATTAAGGGGCAATTGAAAGGGAGCTTTTAAGAGCATTAAGGCCGAGCTAAGCCCAAGCGTAGTAATAGGTCGTTCTATGGGCCGTGGTGAAAAGGGCTTAGTGAATGGACCTTAGTGTTAGCTCGGTCCAAGTATGGTTACAGTCACCACGGTCGGAGTGGTGATAATTAGCTCGGTCATAGTATTTGGAGCCAAGGTATTTGGGCTTCTGATGGTGGACCTAGCTCTTGTTAGCTCGATCAAAGCTTGTTGTAGTTAGCTCAGTCTCAACAGACAAAACCAAGATGCAAGTGAACAAGAGCCGAGCTATGTGTTACATGTGAAGGCGCTGGACTATGTATGACAAAGAGATGGTGTTAGCTCGGCTATATTGTCATCCAACCGAGGTAAAACCATCTCACTTGGTTTAAGCAGTGAGGGGAGTGTTGAAGGATAAGTATTATCTTTCAAGAGTGTGATTTCTAGGAGGATTCTACATGGAGGAATAAGAGTCGTACTAGGATTGTGCCAAGCAAAAACTATAAAAGCTCACAACAGAACCTATGAAGAGGTAACACAACTTTGATTTACGAAATACACAGAGCTTTTGCCTATTTGTCTATTTTGCTGACTTAGGCGTCGGAGGGGTATCCGGCGCACACCCGTCAGCTAGCTCACGTTTGTGTTTTCAGAGAATAAAACGACGACGTTTGGAGGAGCGTAAATTTAATCAACAGAATCATACGAGAAGAATTATTTTATGCTCGTACAAATATCTTAAATAAATACAATAGGAAAATACCTATATGTCAGTAGAAACTAGCAAATAGTCGAATTCTAAACTTTATGGTGAGATCTGAGACTCATAATTGACAGACTACTACTGTTTGTTGGTTAACTAATCAAAAAAGTCCCCCAATTAAATAAATAAATAAGACAAATAGGCAAAATGGGCTGTAATTGTGGGGGGTTGTGATTTGCCTTTGAAAGGAGTTTCATATGTAAATGTGAAGAAAGGAATCAAATATATCTTTGACTTTGGGTAGGGAAAAGGTGAGGATATATTAAGGTAATGGTAATGAGTATGTGTAATATACATAACTCATTCCTTTTCCTTTTTTGACAGTAACTTTTTGTTTTTAATTTTATTTTATTTTTTACATGACAAGACATGATTATTATGGGTCCCCTCCATATTATTAAGGCATGCGGCCTCTTTCTCATGTGTGACATCGGTTAATGTATTGTTCACATATAAAGAACCAAAAAAAAAAAAAATAGAATTATAAAAATTGATTACAGAATTAAATATAATCTTTTTATATGGGTGTGGGATTTACAATTTAAGAGTCCCAAACTTATGTGAAAAGCAAACTGTATAGAATCTACATATAAATATTTTTTTTTAGAGTATGGCCAATTTTTTAAGGGAACTCACAGGCCGGTCATATTGACTAGACTTATTTATCTATAAGTCTTATTCATTTTTCACTTATTAATATCTCTAAAACGTGTTGGGATTTCATTCCATCGCATAGAACAAACTGGTAATTTACTCAATTTTTTATTGGACCCTTTGGGGCAGACTGTCCAAGTGGTAGTGATCCATTTGGAAGTCACAAGCATTTTCTGTCCAATCTCACTTTGACCCAAATTTAGACCCATCATAGTTTGTGCTTGGTGGCCCACACCACAGCCCAACTTTATTGCAAAGTGAGATTGTATTAGTGTTTAAGTGAGCTGATCCATAAAGCCCCAAAAGGAGCCTCTGATTTTTTAAGAGGCGGATACCAAAAATAAATAAAAAAAATTAAAGAAACCTCTGTTTTATTTATTTATTTGTACTTTTTAATGATGGATTCACCTTACATCTCGAATATTGGTTGCTTGATGTGTAGCCCAACTCCTACCAGAAAGTATTGTTTGTTATGATTTTATCCAATAGAAAACTTCATAAATTTGTTCCTTTAGACTCGAATCCAAAAATAAAGATCTCAAAATTAAAAATATCGTATACCGTCTTATAAGTTCATTTTGAACATTGTCGGCAACTAATGTGGAGCACTAGCATCCCCAGCTTGACTTGGTGTAGTGTCTTATACGTCCATCATAAATATCATTTGTAATCAATATGTGACAACATCGATGTGGGGTGCCAACAACCCCAACTTGGCTTGATACAAGTAGTTAAATCTGTGCAACATTAAAGCTGAAACTTCAATAGCATTAGTCTTTGTTGAAAATTTGTAGGTTGAGACTTCAAATCACAAGGGTCATATGGATCTTTCAAACAAACTGCCACTGGATGTCATTCTCTCTCTGTGTCTGTCTCAAGGGTCATATGGATCTGTCGAACAAACTGCCACTGGATGTCACTCTCTCTCTCTCTCTCTCTCTCTCTCTCTCTCACACACACATTATTTGTGTAGAATTTTTCTTTAAAAAAAAGGTAAATTACAAATATACTTGCTGGGATTTATTTAAATTACAAATTATTCTTGTAATTTTAAAAATTACATTATGCCTACTAAAATTTCTAATTTCATAATAAATAGGTCTTTTTATTAATAAATCATTAAGTTAATTAATAGTTTTTAATAATATTAAAATTTCATGTCAATTAATAATTTAAATAATTTTATTATTGTATAAGTGAAGAGTTAGAAATTTCACTTTTTCAATTAATTTTGTTAAATAAAAAATTTCGACAGGGAGGTATTTGTAATTTTGCAAACCATAGGAGCAATTCATATTTTAAGCAAATATCAAGGAGTGTATTTGTAATTTACCCTTAAAAAAAATGGTCCAATTGCCTATTAATTTTCTTTAAGAACTAAATAATAACAAAAAATTAGAAGTTTCAATGCACATTTTATATATTTTTATACCATATTAATTTACTAGTGTACACTCATGCCTAAAGGCATGGTGTAAATAAAAATAAGTAAACAAAAAGGAGAAAAAAAATTAAATAAATAGAGAGGAAAATAAAAAAGGGAGGAAAATAAAAAAAAATAAAAAGAAAATGAGAAAGGTAGGATCATCGGATCATTCATGAGATTATTCATGGAATCATGGGAGAGTAGGTGAGAAAAAAAAAGTAAGAGAGAGAAATGAAAAATAGAAAAAGAATACATATACATCATTCGTTGTTTTGTAATTTGAACAAATTTGAATCCCAAATGTCCTAATAGGACAAAAATATGTTAAAAATTCAAAAACCATTCTACTTTACTATATAGATTTTAATATATTTTTATAAATGTACCAACATTAATCACCACCCAATAATTGTTCCACAGCATTTTCTTAAAAACAAATTCTATTTCATTTTTCTTTTTCCTTTACTTTTCTTGTTATAAAAGATTCAAACAAATGCTACTGTTCATACAATAAACTATATTATCCGTTCCAAGTCTAAACAAAATGAAAAAGGTCTGATCTGCTTTTAATGAGTAATTTCGTGCAAGATTGGAAATTGATTAATTCAAATATATAATTATCATTAAATTGTAAATTTTAAAATCTTATTCCGTTTGTTTATGTAGAAATCATTTTCTAGAATTTTTTTTATTGAAACCTTTTTATTTTTTACCAAAAAAAAAAAAAAATTTATAGAAGGTGATTGTTTTTTATGTAGAGTTGAAACCTAATGATTGTATTAGTGGTGATGGTTGAAAAATGATAATGGTGGTGATGGTGATAATGGCAATGATAATGCAGGGGTATTAATAAGACTTTTGATTCAGAAAATACAAAAGTGAAAAACAATTTTCACCATAATAAATTTATTCTCTCGTGATTGTAAAAGATGTTTTTTAATTTCTTTTTTCATCATACAAATATTAAAAAAAAAAAGATCATCGAAACAAATAAAATATAAACTATTTTGAGTCTAAAATAAAAATTAATTAATGTAAATCTTTTATAGCCATTTATCATAAAAATTAAAAAATCTACATTCTCTATTCATTGAATAAAAAGGATTTAAATTCAATTTAAACATGCAAGTATATGATAATTCATGATGTGAAAACTCAGCTGCCAAGATGGTTCCACCATATCATATTATTTTAATTCATACATAGGTGTGGCGGTGGTGGTGACCATTAGATGCCTCAACGCCAATGTGTGTTTAACACAAAATCAGTGGTACCCAATGGCCATTACAGGTGGAAATAATGAGAGGGTAATGTTGTTTGGACCAGGGGATTCAGTTTAGTCCATTAGGGATTCATTTTACATCTATTTTATTGATTTAAATTGTCAATTTTTAGTACAATTCGAGTAAATTATGCATGTAAAAAATTAAATTGATTGGATGTCAATAGTTATATGTTTAGATAATATTTATTTTTAAATGATTGATAATCTATTTTTAAAATTATATTTCTATGTAATACATACAAATATATAATTATCGATATCATATCAATCTAATATTTTGCATGCATAATCTACTTGAAATGCATTAAAAATTAAACGGTTTAGATTAATAAAATAAATTCAAAACAGACTCTTAATAAGTCAAATCAAATCCTCTAATTCAAACATAGACCGGAGAGAATTTGCACCGTCTAATTTACATCACCAAAATGACAAAGTTGGATTATAAAATGTCAAATGTCATGGAGAAAAGTCCAATTTGCGCTGATTATGGATAATATAGATCTATATAGTCAATGCTAAGCCACCCTATAGATTGGATGTTGATTAAGAAAATATTTCATATAATATTTTTTTCTTGCATAATCATAGGCTAATTTATGATGGGTTTTGTTAATGAATATGCTTAGAGTATTCGATAAGAAGCTTGAAATGTTTGTATATAATACATGAGAGTTCGTGTAATATGACTTGGTTTGTAAAGTGAGTTAATTTTTTGACTTTTTAACTTTTTTTTAACTATTTTAGCATGAGGTTAAAAAGTCTGATTTGGAAATGACTTTTGTCTTTTTTGATTTTTTTGACTTTTTTATGAGAAAAATAATGTAATGATTATGGGTTGAATATGATACTTTGTTTTATTAGAACTACAAAGCCTATTTTATTTTTTGTAACTATTTTAACCACAAAACCACCCAAGTCCACTTTCCAAACAATGGCTATATAACGTACAATCAATTTAAACATTAATTAATAATCAATACTTTGAAGGCACTTGTTAATCAAACCCATTTATGATTACATACTTTTAGAATAGGATGGCATACAAGCCAAATTGTATTAAGTAGCCCGTTAATGAAGTTAAAAATTATATTTAAATTTAATATTTATTTTTTAAACCAATCAATTTAGAATGAGTCAACCATAAGTCAAATTCAAATAATTTTGATTTTATAATATTGAGCCAAACTAAAAACTTGATTGGTTTTCAGACTAAAAACTATTACTATCTATAAAAAAATAAAAATAAGTATTTGTGAAGAAATATTTTAAAGAGTTTTATATATTCATTAATATTATACTTTTTAAGTATATCTAAAAAATATAAATAAAAAAAACTTAAATAGGAAAAAAAATTATTATTAAAGATAAAAAAAATACAAGAAAAAAAAACTCAAAATTTGTTTTAAAAAAGCTAAACCAAATAAGGACATTCAAAATGTATTCAAACTTTGTTAATTTAAACAATAAGTTAATTTTAAATTAATTTTTAACCAATCAAAAATAGACTAGCTCAAATAACTTGATTCATTTTCATCTTATTTGTACACTTTCAACAATTCTAATATAGGTTAATTACACTTTTCACTTCTGTAATTTGATTCAAATTTTACTTTAACTCCTATAGTTTTAATTTGAACATATTGGCCTTTACATTTTAAATTTAGTTTTAATTTGGTATTTGTATCTAAATTGGATGTTAAAATTAATAATTTTGGGACAATCATAAATTTTTTAAGGTTTTAATTTGGTTATTCTGTCTAAATTGGAGGTTAAAATAATAATTTTGAAATATTTGTCAATTTTAAAAGGTGTACAAATGGACAAAATTAATAAAAATTTAGATGGAATGATTAAATTGAAACTAGAAAGTGGAGGAACTAAATTGTTCAAATTTAAATTATAGGGATTAAAGTAAAATTTAAGTTAAATTACCGGGATAAAAAAGTATAATTAACCCTTCTAATATGGACAAATATTGCAAGTAAATTGATACTTATCAATTGTTGTGCATGTCAAATTTTTGATATTTCGTACACATGATGATTTTAGGGTCAAGATGTGTAAGGAAAAGATTGGATAAAATCATATATGGACTCACATATTTAGTCCTATTATGTGTTTTGGAGTGTTTTTTTTTTTCTTTATTTGTGCAAACGTGGCTTAGTGGATGATATGGTTTATTGATAAAAATGATTTTGTTTTCTTGATTGGCTTTGTGCAACTTATACAATGAATTCTAGATAAGCTAGAGAGAGTTGACGTATGAAATTCATGGGTGTCTTTATTTACGCACAACATTTGGTTTGAAGACACACTATTAATTAGTTATTTTTTATTAAAATAATGACTTTATTTAAAATGACCAAAATGACCACAACTAAATACACACCTTAATTAAATACACATCCAAACCATAACCCTAGCCACCACTGCAAAGAATCCGAACAACAGAGCATAACAGACACAGTCTGAGCTCAAAACACCAAAAACAGGCTTTTGATTCAAGTGCTCAAAAATAAAAGCAATCTACACAAACCCACAAATTTCAATCAAAAAAACAAAAAACCCAGAACACTGAACACAAATGGGTGGAAAAAAAAGAAAAAAAGAATTGGGTTTAGAAGGCCACAACGCCAATTATAGTGATAGCAAAGGCAAGCAAGTAGACGAAGAAGGAGATCTGAAAGCTCTGCTGCCGCTAATGGCTGTAGCGTCGGTGGTAAGTGTCTAACAATTAGGGTTTTTTTTTTTTTTTTTTTTTGTGAGGTGTGTACTAAGTGGTGTGGGACTAAGGGCAAAAATGAAACGTTGGGGTGTGTGTTGAGAAAAATTATGTTTTTTTAAATTATTAAAGGTGTAAACTGAGTAATGGTGTGCCTTGAGACTAAATGTGGTGTGTAAATAGAGGTACCCAAAATTCATAGAGAAATTGACGTCCATATCCTTAATATTTCCATTTATTTGCAAAGCACCCAACGCTAATTTGGGAAATGTATTTAGTCCTCCTGGTGCAATTTGAAATAGTTTTTTTATTTGAAAGTTGGGAGAGGAATATTTTTAATTTTTACTTCTTAATTATCATCTTTCCAATATAAAAAAATAGAATTGTTTAGTGCAAGTTATTATAAGTTAAAAATAAATAATAAAAAAAAAACATAAGTTTAAAGCACCATTTTTTATATTTTCAATAAGGGTAAATTACACTTTGTCCCCTTTATGATTGGTCATTTTTTTATTTTGGCCTTGTAATTTTTTTTTTCACTTTGACCCTTCATATTTTAAATTTTTTTCAATTTACTTCTAAAGCTAATTTCTATTAAAAATTTGACAAAAAATGATACATTAACAGTCATGTAGTATAAAAATATTTTATTATATATAACTCACATCTTTAACATAAACTTAAACTCCAATATAATAATATATTTTTTATATTATGTGGTAGTTATTATGATATTTTCTATCTAATTTTAAATAGAAATTAGCTTTATGAGTAAATTGAAAAAAAATTTAAAATATAAAGGGCCAAAGTGAAAAAAAAAAAAAAAAAAAAACTGTAAATGTCAAAGTAAAAAAAAATAAAATTTAAGAGTCAAAATAAAAATGTAATCAAATATAAAGTGGAAAAGTATAATTTACCCTTTCGATAATAAATTTTTTAAGCTTTTGTGTTTTGTTGGGTGCACTGCGCTCTTATAGAAGCTGTATACTAGGATTTTTCTGTAATGGTTTTTGGCGCAGTAATCACCCCTAATATGATTTAAGTTTTACAAGACTATTTAACAAACAATTATTACAAATACAACAAATTACAATGAACTTTTAAAAGTGAGAAATAAATGACCCACATAACATATGAAAAATTATTTGAGTAGTGCTACATCCCTCTAATATATCATTTTATTTTGATTTCCAATGAAGTGGAAGAGAGAAAATAGTAAGAGGAGAAAAATGAGAAGGAAAGAATAGGATCTATTCCACATTCTCTCTGTCTCGACAGAATATGGAGACATAGAAGCACAGTGGGACAAGACGCACACACGACAAACCTGCACTTGAGTGTCAGGCGGAGTGAACGTCCTCCTCTAATGGGAGACGATCATGAATGAGACAAACGTGATAAACCTGTACCTAAGTATTAGGCGGAGTGGTCATCCTTCTCTAAGGATAGATGACTATGAACAAGACAAATAGAACAGATGGCGGAGAGAGAAGCTCTTAGAGGACAAGCAACCTTCTCCTATAAAAGGTGAGCACTATTCACCCTAAAGACATCCGAAATCTACACTCAACATATAATTCTATTTTCTTTTTCTCTCATAGTCCTCGACTTTACTATCCGAGAGGTTTTTGATCAAACCCTGATTGGGTAGCCTTACTGTTTGTTACTTTGTACAGATCTTCACTTCCTAGACCATGTTGGTCTTCCACGAAATTCTTTTCTTCTTTATAGTGCAGAAGTTACCTCGCATAATATCAATCTTCATATTCAATTAATTGCCACCATTAACCTTTCTTTCTTTTTTTTCCTCTTCATAATTTATTATTTTTCTAATAATTCAATAGAAGATTGCATCTAAAGTTCAGTGATAGATGAAATATTTGCTTTCAAAGCAAAAGGTGGAAACTATACGACATGAGGGTCTATGGTAGAAACTTAGGATTGGGGGATCCTGCTGTCATAGTAGGATCCAGGGGTGTAAAAATGGCCAGTAGCCGGCCCAAAGCTCGCCTGCGGCCCGAGATGAGCCCGACCCATTTAGGCACACTTTAGGCTCAGGCCTGAGCCCCTAGGCTAGGGCCTGGGCCATTGTTTTGAAGCCCAGCTCCAACCTATGGGTCCGCCCCCGTGGCCCAGCCCATTGGCCCGCTTAAGGCCCTGCCCGAAGCCCACCCTGGGCCAAGGCCTAGTGTATTTTTTAATGGAAAATGATAAAATTTTCTTAGAAAAAAAATTAAAAAAACAAAAAAAAAGTTTGGCCCACCCAAGTCTGAGGCCAAGTCCATTGGCCCGCCCATGACCGAGGCCAAGTCCATTGGCCCAACCCAAGGCCCGAATACCCACGTGCTTGGCCCATGGGCCTGGTCTTAATTTTTTGGTCTGTGGCTTGGCCCAGATTTTGGCGGGAGCCCGCAAGACCCGGGCCCTGCCGGGCCAGATTTACACCCCTGGATCTATGGTGCTTGGATAGGGGGTTTTTCTTAATTTTTTTTTAATAATTTAAACTGTTCAAATTGTAAAATTTATATATCATTTATATAAAAAAATCAAATTAATTGAAAATTCACAATTCCATAATCAAATTCAATTTGTTTTAAAAAAATTATAAAGATTATGTTAACTGTTTATTTTTTAAAAAATAAACATACTCTTGTTATTGAGTTATAGATTTTCAATCAATTTAATTTTTTTACATAAATAATTTATTCAACAAACTATATAATATAAATGATCCAAATTATTGAAAAAAAAAAAGAGTCAGTGGCATCATAGACCTTTTAGTCACAGCATCTTGATGCAGAAACTTATGACCCAAAATTTTTCCTTCTACGACGACATAGCTAGTCAGCTGGGCCTACATCTGACTCGGTGCTTAGTTGTCAAAATTAATCCATTTTAGTTTTAATTCGTTAAAAGAAAATGTTTGGACCCTCTCCTCATTAATGTATTAATGATTGATGTATTTAAATTTTTTTTTGAGTGTTATGTCTGACAGTGATCTGAATAGTTCATATCATTATAGGGGTTGTGAGATTGTGTTTTGTGGGGGTCTATCATTCATGCTCATCAAATTCAGTGCAAATCTATTTTCATTTTTAGGTTGATTTTTCTCCAATTTTTATTAAAAAATATTTGCGACTTCAAAAAAAATTTCACAATTCAATTCATAATGATATAATTTAATAAGTATTAATTTTTAATTGATCATATACTCAATTATATGAGATTTATCATCTTAACTACATCATTATATATGTATTTGTAGATACAAAATGTGAGTCTTTGCTATTGTTAATTTTTATTTGAGTTAGATGGTGCTATTTAGATTTGTAAGACTTATCATAAATTTTGTTTCGATAATTCAAATTATTTATGTTATAAGATCATTTATGTATATCATTTATAAAAATAAAAATAAAAATAAAAATAATTTGGTAATTATAATTTATTCATTGTATCGCATTTTTAAAAAGTGAATGATAAGTGTGTTTTTTGAAAATAGTTTATTTATTTTTTGGATAATTTACATTAACTTCTCTTGAGATTTAAAAAATACAGTAAACTCTACAGTTTTGATATAATTTTATTAAGTTCCATTGATATTTTAATCTATTTTTTTATTATTAATAATTTTTTAATTATATGGATGAAAAAATGATTGTGTCATCTTTTTTACAAGAAAATATATACTTTCCGTTATTTATTTTTATATTTTTACATCATCTGTATTAGTTTCAATCTATTTAACCTTATTAAAAGAGAGATCAGTATAATTATATTAAAATTATGAGATTTGTTATATTTTTTAAAAATTTTGGTGTAATTTATCTTCATTTTTTTAAACAAACTTAATAAAGTAATGAAGTACAATTTTTTTTTTTTTTTTTTCATAAAACAATATGCACCAAGTATCTTATAAAATCCAGTAAATAGTTTGGCTAATTAAAATAAAATTCATGATAAATTTCATTGGTCCCAACAATATCCCTCTGAGTAATATTAAAATTTTAGAAAGTTTTATCTTGAATTTATCCAAAAACACTGATATGTGACTTAAATTCATCAGCAATGCTATGGAGCTCTAAAGAAAGAGCACTAACATAGCATTAATTTGTCCTTTTCTTCACTGATTTTTGTCTTTTAGTTCACTGTTTTTTTTTTTTTTTTTTTTTACATGAGTGACAGCTCATTAGAGCTGTCCTTTGACAGCTCTAATTAGAGCTCCGGGGCAATTCTCTAAATTCATTTCATACTTAGACTTTTGTTCCCAAAAATATGTGACTTAAATTCATTTCATACTTAGACTTTTGTTCCCAAAAAAAAAAAAGTCTCACTTTGTTTGGTTCCTTTTTTCCAAAAACACTTTTTAAAAAATTATACTTTGTTATTTTTCGTATTTTTTTGTTTTTACTGATTTTTTTAATATTTTAAGCAAATTTTTTTTAAAACTTTTTAGACATACATAACATAAATATACCTAAAAAGTCAAAAAAATTGTGAAAAAAACATTTTAAAAATTTACTAAATACCAAAAACTAAAAAAAAAAAAACAGAATTCACTACATTTTTTTAAAAATATTTTTATGTATTTATTAATTTTTTAAAATATTTTTTCACAAATTTTTTACTTTTTAGATACATTTAAGTGATGTGCATCTATAAAAGTAAAAAAAAAATGTTTAAAATTTAAAAAATATTCACTAAAAACAAAAAAAAATACAAAAACCAAAAAAATTAATTTTTAAAAAATTTAATTCAAAAAACTCAAACCAAACATACTGATTTCATTTCATACTTGGACGCACACTACACTAATTTAACCTCCATCACACAAACATCTTATCCAAAATTTCTTAAACTCGTGAATTTGACATAGTAGCTTTTTTTTTTAATACCCCTCAATCTAAAATAGTGTTTGGAATAATTTAAATAAATATAACTTTTAATTTTTTACAAAAAAAAAATGTATAAAAAAATAAAAAATGATGTGATTTAAAAAAAAAAGAATAATTTTTTTTTTTATTGAAAAAAAGATAACAATATAGAGGATGCGAAATATGCCTAAATTACGGGTAGGGGACACGTCCTTTTTTTTCTGGCTAAAAAACAAAAAATAATAAAAAAATCATGACTTTTATTCCGCTTTTCACTGCACTTCTTCGTCGTCTTCGTCCACGGTGCGCATCACGGACGATATCGTACGATACAAAATATAAGTCCTCCATTGTAATTTCATCATAAACCAAGCCCTATAATTGGAACTACACTCCTCTCGGTGCAAGGTCTCTCTCCTCGGCTTTCCCTATAAATTCGATCTGTCGGTATCCACCTTATCATGCAATTCTCTCTCTCTCTAGATCAGCACAACACAAAGTAAGGATTCTCAAGTCTTTGAAGATATTTTCTTCTCTGTAATCTGCAAAACTCAAATCGACTCACAAGGTATATCTACGAACCTACACACTTATATATAGTATCTTTTAATCTGCATTTTGATGTATATATATGTATATATAATGGTGATCGTTTATCAAGTATGATCTCAACTTGAATCTAGAGATTGCATTCCACTGGATCGGTGTATTCTGTTTCTGTGAATCAAAAAATGGTGAGGCTGTTGTGTTACTTTATTGATCTTATTATGTGTGTGAAAGAATGGGCGTTTCGCTGTAGCATTTTGTTTTGTTTTGCATTGTCTATTTGTGATTTGATAATGCATTATAGAGATTCTTTCAGTATCTGCAAGAAGTGATGAAATTAGCAACTTTGATTCGTGCGCGATTTAATGTATTGATGTTGTTGATCAATTTTGCGCAGCACACTTGGTGTAGATGTGCATGAATCATAAAAACTGTAGGAATGCAACCGACGAATTGATTTTTGTGGAGTAGAGGTGCCTACTAGATTGAACACAGCATGTTGTGGAAATTGATTGTTAAAAGGCGTTTGTAACTAATTGAGTAGGAGATTTTGCTATATTAGTAGAAATTTCAGGTTTTTATTTGATAACAGTTAGTTTCGAAGTTCATGATTTTTTGAAAGAAAAAAATCAATAAAGAGAAATGGTACAATTTGGAAGATCATTTTCCTTGATTAAGTGCTTTGGAATTAATTTACAGATAGTCATATTGTATGAATGGAGGCTGAGAAAGACAGTAGTCCTGCTGTTTTTTCTTTCTTTGATTGATATACTTCTACATTTCAGATAAATTGTTCTGCAAACTCGGGAACATAAAGTGATAAAACCTTGGCTTTTTTATTAATTGGATTGATTATTATTGCATTGGAACTGAAAAATGTGGTTCTCAAGATTCAGTGATCCATGGTTATTGCCAAACTTTATAAATTTACTCTGTCTGATCCCAGATATGACTGGATTTGTTCGGATTAACGAGGACATTATGGTAGCATGTTGGATGTGTCTTGATTTATGTACTTAATTTCCGTATAGGAATTGCTTCATATCATTTTCAAGACACATCGTTTCTTTTTTATTTATGGTATATGTATTGGTTTCTTATAACATCAATGGATAATTGCTGGAGTGCCATTTGAACTACATGCATTCATATTAATTGGTGAATCTCCTTAATTTGACTAACCAAATGGCCGTTGATAGAGTTGAGTGGAAAAGAATGATTCATGTAGCCGATCCCATTTGATGAGACTTAAGGCTTGGTTTGGTTCGGTTCGGTTCGGTTCGGTAGAGTAAAAGAATAGAAAGTCTAGCTTTATATGCAAAGGATGCCAACTGCCAGCATGCGCAAGTTATTAATATCTTATTTTGAACAGTTATCCCTTGCATGACTCCACTGATCTTTATTTTTAAACATGCAGGGTGTAGGAGGTCTCACCACATGGGTTCTACTCCTAAATCAGTTGCTGATTTGATAGAAGCTTCATCAGGGGCTCATTTTTCTGGATTTCACTTGGATGGGTTGGATCCAAGAAATTCAGAGTTGGAGCAACCAACAACCTCAGCTGCAGAACATTTGCATAAGCAACCTTTTGTCATTGGTAAGTGGAGCAAGAGATCTTATGTAATATTTGTCATATTTTCTTATTGACTGCATTGCATCTAGGCTTAACTGAGGAAAATCATGTTTTCAGCTTTCAGCACTACATAACATTGAAATGAATCTTTAATTTGAACTGTTAATTCACCATTGAGCATAAATATTGGAAATTGAGATGCTAGTCAGTTATGTTGATCTTAGAGAGATGGAGGATGGGCTTGTGGTCGTGGACTTTCTCATGGACATGTAAAAAGTAAAATTAGGAGCATATGGAGATTAATGGCTGGGTTAGGTTGAAGGCCTACCAAACTCTACTCGTAAGTGCTTTGTTTGCTGCAGTTGGTTGCTCAACCCAAGCTTGGCTAAGACTGGATTAGTCATTTTGTATCTGTGATTGAATTTAGGGGTGCTTGGCTTTCTCTCATGTCAATTGATTAAACTTATGCTAAAGCTTGTTTTATAGTAGGGAAATGTTTGGGACCCCCTTTGGGGATGACCCCCACACCCCAAAGTGATCCTGGCCCTCCATGTATGTGTGAAGCCTACTTATGTATGTGTGGGGTTCACATCATGAGTGGTCCAGATTTGTGAGGGTGGGGGTCTCAATCACCACTCTTTATAGTATAAGATGTCAGATATGTGGAATCCTGTAGTTATTCTTCAGTTGTATGTTGCTTAACTGAGTGGTTCGACCAACTGAGGGAGGGCAGATTGTGGAGTATTTGGCCTAAGGGGAATTGCAGATCGAAGGTCCATTGATGAGTAAAGGAAAAGAGACTGAGGTTGGGCTGTAGAAGTTGGGCCATTGTATTTGTCTTTGATCAAGGGCATCATGCCTAATTTCCCATGGTATAAAATGATTTGTGGATGGCTCTAAGGAGTTAACATTTATCAGTGGGAGGAAGCTTTTAGCGAAGCATTGGCTTGGGTGATGAGGAGAAATAAAGGCTTTAGAAATTACCTTACTTGCTTATCAAAAATAAAAAATAAAAAATTTAGCGCTGAGTCTATTTGAAAAAAAGGTGGGGCTTGAAAGTGTGTAGAGGGTTGAAGTGGGGGGTGGGTGCAGTTGGCTAAGTGAACGACTGTGAGGGAAAAGTAAAGAACTTGTATAGTTAAGTACACCATGTGGAGAAGTTGGGATGGGGGTCGTTAATAAGGGAAATGGTTTCTGGAAGGTGTTAAAGTGGGGATGCTAATCTGGAAAGAAAGATTCGATTAGAGTTTATGGTGTTTACTGCGCAAAGTTATTGATTGGAGCTTTTTCAAGTAATGTGTTTCTATTGGCAATTCTGCTGGACAGGAGTTGCTGGAGGTGCAGCATCAGGAAAGACTACAGTTTGTGATATGATTATTGAGCAACTTCATGATCAGCGTGTTGTACTTGTTAACCAGGTATCGCCTTTTTCTTTTTCTTCTTTGTATTCTTTTTCTTAATTTTTTGAATTATTTTCTTCCTTTTCAAGTATTGGACTGGACACTATGAATTGATTTTTCTAAGTTACTTAACATCATCCATTGGATTGTAAGTAATTCCCCTTTAAGTTCTATCACAAGCCTCTTTTTTCCCTCTTTTTTCATCAGTTGGGGGGTTGGTAGGGCTGTTAGGTAATCATCAACTATTTGTTCCCTGAACTGAAAGTATTCAACTGAGCTTCACTTGTTCTCTCACATTGCCATCACATTATCCTTTAATGGCTAAATAGGATAAACAAGAACGGCATGCTTCTTGTTATCTGCATACTTCAAGTTGTACCTGAGCACACAAACACCACTTAATAGGGCTCAATTTGTGTTTGTGATTTTTTCATCAGCTCACCTATGCTCTTCTTCAATGTCTCTCTCCTGCCGTGTGTGTGTGGATGTGTGGCTGTGGATGTGTCTTTTATCAGCATACAGAATTGAAGTTTCATCCACATTTCCATACATTTGCCTCCCTGAATTTACAACAGTTGATCACCACTTCTCTTTGATTTCTTTGATGAGGTGATTTATTTTTCATTGCAAATAAATATCTTGCTGTGGATGATCTGGCAGGATTCTTTTTATCACAATTTGACCCCAGAGGAACTTACAAGAGTTCATGAATACAACTTTGACCACCCTGGTGAGTTTTGCATCTGGAATTTGATGATTGCATTCTTTGGTTTTGCTCGTTTTCTAACATGAATTTTTAGTTGATTTTTCAATTTCTTCTTAATCCTAAACAAATTTTTTTTTTTTTTTTTTTCATTTGTTGTTTGCAAAGAATGTGAACTTATGAAAGTGGGCATCTGGATTAGTAGTCACTGTATTTGTACTTATCAACTGGCTGCCGTGACTCGAACATTCTTCTGGTGTTACGTCATTGAAAATTCTTTGAATTACTTTGTTTAGGGCCCATTTGATAACGCTTCATTTTTTTATATAAGCATGTTTGATGATTGTTTTTGCTGCAACAGTAGTGGCAATGGTTTCCAAAATTTTAGAAAAAGTGAAGAATTAATTCACTTGTGTTGGAAATAAGTTTCCAAGTCTTCCCTCCCTTGGCTACTCCCCTCCCCTTTCCAACCACTCCCCCCACCCACAAACGCACACCCCCCCCCCCTCCAGAAACCCTTCAGGGAAACTCTCCCTCCTCCGGCAACTCACCAAATATGTTCTCTTATTTTTATTTTCAAAACATCTGTTTGTACCAAGTATCTTTTCTGTTCTTGTTTTTTTACAAATAAAAGAAACAAAATAAAACATTTTTTTATGAAATGAAAATTAGCAACGTTGCCATAAGCAAACCTTAGTTTATGTGCTCTTTGTTAAGATTTAATTTTCTTTTTAAATTTATAAGTCCAATTAAAAGTTGCAAACTGATGCTTACCAAAATTTTCCATTGAAGTTATTGTCTCCTTTTTCCTTCCAAATTTTTATTTTATATTTTGCTGATGAGGAATTCCATCCCACATCTTTCAAACTTGAACACTGGGTTTCAATAACGTGGACTTGTTATATCTTGAGGCTTGGATTATCATTTTCTGGACCACTAACATGCTATTTTGTTGTGACTATGTTGTTGAAGCTTACAACTTGTTCATTTATTTGACAAATAATGTATGTAGTAATTGTTCACTCTGTGCTGGCAATTTATGTAAATCTGATAAGCTACATGCTGGATTTTTTTTTTCGTTTTCATTTTAATATGTCAATTCTTTACTTCATCAGATGCATTTGACACCGAGCAACTATTATGGGCTATGGAGAAGTTGAAGCATGGGCAAGCAGTAGATATTCCGAAGTATGATTTCAAGAGTTACAAAAACATTTTTCCAGCTCGAAGGGTATACTTCTTTAAACATGGAGGATAAGAAGCATGTAATTTTATATATAGATGATGTTATTTTAATGAAATTTCTAGAATAGGTGAATAACCATCGAGTGGCTTTTCTCTCGACTTGCTACTTGTTAAGTTAACAATTTGTTTTTAAGGTGTTATCACTTTATTTATGTCTAAAACTTTATAGTCTTAAAATATTCATCAACTCACTGTGTGTTCATAAGTTGCCCGCTCTTTCATTTTTGACATGCCCTTTTTATTAGATGTGTTTTAGACAGTAATTCCCATGCGGCTATGATTTATTTATTTTTGTTACTGTTCTACCCAACTCACTGTCATTTTGCAGCATTGTTCTAATGCTATTATTAGTGTTCGTTTACTCTCAAAAAAACGACCGGGTCCTGAAGTTGTAATTGGGTGGAATCTAATGTACGTGCTTTCAACTTTTGTGTTATTGCCAATACTAACTACTGATGCCATGATATTTTGCTAGGTAAATCCCTCAGATGTGATAATTTTGGAAGGCATTCTCATTTTCCATGATCCTCGTGTGCGAGATCTAATGAGTATGAAGATTTTTGTTGATACAGGTTCCTTTCTTCCTTTTTTTTTTTTTTTGATAAGTATTCTTATTTTATATTCATATTTTTTTTCATCAGAACATAAGATATTTCTATTTTGTGTTTTCTTCCCCTTTTGTGCTTGGATTCATTATATTTTGTATTTTATAAGCTTATCATGTTTGACTTGTGGCTGTGTCATGTTGTTGTTAGTTCAACATCCAGAGATCTATAATGCCCTATATTTACATATTTATAGAAAAATAAGGTTGTATTGTAGTTTGATTGGTTTTCATATCTTGAAGTTTTTCCCCCCATCATTTTGGAGTGAGAATATTTGCTTATAAGAGATTATAGAGGATATTCAGTTAGGTATTGTTGAAGTTGGGTTTGCTGATAGATTCTTGATATGAGTTGACATGCAGATTTTCAATGAGGGTTTTTCAGCTGAGTTTTGAAAACATGAACTGTGATAAATGATCAAACTAGGTTCAAACTAAATATTTTTTTGTCTTCTGTGACATCCATCTTTGATTGATTTATCATGACAATCTTTCGGGTCACTTCATACTTCATAGTGTTGCTAAGTTGGACTGTTAAGGTTATGGTCTTAACATTTGAAAATTTTCAGTGCAGATGCTGATGTCCGCCTGGCAAGGAGAATAAGGCGTGATACAGTTGAAAAGTGTAGAGATATCAATATGGTACTTGATCAGGTTAGCAAGGTTTCATTTTCTCTTTCCAAGCACATTTTTTAAGAAAAAAATTTGCACTTATTTTCTGAAGAAAGTGTGTTTTTTGTAATTTGGTTCAATTTCAAGCTATTTTTCCATATATAACTAATTAGCTTTTATGCTCTTGTTCTCATTTCCTTTGTTCCACATTCATGCTGATACTCATTTAATTTTGATCTTGTAATTTTTGTGTTCATCTATTTTGTATTATATTAATTAAGAGTTCATTTTTCATGCAGTATTCAAATTTTGTGAAACCTGCTTTTGATGACTTTATACTTCCAACAAAGAAATATGCAGACATTATCATTCCCCGTGGAGGAGACAATCATGTAGCTATTGATTTAATTGTCCAACATATTTGTACAAAACTGGGTCAACATGATCTTTGTAAAATATATCCTAATCTTTATGTCATTCAGTCAACTTTTCAGGTACTTCTTTTCTTGCACTACTTGCTAATTTAGTCCATGCGGGAAATACATCCTAATGTAGTTTATTGTTTTTGGAGGGGCTATATTCCTGCAGTTCTATATTTTCAGTTAATTTTAAGCTCAATTTCCTAAATTATCATAATTTATTATGAGTTTTGGTTTTCTCATTCAGATTCGTGGTATGCATACTCTTATACGTGATGCTGAAACAACAAAACATGACTTTGTTTTTTATGCTGATCGTTTGATTCGTTTGGTGGGTATTCGTCGCTGTGAGATAGGTCCATTTGATAGTTCTTGATTTTCTTGTTATGACCATTTCTTTATCTCGCCGCTTTTACCCTATTTTATCCAGGTTGTTGAACATGGTCTGGGGCATCTTCCATTTACAGAAAAGCAGGTGATCACTCCAACTGGTAAGCTGATAATATTATTACTTAACGATCCTATATTTTCCATTATTTATACTTCAGGCCCTCCAAGTTTCTCTTTCAGACATTTTAATGCATCTTTCTTTTAGTATTGTGTATGTTCTGCTTGCTTTCTGTACCTTTCTTTTGTATGCCCACAAGGGGTATCGATTATTTGTGTGGCAATGCAAGTATTATCTCATTTGTTGGTTTGTGACATCTACTGTTTGTGTGAATCAGGTTCTGTATATACTGGTGTGGATTTCTGTAAGAGGTTATGTGGTGTCTCCATAATTAGGAGGTATTTATATTTTCTTGAATAAAATTATGTTCCTGTCCTTTTGTCTTCAAAAAATAACATCAAGGAATTAGTTACATATTTGTAGTCATCTAATAACTAGAATATCGCTTACTGTGCCACAGTGGTGAGAGTATGGAAAACGCTTTGCGGGCATGTTGCAAAGGTATTAAGATTGGGAAGATTCTTATTCATAGAGAAGGTGACAATGGACAACAGGTTTGCATCTCTCTCTCCCTCTCCCTCCCTCTCCCTCTCTCTGCATCTTGTACGTCTGTTTTCTAATACATTGACAGTTACATTAACTGGTCAATTTCTAAACAGCTGATATATGAAAAACTGCCAAAGGACATTTCAGATAGGCATGTACTACTATTGGACCCTATCTTAGGCACAGGTTCGTATGTTCTCACAGAGAAAACTTCCTGTTGTCAAACTTTTCTTTTTTATTTTTAAATTTTATTTATATATGTGTAGATCGCGCGCACACATTGTTGAAAAAGTGAACAAAGAAAATATGACATTCATGAGAATGCCCATGTTCTCTAGGCTATGTTTAGTGATTTTACGAAAGGGGAGGAAAAAGGAAATTTTGTCAGTTTTCCCTTCTCATTTAGTTTCCCCCACAAATCCCTACTCAAATCGGATTTGATTCAAACAAGGCCCTAAGATTGTAACAAAGAAAAAATGTGACTGCTCTATCAAGCCACGGTTGGATCACTTCTACCCTACATCTCACAGTTATTGTCAACAGCTAGATTTTACTTGTTACCTGAAATGAAACAACCCTAATTTGGATGAGACTTTTCTCTACAGACTAGGTAATATTGTTCTAATTATTAAACCATTTATTTAGGGAATTCGGCCGTTCAAGCTATATCTTTACTGATTAAGAAGGGTGTTCCAGAGTCCAACATCATATTCCTTAATCTGATCTCTGTAAGTTTGTTAGGTGCACCTTTTATTATGAGAGTTCTTTTTAGCTTCACTAACACGACTTGCTGCAAAAATTATGTTATAAATTTCAATGTTCTTTTAATGCTAGGCACCTCGAGGAGTTCACGTGGTTTGCAAACGTTTCCCGAGAATAAAGATTGTGACCTCAGAGATTGAAACCGGTTTGAATAAAGATTTCCGTGTTATACCCGGCATGGGTGAATTTGGTGATCGATATTTTGGCACAGACGATGATGACGATCAACAAGCAGTGGTGGTTCCTCCACAATAATTTTGGGAGAGTTTGTTCACATTTTGTTCGTTCCATCCTATAATCATTTGCCAACAAGGATCACTACCGGAGAGTTATATTATAGAGTAGTGAGCCGAACTTGTTTGATGGACATTCTCGGTTTTTTTCAAGTAGTCTAGACTCCATTGAACTTGAAAGTTAATTTTATCGTTTTTCAATTGAAATATAAAGAATACGGGGGACTGGTTTTGAGCAATATGTTATGGGTTAATATAATATATATATATTTTTAAAGGTGGCAAAGTTTTATATGTGGTTGCATATATCCATTTAGGCCCTGTTTATTTGGTGGGATTTGACCCATGGATAGAACTTCGTATCCATTCTATGGAGGAATTTATTGTTTGGTTAGAAATTAATAGTCTGAATTAGGAGCTCAACCGAATTTTTTGTTCTTCATATATGGAATTATTGTACCATGGGGGGTGGGATATAAATAGTGGGATGATAATACTATAAGATTAAGTTATACAAATACACTTTTGTCCTCCAAGATTGGGAAGATTCTCATTTCATAGTCCTTTCTTAGTTGGCCTTGTGGTTGTAGGGGCTAAATAGAGGGTTTTATTTAAATTAAATTAATTTCTATCAAGTTGGAGCATCAATTGTATTTAAATCAATTGGTTGGTTGGAACACCAATCGTACTTGCCCTGAAACACCCAATAATTTCTGTTGGCATGGTCCGTCACTTCCCCAATAATTTTTATAGCTAATAATTGTCCAAATCAACAATGAATGAGACTCCTAATTTTGGGGATCTTTACGACTTTCAAAATAATCTGGATTACTCACGTGAGAGAGATAGGAAAAAAATAAAATAAAAAAGATACAGAATAGTTCAAATCATTTAAAAAATCGTAACATCTCCAAAAATGGGTCTCAATTATTTTTGTTGTCCAAATAATTGTCTTTGGATGTAGCGCGCAAGTTGAGTGGGATCTAATTAGAAGGGGGGAGAGACAGAGGTGGTAAGTTCCAAAATATGGCTTTGGCTTTGGGACGTGTAGCTCTTCTAGTTCGAGTTCAAAAAAGAAGAATATGTACGAAAAAGTTTAAAAATACAAAAAGTTTTAAACATAATATGTGTATATTTTGTGTTTGGAATTTATTTTTTGTATTCTTAACACAATCCTATATGTACAAGTGGATGAGGAGGGTCATGAGCTTTTCCACACAAATTTGTCTAGAGGAAACTAGTTTGGGGATGGATAAAGTTGAAGCAAATGCCATATGGCAGGGACAGTGATCACTCATTCCTTCATCCCAGGATGATAACCTTTGTTGGGCTAATCTTATGACACGTGTTGATCAATCCTGAATTGGATCGAATAATTCCCCATTGGTATATTCCCATCAATAGATGTCATCTATATAGACTCCTCCCTGTGAACCTTTTCTTACTCCTATATTTCCCCTCACTTTCTTCCCCATCCTACCACCCCACTAGCCATGTCGGCCTTCTTAGGAAATTATGCAGGTTCTCTCTCTCTCTCTCTCTCTCTCTCTCTATATATATATATATTTATATAATGTTAAGCTAGGAATGTTATATCTCAATACCATCCATAACATAATCACAACTATAACGTTCATAACACAACAATAACAATTGCTTATTCATAACTCAAAGCAGCATAACTTATACTAGGCCTAACTTTTGCACAATCATATATTTCTCGTTTAATGTTATGTAGGTACTATTTAATGCAGCTTATTAAAATTATTTGTAGATTTTTTGTAAGAGGTTTGAGAATTAACTTTTTTAGTAATTTTTAAATTTATAAAAAAGATATATAAAAAAGTAGAAAGAATGATTTGATGTGATTTTTTAACTAAAAACTTTAGTTACCAAACAAGGCATTAATATGTATGAGAGTGATTCTTGTAACTATTACTTTAGCCTATGATACCAAATAATTCAAATAAGCTTAAATAGAGGAGTTGATTTCAATTTCTAACAGGAGAAAAATTACACCAAAACAAACCTTCGTCACGCAAAAAAGTAAGCTTTTAACTAGAGCAACATTATTTACACAAAATGGAACACAAAACTATTCTCAAGCCTATATTCCATTCTGTGTTTTGTTTCTATGCTTTCATGCTTCTAGTATTCATCTTTAACAATGTCTCATTTGTTTTCTCAAACTTCATGCTCTCTCTATAGAGGAACTAATCAAGAACGCCAAGTACATTGCCACCCCCGGCAAGGGCATTTTGGCTGCGGATGAAAGCACTGGCACCATTGGTAAACGTCTGTCGAGCATCAGCGTTGAGAACACCGAGCACAACCGCCAGTCCCTCCGCGAACTCCTCTTCACCGCCCCTAATGCCCTCCCCTACCTCTCTGGTGTCATTCTCTTCGAGGAGACCCTTTACCAGAAAACCTCTGACGGAAAGCCTTTCGTCGAGCTCCTTAAGGAGAACAATGTCATCCCAGGTACCAAAGTCAACCATAGCACTTGTTAGCGATACCCTCTATAAAATTACATTGTATAAAGTCTGAAAGTAGATTTTTAATAGGTTGCGTAGAATTTAAAATTGAGCTTCACAATTACTTTTCCTAATTTTTTTTGTCTACTTTTTCGTTTTTAGTAAAATTTTTAAAAAAATTTACTTTTATGTTTCACACTGCACTATGGTCACCTAAAAATTAGAAATATAAAAAATAAAAAATAAAAAATAAAATGAAGAAGACTACAAATTTGATTTTTTGATAGGGTATGTAGAATCTAAAGTTGGGTTTGGAGATTTTTTCTTCACAGCTTTTTTTTTTTTGGGTTGACTTTTTTCATCTTTTATGAACTTTTTAATCTTGACGAGCCCACTGCTCAGGTATCAAAGTCGACAAGGGTGTTGTGGAATTGGCCGGCACCAATGGCGAGACCACCACCCAAGGCTTCGACTCGCTTGGATCCCGGTGTCAGCAGTACTACAAGGCCGGTGCACGCTTTGCCAAGTGGCGTGCCGTCCTCAAGATAGGCCCCACCGAGCCATCCGAACTGTCAATCCAGCAGAATGCCCAGGGGCTGGCTCGCTATGCAAGGATATGTCAAGATTGGGGACTTGTCCCAATTGTTGAGCCAGAGATTCTAACTGATGGAAACCATGACATCAAGAAATGTGCAGCTGTGACTGAAACTGTGCTTGCAGCTGTTTACAAGGCACTCAATGATCACCATGTTCTTCTTGAAGGAACACTCTTGAAGCCCAACATGGTCACACCAGGCTCTGATAGCCCAAAGGTAATGCTAATTAATTACTTTGTGAAATACAAATATAAGTATTCCACTATTTGAACATGTACTTTCTCTGTCCACTTCAATATGATATTTTACAGTTTGAGATAAATATTTAGTTTATAGGGTCAGACTAAACTGAGATTTTGAGCTTGTTTAATTTTTAAACTGGGTTTAGATTAGAATGAGACATTCTAGCCTAGCCCAGTTTTATCTGTCCATTAATAAATTATTTAGTTTTAATATTATATTCTTCAAATACATAATAAACCAAAAAAATAATAAAAATAAGGAAAAGTGTATATAGGTTCTTTCCATTGCATAAATTCGAACATTTTTTTTTTAAGGTAATGCTTAAATTCAAACATTTGTTAAGAAACATTTGTTAAGAAGGCTAAATCATTTTTACTACTAGATTTTGTTAATAACGTAAATTCAAATAATTATTAAGAAAATCCCAATTCATTTAATAGCTTTCCCAAAAAGAAAAAGAAAAAGGAACATGTATATTGGATTAAATGGTGAACTTGAGATTTAAAAGTTGTTTTAAGGTCAAGTTTGAGATGGTGGGCCTCGTTTGGGAACATGTTTTTTTAGTAATTTTTCTGGCTAAAATATGATATAAAAAAAACTAGTATGTTTGTGATAACTTTTTGACTTTTTACAAAAAAAATGTATAAAAAATAGGAAGAAAAAGGAATATTTCACTTTTTGGTATAGGTTGTTGAATTTTTGACATTTTTAATAACTTTTTGACTTTTTAGCTAAAAAAGCCATTTGCCAAACGAGACCCAAATTTGAGTCGAGTTGGGTTGGGCTAAGCTTGGGACAACACATATGTTCTTCCTATGTACGGTAAGCTCGGCCTAACCTACTCTACGACTATCCTTACGTATGACTTCCGCCATGCTAGAAGTTTCGTGCACTGGTATTGCTATTTTTACTATAGGAAGATGTATGTTGTTTTAACGGTATTTTGAAACCTTCATTACAATTTATGATTTCACAGGTGACACCTGAGGTGATCGCCGAACACACAGTTTTAGCATTGCGCCGAACAGTTCCACCTGCAGTACCCGGGATTGTGTTTTTGTCAGGTGGGCAAAGCGAGGAAGAGGCAACCCTCAACCTGAATGCCATGAACAAGTTAGACTTGTTGAAGCCATGGACACTTTCGTTCTCATTCGGACGAGCTCTGCAGCAGAGCACACTCAAGACATGGGGTGGGAAGAAGGAGAATGTTGGGAAAGCTCAAGAGACATTCTTGCTAAGGTGCAAGTCCAATTCTGAGGCCACTCTGGGGAAGTATGGTGGTGGTGGTGGTGGTGGTTTGGCTTCTGAGAGTTTGTTTGTTAAGGGTTACAAGTACTAAGAGCTTTGTTTGTGAGGGAATGACAGATTGGTAACCTGATATATGACCTTGTATTTAATTTTTCCTCTCTTACAATGCTCAATTTTCAATACATATTCTACAGATGATGTTTTTTAATTTAATGTAATCTATACTTCTCAAAAAAGAAAAAGAAAAAGAAAAATTTATGTTGTTCCAAAAGCATTCCTTTGTTATATCGTATTCAATGTGTGAGAGAGAGAAAAAGATTTAATATGAGTATGATAGGTATTTAAATAAATTGTTTATATCTTATTTTAATTTTGAAATTCAAATAAGTTTTAAAAAATTGATTATTCAGAAGTGAGGGAATGATATTTTTGGCTTATACATTTTGAAATACTAATTCCATTTTAATATTAGAGAGTAATTGGTAGAAAATTGTGCATGACAAATTTATATTAGGGATTCAAAAATATTATTTTGAAAAGTATCTAAAAAAGTAATGTTACATAAACATAATGATATGATATTTTGTGATCCTTTTATTTATAAGAGGGATTTACATTACAGTAGGACAGTTTTTTTTTTTTTACACAAATAAGGAGGGGTACAAGTCACACTTGTATCTCCACAACTTCTCACTTGCACACTATCACACAATCAATTACACCTCACATATTTTTGTAATTTTTTTTTCTATCTCCCACTCTCTTGTAATTCCCTATATTTATAATGAAAATATCTACCATTGTCCTTTGTAATTTTATAAATGTTATTATCACATTATACTTGTAATTTTTGTATAAAAATTCAGTTAACATATTGTACAGGAGTCAAATATCCGACGTTATCTGCACTCTTTGTGTCCAAGCTACGCTTTCCTTCGACTGACCTGAGAACACAAAGATGGTGAGCTACCCAGCAAGTGATTGCTGGAAAGCCCCTTCGACGATCAAGTTAGCACACAGAGAGAGCGGGAAAGGAGAGAGAGAGAGGGAACAAAGTGGTAGGTGAGCTTTGATCAGAGGATGTTCTAGATTTGAGTATAGAGGCGCAGCATCATTTATATAGTTTCTGCGCGCGCCTTTGCGTCCATTCCCCTCTAGATGCGTGGACCTACTTTCCTTTTATGTTCTCCCACGTGTCAGTGCTTATATAGCTAATCACCAAATAATTAAAGCGCCAAGCGGTATTGACGTCTGACAGACGGAATCTTTTTCCATGATCCGTTATGCAGCGTAATACTCTCCACCGAGTTACTCTTAGTACAACCCCACGCTATCACTTACGACCGTGCTACTTGTTTGGTTTCCTTGATAATTCCTCATCATGGGCTCAACCGAGGTCCGCAGTCATCATCGAGCTCCTGTTCGGTCGAACTTGATCTTCTAAGGACTAATCCCGTCAAACTCAGCAGAGCGCATATCTCCTCTGGGCTGGTAATCCAAAGTTGTTCCAACACAACCGGACTGAGTCCTCGGTCCAGCACGCACCCAATGTCTGACTGAGCAAGGACTCTGACTCCGGCCCAAACTAGCTCGGCCTAATATTAGGTCATAAACCTCCTTCTTAATTGCCCCCTAATTCTATCCGCTCCAGCGTGACCAGGATTACATTTATAAGACGGGCTCGCTTCGTTGCTTGATTGTCCATTATTTCAAATGGTCTGCTATCTTCGACCGCGCTAATCTTCGTGCTCGGCCTAACGACTTACTCGATTAGTGATTCATCTTTTCAGTCTATCGCTTTATGACTGACGCCGATCTCGTCATGGCCACGTGGCATTCATCCATTGGTCCCGTACCGCCAATATAGCTGTCCTACATTGTCCCTTTAGATTCAAATTTTTGGCGCCTTTTCCTTTCTTACATATATTGACACGCTTCTTCAGTCCCCTACATCCACTGTTCATCATCTCCTCCAGCGCAATCCGTCGATCCTGAACACCCAAGCCCCATTTTCTGCGTTCGTTGTCCCTATCAAAGCATCCATTTCACCAGCTTTTTGCCACTATTGCCTCCGGAACGCCCTCTGACAATTGGAGCGCCATCTGCATCTTCGATTTGGTAAGTTTTACACTGCTCTTTGTGTTTTTCGTCTGTTCTTCGTGTTTTCCAGTGTTTTCGAACTCCAATTCTCACATTCATTCACAAAGAAAGGTAAAAACACCCAAATAGTACCACGAATGGAATAGGGTTAGGTTTTTTGCGTTGCTTTTGACGTCTAAGAGCTCATGTGCCCCTATTTTCCGACTATTCATCATCTCCTATGATGAACAGGTGCGGATCTGGGTTCGGCCAGGCTCGAAGCATCTTTTTAATTTAAAAGGACTAGTTGACCGGGCAAATTTATTGTTCGTGGAGTAGGGGGCAGAAAAATCGGGATACTCAATACTCGGGTTATGCGACCGAGCTAATATCTGGCTTGCCTACACGGCTGAGCTAACCAAATAGGCCGAGCTGCCAAGCGCGCTTGATGTGACTGAGCTAAAATCAGGCTCATATGCGCGACCGCGTTGCCACTGATACTTGGTTTTTAACTGCAGACACCTAAGGGACCAGGCACACCAACACCAGGGTTCTCAAAGACTGAACAGCCATCGTGCACAGCTTAGTTAACTCAATTCTGCAGAGCTGAACAAGCCGGTCCTTTATGGGGCGCTACTGCTTCTTTGTAAACACGTTGGGCGCCTTGGCCGCATTCTGCGAGGAGTATGGCGTCCCCACCAACATACACTTGGAGCTCGGTGAAGAAGGAATAAATCCATGGGACAAATTAGAGGCTTGCCTCTTTACTGTATTAAGTATAGTTGAGGGAGGGTTGCGCTTCCCGGTGCAGCCTCTAATGTGCGAATTCTTGAGACCTACCGGGTTGGCTTCTACACAAGTATCCACCAACACTTTTAGGATCATAAACGGAGTGACCGAGTAGAATAATCGGTTGGGGTTACAGTTAGGATTGGCTGAGATCCTGCGTCAATACATGCTCAATCGGACGAAGGACGACTACAGTTACTACTTAAAAATAAGATCAGGCAAGGAGCGATTTGTGATCGGGACGCCGGATAAAGACATGCATGACGATGATTTTTTCTAGGTGACTGGCAATTATGAAATGGTCAATGTACCAGGTTGGTACATTAACAAGGACTTTAGTTCTTCTTGCAAGCTGAGCTTTCTGACTACTTAATTTTGACATTACTAATTGTGTCAAGCTAATTGCCTTCCTTTTGCAGCTATCGAAGAGTTACAAGCCAATTACCTCTATCCGAACGAAGAGGCGATCAAGGCCGTGCTAAGGTATCGGCACAAAGATTGCTACGAGCTTCTTGGATACGTACCGAGCTACGGTTACTTAGCTCCTCGCAAGAGCAAGGTTACCGATTTTCTCCGGGCTCCTTCTCCTTCGCCTGACCCAACTCTGCCAGACGTGCCCCTAATCCGATTGACCGAGGATGAAGAAATGGCAAAAAGGAGCCGGATTAAGAACCTAATCACTGCCACTTCTACCGAGCTGCTGAACGACCAACCTCCTGCACCAACCGTTGGCCAGAGCTCGGGGACCATGATCGCCTTGGCTTCTACGGTTACACAACATGCTGAGCAATGTTGGGCTAGTAAGAGGGCCCACTCAGCTAATTTGTCTATTGAGCTAGCAATTTAGCTCAATACTTAGCATGCAGCGACCGAAGTCGAACTGGTTCCTGCTTGGCAGCTGAGGTTGAAGTCTAGGGAAAGCCCTATCCCGGCCAACGCTTCTATGAAGAGGGACAAGGAACATCTCCTTGCCTTCGATCTTTCTACGTCCCTGCTTCTACCGGAAGACATGATAGGGACCAAGCACGTTCTGAACACTCAGCTTGTTAAGTCCGCGGTGAAATCGATGATGAGGGTAAGAGCTTCAAATTTGAAATTTTTCCAACTGTCTGCTCGGTTTGATTCTTGCTTGATCCAATCTTCTTTTGGTTTCCTGTAGTTTATTCAGAAGACCCACATTGTTAGCTTGCAGCAAAAGATAACCAAGCTGAACGCTGTTGGAAAGAATGTCTTGGCTGAGTTGGGCTGAGCAAAAGTTTCGCTCGAAATTGCGAATGCTAATAATGCAAGGCTGCTTGGTCAGCTTAGCAAAGCCGAGTAAGAGAGAGATACCCTCAATATAGCGATCCCGGTTTTCCCCTATCATTTGCTATATTCCAGACTCGAGTTCCATGGTTGTATATTGTTGTTTGTATCTTGTTTCCATCATTTGATTCTTTGTATTTGAGTTTTGGGATGTGTTGGGTGAAGTTTGGAGCAGGTTGGTTATGAGTTAGAACAAATGGTTGCTGCCCAAGAATTGGTTTCTTCGCTCGAGGAGGCTTTTTGCGCTCGAGCGAGGCTTGGGTATTTGCTTCTTCGCTCGAGCAAGAGTTCTTGTGCTCGAGCGAGGATTAAGGGTCTTTAGGTTTCTTTTCAAACGCAACTTTTGCTCGAGCGAGCTTTCTTGCGCTCGAGCAAGCCTAGTCTGGTGTGTTTCTTCGCTCGAGCGAGGACTCTTACGCTCGAGCGTGCGTCTGCATCTCTTTTTGACCTGAAGGGTGGTATTCTTCGCTGGAGCGAGCTCTATGTCCTTCGCTTGAGCGAGGACTCCTATGCTTGAGTGTGTGTCTGGGTTGCAGACTTGAAGCTCTGCATTTTTCGCTTGAGCGACGCTTCTTGCACTCAAGCGTGGATTACGTCTCCGGTCGCTCAAATGCCACTCCTTCGCCGAGCAAGCCACAGATATATCGATTCGAAGAACGTGATTCTACATCACTTTTTCATCTCCATTTCACTCCAAACCCTAGATCCGACTTTCTCTCTCTATAAACTCTCTCTCTCTCTCTCTCTCTCTCTCTCTACAAATACACTTGATCTAGAGTGTCTCTACCCTACTTCCTTTGTAAAAAAGGTAGAGTATCGTGTGGGCTATCATTTGATCCGAAAAAGTTAGACTTTAGAGCATATTGGGTTTTTCTCTTCATCTCCTTTGAGCTTCTCCATTTGAGGTAGAGATAATCTACTCATTTTTATGGGCTTAAACATAGATATTAGTCATTTAGTATAAATGGTGAGATTTGGTAATTTTGGAAAGTTAGGGTTTTGAGACTTGAAATGTTTGACAGAGGAGTTTTCTATCTTTGGACTTCATTGCATGTGTGAGGTCTTGAAAATGGGGATATTTGGGTAGAATAAAAGAAAATTTGGTCTTAGGATCAATGATTGAGAAAAGGGGAAAAATGCCCTAATCGAATTTAAATAATTAATTTGTATAATTAATTTGGTAAATTGTGGGAATATGAAATTGGGTTGAGAATCTTGAAATTGGGGGAAATTGTGATTGAATGGTGTAGTTGGATTGATAAATCACTCACTGATGGAAAATATAATAAATTATCTGTTTGGTAGATTTATTTATCTGTTTAGAAATAACTGTTTTGGGCTATCGGTGGAGGATAGTTTTGATTGTTGTAGACACTGCATGATGATTAGGGAAATTGAAACTAATCAATTGGATTATTTCATTGAATGTGACGGTGGAATTAACACATTGAAAATGTGATTGAATTGGTCATTGTATATGACAACCTGTTTGAATACATTATATATGTATATTGTTTGGAAGGAGATAGGGGATGTACTTCATTGTTTGGGAAAAGATAGGGGATGGACTCCATGGATAATTAAGTTGGCCGGAGTGTCTAGGGTAAAAGTCCCAAAATCTTATATATATTTGGGTGCCGGTTCCCTCGGATGTAGTTCCGTAAAATGGCAAGAAATGGAAGTGTTGAATGTTGTTGATTATTGAAGTGTTGATATATGAGTTGTAGTCCTATTTTAAATTGTTTGGATAATATTGAATAATGTAAGTTGGCTTATAAGTGTTAAACATTTATCAAATATTAATGTTTTAGTTAATTCTCATATTTTGTTTAGCATATCTCTACTGGGCTTTGGCTTACCCTACTTGGGACACCATTTTTCAGGAACAGGAGACATGCCGCCTCCAAGGTCTTAGCTTGGGAGGAGGTCTTGGAGTTGAAGACTCTCTTTTGTTATTTTGTTTTGATCTTAAATATAAATTCAAGCCGAGGGCTTTATATGTAAAGAGTTAGAACTCTTCTTTTGTTGTAACCAAGTGTTCACTTGGAAAGTTGTAAGCTTGTAGGGCATTTATTTTGTTGATTAATATGTACTACCCTTTGTATAGAACACTCTGATGAATGGAATACAACTTTGCTATCATATTTATATATCTCTCGAATGAATGTTTAATGTTATATTTTGAGGGCGTTACACTCAAGGCCGAGCTTAAGGAGGTAAAAAAGACGAAGGATAAGGTGGTGGAGGAGGCCAACAACCTTGGTTACAAAGAAGCATTGGAGAGCTACACAAAGCAAGTCGATGCTACCAAGGACATCTTTTTCAAGTCCGGTTGGAAGGCAGCTTACGAGAAGCTTAGTCAAGGACTCGAGACTGAGGTGTTCACCTCTCCACCCCCTACCTTCCTACCAGGTTACATGGTGCCTTATACCAACGACGTCTTCAACTCTCTGCAAGAGGAGGCCGATGAGAAGGACGTAGAAGAAGGTGGTCAAAACCAAACTGGCCAAGGGAAGCATGGCAATACGATTGCCGTAGTGGACTTGGAGGAGACCCCTATCGGAGCTGGGGACGAATTTGCTGATCTTCCCTCTCTCTTAGTTTAGATTTATGCTCTTTCTTGTTTTCTTTTGGAAGTCATTTGTAACCAGGCTGCTTGCCCCAACCTTGTACATTAATTTGCAATCAATGAAAAATTTTCAACTTTTGTGCTGCTTGTACTCTTGCAATGTATGTTGTGTCTTTATTACAGCCATGCTATATACTTGAACAAGGCATCCATTCATGTAACCAAGTAAATTATCCCGGTCATGATAGAAGTTGAACAAAACAACATTCTCGGCTGGGCAAAACAATTTACTAAGTGTTAGCCGGGCAAAAGACCTCGGCTAAACACTTAGAGTGGGATTAGACACTCGAAACTGACCAAGTCATCAACTAGTCTAGCCGGATAAAACACCTCGGCTTAACATTTGGAGTCGATTAGTTTTCCAACTCATATTGCCGGGTAAAACTCCTTGGCTTGATATTAGGAGTTGAACAAAAGTTGGATAAAAGTTGAACAATTCAGCAACTAATAACTGAGCAAAATCATCTCAGCTACAAGCCTGGAGTTGAATAATTCATCAACTCCAAAGACCGAGCAAAATCATCTCGGCTATAAGCCTAGGGTTGAACAATTCATCAACTCTAAAGATCAAGCGAAATCATCTCGGCTAAAAGCTTAGAATTGAACAATTCATCAACTCTCTCATCCGAGCAAAAATCACCTCGGCTAAATGTCTAGAGTTGAATAATTCATCAACTCTGATGGCTGAGCAAAATTATCTCTGCCAAAAGCCTGGAGTTGAACAATTCACCAACTCTTTTAACCGGGCGAAATTACCTCGGTTATAGCTTTGAGTTGAACAATTCATCAACTCTTTTGACTGGGTAAAATCACCTCGGTTGGAAAACAGTTGCCCCTTGTTCATTGTAATCCATTAACCATGACAAATTTTCTATGTACAGTAATTCATTTCTATTACATATAGTTTGTATAAATTCATATGGTGACTGAAAAGAATCATATTGGCAAATGGAGGGAAATGCTTGTCCCTTGCAAAAAATTACATCAAAGATTGAAACTAAAAATAATATAACTTCAAATTGGCCACGTTCCATGGCCGGGGTATTGCTTTGCTGTTGAAATCCTCTAGATGGTATGCCCTTTGCCCACCAAACCGATTATCTTGTAAGGTTCTTCTCAGTTTGCCCTTAGCTTCCCTTCGCCCGGCACAAGAGTGTTGCCCATTACCTTCCTTAAGACCCAATCTTTGACTTTGAACTGTCTGGGGTGAATTGTTTTGTTATACTTTTTGGATTGTTGGTATGCTGTGACATGGATTAACGCCTTTTCTTGACGTTCCTCTGCAAGGTCCAATTTTAGAGCAATGGCTTCGGCATTTAAGTCTGGTTCAAAATTTTCGCTACGGATGGTGGGTATGTCGATCTCCAGTAGGATGACTGCCTCTATGCCATATGCCAAAGCGAATGGTGTCTCCCCGGTTGAGCGTCTTGGCATAGTTCGGTAGGCCCAGAGGACATTTGAAAGTTCCTCGGTCCACTTCCCTTTGGCCTTTTCCAGCCTCTTTTTTAACCCGTCCAGAATTGTTTTATTTGATGCTTCTATTTGGCCATTCGATTGTGGGTAAGCCGGCGTTGAGTTGTAGAACTCTATCTTCAGCTCCTCGCAGAATCCTCTGAATAGTCTTCCATCAAATTGGGTGCCATTATTAGAGATTAAAGCTTTGGGGACCCCAAACCGTATTACCACATTTTGCCAGACAAATTTTTTCACATCATTTTCCTTAATTGTGGCCAAGGGCTCGACTTCGACCCATTTGGTGAAGTAGTCTGTCGCCACTATGAAAAACTTGCGGTTGCTCGGTGTGGTTGGGAATGGTCCAACTATGTCAAGCCCCCACATTGCGAAAGGCCAAGGACTTGTGAGAGGAAGAAGCACTCTGGCCGGCTGATGAATTTGGTGGGCAAACTTCTGACACTTCTTGTATTTTCTCACATATTTTTGTACATTTGTCTGTATGCATGGCCACCAATATCCTTGCGAAATAGTGCGGTAGGCTAGAGATCTCCTACCGATGTGACTCTCACACATTCCTTCGTGGATCTCAAAAAGAAAAGCATGGACTTTGTTTGGGTAAACGCACTTGAGGTATGGACTAGTGAATGACTTCTTATACAAAGCGTCGGATGGAGAGAGCCAAAATCACCCAGACTTTGTGTGCTTCTTTCTTGTCGGTTGGCAGTGTAACGCCCTCAAAATAAATCCATAAATTCATCCAACAATAGCATGCTTAGACATAAGAGAGTAAAGCATAAATATATTCCATCAAAGTAATCATTACAAAATGTATTACATGTTGACAACAAAAGTAAATACCCTAAGGGCTTACAACTTTCCAAGTCAATACTTGGTTACAAAAAGAGAGTGCTAACTCTATACAAAGGAAGCCCTTGGCTTGATATACATGTAATACAACAAAACAACAAAAGTAATCCCCGCCACTAAGCCTCCCAAGCTACGTCCTTGGAGGTGGCATGCTACCTATACCTGAAAATGACGTCCCATATAGGGTGAGCCACAGCACAGTAGAAATATACTAAACCAACTATAAACAATAACTAAAATAATAGCATTCTCCAGATGGTCCATACTTATATTCCAACTCATGTCATATTACCGTTTCATGACAATCATAACTATGTTACATTTCACTTTCCATTTCTTATTCAACTTTGAGTTTAAAAACAAGGCTCAGAACCTAGCCAAATAGTTTAACGAGATCATAACTCATTACTAAAATACTTTCGAAATTCATGACGGATACACATTTTGGTGTTGTATCATTTACACATAAACCACTTCCTTACTTTACAAGTGATACACATTTTGGTGCTATATCGATATAACATAGAAACACTTCTATACTCCACAATTGATAATGATATACATTTTAGCGCTATATCATATCAAACTCACACTTCCATACTTCACCATGATACACATTGTAGTGTTGTATCAATATCACACAAATTCCGATTTAGAGGTCCATTCCCTATCTTCTCCTAAACCGTGGAGTACATCCCCTATCTCCTCCCACACAATACAATGTATATAAACGCATATCATATACATAATCAATCAATACATAAAGTTAATGTATTTTTCAACCGTCATATTCGATGACACATTCCATTGATTAGTTTTAGTTTGCCTAATCATCATGCATTGTCTACAACAATCAAGACTATCCTCTACCGATAGCCCAAAGCAGTTATTTCTAAACAGACAATAAATGCACCAAATGAATAAAATATCAACATTCTTCTAGGTGAGCGATAAATTAATCCAACTACACTCTTTAATCCTAAACCTTTCCAATTTGAATATTTCTTATTCAATTTCTCATTTCCCAAAATTAATTATACAAATTAATTTATGAATAATTAGGGCTTTTTTTCATAATTACAATACCAACCCTAAGGTTCCATTTTCCTCAATAATCCCACACCAAGTCCATTTTCCAATGTATTACATACATAAAGGTTTTAAACTTTGAAAACCCCTCTTTTGAAAATTACACAATGACCCCAAACTTTCTCGAAATTACCTAACAATCCCCAACATATCGAAATACCAAAATTTAAAGACAAAGCTCATAAGATGGAGTAGGATATCCCTACCTCGAAGTTAGACTTCAAATGGAGAAGAAGACCAAAACCAAAGTGCTCCAAACTCCAAACTTTTCGGATCAAAACGAAGCCCTCGATGATCAACATAACTTTTACAAAGGCTGAAGGAAAGGAGAACACTCTAACTAGATCAAACCCTAGAGAGAAGGGAGTTCCTAGAGAGAGAAGCTCTCAAAATCGATTTTGGAAAAGTAAGAGAGAGAGAAGAAAAGTGAAAAGTGATTAAAAAATGCCTAACTGCTATCTGATATACGACACGTTCGCTCGAGCGGATAACAGGATGCTCGAGCGTCAAGAACAAAAAACTGGATCCGCTCGAGCGCAATAAGGCCCGCTCGAGCGCCAAGACACAAGAATAAAGTACATCCGCTCGAGCGCGAAAACCAATCCGCTCGAGCGTAGATTTCCCCCTCCCAGAACTTTCATAGACAAAGCACTACCTGCTCGAGCGTGAAAAACACACCTGCAGAAGTTTTGCAGAGGCACAAAATACTGGGAGTGTGTAAACTCCGCTCGAGCGCAAGAAGACCCACTCGAGCAGACACCCAAAAGTAAACTTCGCTCGAGCGCAGAATGACTCGCTTGAGCGTAACACTAAAACTCTGGGCAACAACACTTGAGACCAAAACTCAACCTACTTGTTCAAAACACGCTTAACACATCCTAAAAGTCAAACATATGGAATTAAAGGATGACAACAAGGTATACAACCATCAACTCCACGGAACCAACGTCCGGAACACAACAATTACAGAAAGGGAAAACTGGAATCGCTATAGGCAGGATTCTTTCTTTAAGGAAAATTATGATAGGGTCCATCTAAGAAGGACCTAGCTTGGTGCAGAGAATTTCTGTCTGCTCTGAGTCTTCAATGTTAGGTCTTAGGAGGAATTCAATCAGGAGAGGGTTGGGGATTGATTTGTCAGCCATGGAAGCCAAACCAGCCAACTTATCTGCCCGGCCGTTATCTTCTCGGCCAATTTGTTGAACTCTTATAGCTTGGAATTTCTTGATTTGCTCTCTCACCAGAGTTTGGTATTTGGCCATTCTGTCATTTTTGGCTTCGTATTCTCCAGATACTTGGTTTACAACAGTTGGGAGTCACTGTAGACCACCAGTTCGAATGCTTGCATTTGGAGCGCGCTTTTTAGTCCGATAAGCAGCGCTTTGTACTCAGCCTCGTTGTTTGATGCAGGATATCCCAGCGTGATGGAATGTTCAATAATCAGTCCATCTGGTAAGATCAGGACTATTCCTAGCTCGGCTCCATGCCTATTTGAAGCGTCATCGACCAAAAGTTTCCACATTTTGCCGATGAAAAGCTTTCAACATTTTGCGGGGTCTTGGGACATTTGAAGGTTCAGGTGATCAGAGTTGCTCGACTGCTTGGCTATTTTCGCAGCAAGTATGCCATTGTCGATTGTAATTTGCACGCCTTCATTCTCCATTGGCGATGTGGTGTTGGATCCCACAGGTCGCCCTATCATTCCCAAATCCACCAATACATTGCCAAGAGGTGGTTGTTCTTCAAGTGATAGATCTTTGCTCAGGCGCGCAATTTTCGCGTCGCCTTTCGCGCTTCGCTTGGTGGAAGTATTTATTTGGATCGAAGTGGGAGATGGCTGTGCAATTTCTGCTATGCCTGCCTCCTTTAGCTTGGTTGCATCGGTAAGGTCTACCAAACATACCGGGTGAGTTCCAGGTGAAAATTCTGCGACGAAGTCTGCCAATGCCTGAGCCTTAATGGCGGTCCTCGGTTGAAATTTGATGTCGAATTGGCCCTGCTTAAACAAGGCTTTTAAAGGGAACTCGGTCAGCACCACAATCGTGTGAGCATGAAAGTAATGTGCCAATTTCCTTGAGGCCATCATTAGTGCCACGGCGAGTTTCTCTAGCGGCAAGTATCTCGACTCCGTCGGGAGTAAGGTTCTGCTAACATAGAAGATCGGCAAGTGTTGTATGCCCTCCGCTCTCACCAGCACCGCGCTGACCACATGCTAGGAAACCACCAAGTAGAGGTAGAGCTCTTTGCCCTGCTTGGGCGTGACAAGAAGTGGGGCAAAGGATAGGTACGCCTTTAGTTCGATTAATGCATTGTCACATTATGCATCCCACGAAAACTTCGATTTCAAGGCTTGGAAGAAAGGGCAACAACGATCTGACGACCAGCTTATAAATCGATTAAGCGCGACTGCCATTTCGGCAAGATGTTGCACGTCCTTTGTCGAGTTGGGTTGTTCCAATTCTTGGATGGCTTTGATTTGAAAGGGATCTGCTTCATTCCCGCAATTAGTGACCAGAAAACCCAAAAACTTCCCTGACCCCATGTCGAAAGCACACTTGGATGCGTTCAGACGCAACTTGTGTTATTTCAGAATGGCGAACATCTTTATCAAGTCGGCCAAACGGTCGATCTCACATTTACTTTTCACAACCATGTCGTCGATGTAGGCTTCCATTATTTGGCTGAACAACGGAGTGAACATCTTCGTAACCATCCATTAAAAGGTTACTCTAGCATTCTTCAATCCGAAGGGCATAACTCTGTAACAAAACAATCCTCTCGGGGTTGTGAAAGAAGTGATCTCTTGGTCGGGTTCATGTATGGCAATCTGGTGGTGGTGGTAATGGTGGTAGGTGTCCAAAAAACTAAGTCAGTTGTGACCGGCTGTTAGGTCCACAAGTTGGTTGATTCTAGGCAGAGGGAAACTGTCTTTAGGGCAAACATGGTTGACCGTCTTGTAGTTGGCACAAACTCGCTATTTCTTATTCTTTTTCAGCACTACGACTGTGTTGGAAACCCACCGTGGATAATGTACTTCTAGGATAGCCCTTGCTTCAAGTAGGTTCTTCACTTCTTTTGCCACCACCTTGGCGTGATGAAGCGTTGACCTTCGTGTTCATTAAACGATCGGTCGGGCATCAGGGAAAACATTGAGTCGGTGGCTAATGAGGTTTGGATCGATGCCAGGCATGTCGTAAGGCGTCTAAGAAAAAACTTCAATGTTCACCACTAAAAAATTCACCATCTCTAATCGTTCTTGAGCAGTAAGGGTGGATCTTAACAGAAAAAACTTCTCAGGATCATTCTCGTTGATTCGTACTTCCACCAGGTCTTCAATAGCTTTTTCCTCGGCTTTGGTGCCCACGTCTTCCAAGACATTTTGATCTTTTGGTCCTTCGACCATTTATACAAAGCCTTTGGCAGCTCGGCTTCTGTTCACGGCCACGAAACATTGCTTGGCTAATACGTAAGCGCTTTAAACTTCTTCTATCATGCCAGTAGTAGAGGGAAACCTCATGACTTGGTGGAAAGTCAACACTATCACTTACATGGCGTAAAGCCATCCTCTGCCTAGGATCAGGTTATATATGGCGGGCGCTTTCAACACCCAGAACTCCACCTGTTTGACGACGGTCCCCGCTTTGACCAGTAGGATGATCTTGCTTACTGGCCATTCCAGCTGCAAGTTGAAGCCAACCAGCGGCGATGTTGCTGAGGCCAAATCTTTCTCTTCGAGCTTGAGCTGCTTGAAGGCGTTGCAATAGATTATTTCAACCGAGCTGCCCTGGTCGATCAGAATGTGTCTAACGTCAAAGTCCTTGACGTGTAGCGTGACCACTGACGCATCATTGTGCGGCGTTTGAATATGTTCAAGATCTCGGCTTGAAAAGCTGAGCACATCTTTCACCTCAATTTTGCCCTTTTTAATCGCAGGCTGGATTGACAAGACTTCCATCATATGCTCTACTTTTTTTTATCATCCCTCGGAGCTCGCACACTCGCGTTGGCTCGACAATACCATGGATCACATTGACCATGCCCTGGGGGGACACTTCTATGGTGGCCAAACTGTTTGGTTCAGCTTGAGCATAAGGTGCGGACTTGGCGCCGCTATCTATATAGCGATCTAGGTGCCCGGCAGCCACCAGCTCCTTTAGATGCTGCTTTAAAAGGACGCAATCTTCTGTGCAGTGGCCATGCTCATTGTGGTAGGTGTAATGGTATCTCGGATTGAAGCCTCTCTGCGTATCACCCAACTTACCTAGAAACCAGACATATGCCTCGTCACGGATTTCGCTAAGGATATAGTAAATTGGGATCTTGAAAATCGTAGTGATGCCTGTTCAGGAGTTTAACTTTCTTCTTGCATCTTCTGTGGCATCACGAGGGTAGTCAGCCCGGTCATTGTGACGACCTGTACCCCGGTTGTTGCAGTTTGCACTGTGATTTGAATCTCTATCATGGTTGCTCGGACGGCTTGCCTCCTATCTTACCGTGTGGACCTTTTCGGCCACTCTTTTGTCCGATGCCACCAGATTCACTTTCGCGGTAGCTGCAGTAGCATCATCCTCAACTTGGATGTGTTCATTGATACGCTACATCAATAATTCCATGGTCATTGGTTGATTCATAGTGAGTGAGTCTCGAAGTCTATATCTGACTAGAAGACTGCGCTTGTATTGGGTGATCTCTAAGTTGGTCGAGCAGTCAAGAATTTCGTTGAAAGTTTCCCAATGCGTGGCGTTATACGCCTTGATTGAGTTGCCCGGTTCCATCTTGACGCTCAGAAGACGGTCTACTTCTTTGGGCGTTTTGGTGTTTCTCTTGAATCGGGTCACGAACGCCTCCGCCAGTTGCTGCCACCTTTTGATACTTTCCTCCGGCATCCTTTCGAACCATTTTAGGCCCAACTCATCCAAACTTGATGGGAAAATAAGGCACGTAAGTGCGTTGTTCCGCCTATAGCTAGCCATGACCTGTTGAAAGTAGCTCACATGCATGTATGGATCGGTTTTTTCATCATAGAGTGTAAACTTGGACTGGTGAAAGCCCGCAGGAAGTGGCGAGGTTTCTATCTCGAGGGAGAAATGGGTGGCGCTCAGCCTCACCAAGTCTCTGTCCAAAGGGATATGTACAACTGGGCGTGGTGGCGGCATTATGAGTTCTTCATTGGAGCAACCTTCATGGGATAACCACTGCAGTACCGGCACCTTTCGCACCTCCTGCCAACGCGCTCGTTCTTCCAAGACGTTCTTCAAGTCCTTCGAACGGGTAGAGTAAGAGTATCTCGACGTTGTCAACGGATATGAAAGACGGTAGCTGCTATCTCGTGTGCACGACTTCTCCACCGGTAGGTTAGAATCACCAGTCCCATAGCTGTTGGTGATGGAAAGGGAAAGCGACCTTCGCCAGTTTTGGCTGCTTGAACGACGGGGTCGAGTGCACTCACTGTGGTTTCCTACTCCAACAACACCCTTTCCTTTGACTTGCCGCTTCAACGCTTCTATCTCCACCACTATCCTCCGGATGATGGCGTCTTGGTCTCTCAGCTTATGCTTCAGGCATTTGAGCGTACGACTCTCTTCACCGCCGATGTCCGTTTGGACTTTGAGAGTGATCGGTGCTCCTGGCGCGCTTGTCTCGTGCATCTCTGGAAAGCCCTCTAGATGAAGTCTCTAGGCCCGTCATATTCGGAACGGCGGGTGGTTCGTCTCTTTTTCGGACCGACTTTGGGGTGATGCCGTCAACGACGGACGGCGGAGTTTTGTCGTTGTTCACCATGAAAGATGATTGGATGAGCTTGGAGGACAAGGGTTTTGTATGTCAAAGTTTTCCACAGACAGCGCCAATTGTACAGGAGCCAAATATTTGACATTATCCGCACTCCTCGTGTCTAAGCTACGCTTTCCTTCGACTGACCTGAGAACACAAAGATGGTGAGCTACCCGATGGGTGGTTACCAGAAAGCCTTTCCAACGATCAAGTTAGCACACAGAGAGAGCGAGAACGGAGAGAGAGAGAGAGAGAGGGGACAAAGTGGTAGGTGAGCTCTGATCAGAGAATGTTCCAAACCTTAATATGGAGGCGTAGCATCGTTTATATAGTTTCTGGGCGCGCCTCTGCATCCATTCCCCGCTGGACGCATGGACCTACTCTTCTTTCACGTTCTCCCACGTGTCAGCGCTTATACAGTTAAACACCAAATGACGAAATCGCCAAACGGTAGTGATGCATACTTTCCACAGTCCCATCACGTAGCATAATACTCCCCACCAAGCTACTCTTAGTGCAGCGTCACGCCATCACTTTACGACCGTGCTACTTGTCTGGTTTCCTTGATAATTCCTCATCATAGGCTCAACCGAGCTCCCCAGTCACGACCGAGTTCCTGCTCAGTCGAACCTGATCTTCTGAGGACTAATCCCGTCCAACTCAGCAAAGCGCACATCTCTTCCGGGCTGGCAATCCAAAGTTGTTCCAACACAACCGGACTGAGTCCTCGGTCCAACGCGCACCCAACGTCTGACCAAGCAAAGACTCTAATTCCGGCTCCGGCCCAAACCAGCTCGGCCCCAATATTAGGTCATAAACCTCCCTCTCACATGTCATTTTCTATTTAACAAAGTACATTTATAGATTATACTTGAATGTGTTGCACATCATATTAATTTTAAATTTATACATTACACCTTATTTTCAAAGTATTTTTCCAACTAAAAAATCGAAATAGGTAGTATTTTTTATTCGTCCACATAATCAAATTAATTAGATTAATCAAGTTAGCTATATTACGGAAATTACAATAAAAATAATAATAATTCAATGTTTGAACAAATCAAACTCTTAACATTTTAATCGTTTCAATTTAAATTTAGAATTTTTAAAATTGTATAAATTCTAACTATCTGTCTATATGGGCAATTTAGACCAGAAGCAATGATACAAACTTCTAAAGATAGAGTTTTAATATAAGCTCTAGTGATGTGACAAAGTAAAAAAATAAAAAAAATACAAGTCAAACGATCACATCACATAGTGAGACCACTAAAACTCTTCCTCTAAAATTCCTAAACATTTTCCTTTAGACAAGTTAGCCACTTTTATTTTATCCCTTCAATACTATTAATAGCCACCTCCCACATTTGACACAGGGGCGGCTCCAAGGCTTGGTCAGGGGTGTCACCCGAACCCCCTAGCTGAATTTATTTATTTATTTATTATATAAATATTAGATTTTAGGAAAAAAATTAGTAATTGAACCCACTAAAATACAATTTTGAATCCACAGTTTTAAGTCATACTCTTTTGAACCCACCAATGAAAAAAGTTTACTTTTTAACTTTTACCTATTTTTTGTTTAAAATATTTTATTTGTAAAGTCATATTTTTTTTTTTTGGTTTACTTTTTGTTTAAAATATTTTATTTGTAAAGTGATAGTTTGTATTCTTGCTTTGGAAATTGGAGACCTGACGTCAAGGTGCATCAATCTTTTGTTTACTTTTTGTTTAATATATTTTATTTGTAAAGTGGTTGTTTGTATCTTGCATTGGAAGCCAGACTATCCTTGCCAATGCCATCTCTTTTCATTTCAAGCTTTAGGCAAGGCGACAGATGGGTTAGAGAAACTCCAAGCTCTCTCTCATTCTTCATCACTCTCCACATCTCTCTGTTTTTATCATCAATATTTTCCAACAACGACATCAACTACTCTACTCAGTTATTAGGTAAATTTTGTATAATCATTTCTCTATTTTATAGTATTTTGGATAGAATAAATATAAATCAACAATTTTTGGGGTAAAAATTAGGGCTTTTTTTTTTGTTCGATAATTGTCTTGTTTGTAAATGTATTATGTATATTTTGTTTGTATATGTTTTGTTAAAACATCAATATTGTTTAACTTCCCCCTTATATTGGGGCTAAAAATTAGGGGTTTTTTTTTTCCCCCTTTAGTTTTGTTTTTTTGGCTTACTAATTGTTTATAATTTGTAAATGTATTATTATGCATATGATGCTTCAATGCTTGGTATGCTTTGTTAGAGATGTTACGTTGCACTGTAATTGATTTATGAGTGGTTATTTGGTGGTATGTTTTACAATGTTTTTCTTTATTTTTTTTTGCCAATTAGTTTTACCGCTATGGACAAATTTCTTAAAAGAAAATTAACAGTAGTAGAAGATTCATCTCCTACAGAAGAAACTTCTTCTAAGCAAAGTCATGTAGATGTGAACAATCTTCCATCTGACCCCGGGTTACGACAAAAAATTTCTTCTTATCATCCTAACAATCAAGATGAAATCAGAAGAGCATATTTACAAAAGGGTCCTTGTCAACCTCTTGACCACAATTTTCCTCAAAGAGACATTAGTGGAGTCATGCGTCGGTTTAATCCTGCTTAGTTTAAAGAAAACAAAAATTGGTTGGAATATAGCATAAAAAAGGATGCTGTATTTTGCTTATGTTGTTATTTATTTAGACCTGATACCGGTAAACAAGCGGGTGGTGACACTTTTGTGGCGGGAGGGTTCACAACTTGGAACAAGAAAGAAAAGCTACGAATTTACGTTGGGGATCTTAATAGTGCTCATAATCAAGCTGTGAAGAAGTGTGAGGTTCTTATGAAACAAAAGCAACACATTGAAAGTGCTTTTTCTAAGCAATCTGAACAAGCAAAGATTGAATATCTCGTTTGAATGCATCAGTTGATTGCATAAGGTTTCTTTTGTGACAAGGTTTAGCGTTTCGTGGTTATGATGAATCTAATGATTCAAGTAGTAAAGGAAATTTCCTTGAGCTTTTACAGTTTCTAGTTGATCACAATGAATCTATCAATGAAGTTGTGCTGAAGAATACTCCAAAAAATAACAAGTTCTGTCATCCTAATATTCAAAAAGATATTGCCAATGCTGTAGCAAGTGAAACTACCAATGCTATCATCCAGGATCTTGGCAATGAGTATTTTTCAATATTAGTCGATGAATCTCGTGATGTGTCGATCAAAGAACAAATGGCTGTTGTTCTGCGTTATGTAGATAAAAGGGGTATTGTTACAGAGTGGTTTCTTGGTATTGTACATGTAGCAGATACCACAACTTCATCACTTAAGGCGGCAATTGAGTCTTTGTTTTCTAGGCATGGATTGAGCTTAGCAAGAATACGTGGGCAAGGTTATGATGGAGCTTCTAATATGCAAGGTGCATTCAATGGTCATAAAACTTTAATTCTGAGGGAGAATAAATCAGCGTATTATGTTCATTGTTTTGCTCATCAACTTCAGTTGACTCTTATTGCTGTTGCTAAAAATCACATTGATGTTGTTGAAGTTTTTTGCTTGGTTTCCAATTTGGTGAATGTTGTTGGAGGGTCTTGTAAGAGACGGGATATTCTTCGAGAGGCACAAGCTACTAAAGTTGCTGAAGCATTGAACAATGGTGAACTCTTAAGTGGGCAAGGTTTGAATCAAGAAACTAATCTTAAAAGGGCTGGTGATACACGTTGGGGATCACATTATGGAACAATTATAAACTTGATTTTGATGTTCCCATATGTTATTGATGTGCTTGAGGTTGTTAAAGAGGATGGTTTACACGCTGAGCGAAGAGTTGAAGCTCGTTCTCTTATGGATTCAATGCAATCTTTTGAATTTGTCTTCACTTTACACTTGATGAAAAATATATTAGGGATCACACATAAGTTGTCATTAGCACTACAAAGAAAAGATCAAGATATTGTAAATGCAATGATATTAGTTAAAGTGTCTAAGCAACGATTGCAAATGATGAGAGATGATGAATGGGAATCCCTATTGGAAGAAGTGTACTTATTTTGCGGCGAACATGATATTCCTATCCCTAGCATTGATGATAGATTTGTAGCTCGTGGGAGGTTACGCCGCAAAGCTCCTGAAATCACAAATTTATACACTACCATGTTGAGATTTTCTACACTGTTATAGATATGCAACTTCAAGAGCTTAACAACCGATTTATAGAGGCAAGTACAGAGTTGCTTCTATGCGTGGCATGCTTGAATCCCAATAATTCATTTTGTGCTTTTGATAAGCAAAAGTTAATCCATCTTGCTGAATTCTATCCATCTGATTTTTCTGCGGTAGATCTCATGGCACTTGATAATCAACTTCAAAACTACATTGTTGACATGCGCTCTAGCAATGAATTTTCTGAGCTCAAAGGAATTGGTGACCTTACTAGAAAGTTGGTAGAGACAAAGAAAGATATTGTATATCCATTAGTCTATTTGCTTGTGAAATTGGCGTTGATTTTACCAGTTGCGACTGCAATAGTGGAAAGAGCATTTTCAGCAATGAAATTCATAAAGAATCGATTGCGTAACCGAATGGGAGATCAATGATTAAATGATTATTTGGTTACATATATTGAGAAAGATGTATTTAATAGTGTTGATAATGAGCTTATTATGCAACGATTTCAAAATATGAAATCTCGTCGTGGTCAATTGTAGAAGCTCGTGTATTAGCATGTCTTTTTGCTTAAACAATAGTATCAATATATTGAAATATTTTTGTTTATAATTTTAGAATTTAAATTAATTTGTTGATTTTTTTCTCCATAGGTGATATAATGATTAATGTGAATTTTTTGTAAGATATATGGTATTTAAGTTTTTGATTGACACCACTGACAAAAATTCCTAGAGTCGCCACTGATTTGACGTTGATCATCACCTCGCATATTTCTTAATTCGATGTTATCCCTCAATCATTTTTTTTTATTCACCCATCCTTTTTCCTTTCCTAGCTTACTATTACCCAATGTTTTAAAAACCGGAACGGTGAGCGAACCGAAAAAGGGATCAGGTGGACGGGTCACTGGTTCAACTGTCGGGTTGAACTGGAATCGAACCGTGACATAATAAATATATTAAAATTATATTTAAATAAAAATATAAGTAATAAAATTATAAATTAAAAATATTAAAAATATTAAATTATCTTAAATATTTGTCCTAATATTTTTTTTTACTGAAAAATATAATAATATATTTTAAAATATTATTAACTTCAATTTTGGAAGATAAAATCAAATATTTAATATTTCCTCCATATGATTTTAATTCAAATAATTTGATTGAAAGAAGAACAAAAATTTTGGAAGGATATCAAAATTTCAATATTCCCTCCAATACATTTGATTGAATCCTACATGGATTTCTTGAGTCTTTTTGAAAGAATTTTTTTCTTATAAATAGGTGAAGACTTTCACAATAATTTCATCAAGCTCTTAATGGGATTCCTCATAAGAGGAAACCCTTAAAAAAGAGTTTCAAATTAAAATTTTCTTATATTCTTATATTATATATATATATATATAAAATAAAAAAGAAAGAAAGAAAATTAAAAAAAAGAAAGAAAAACCCAAAAAAAAAAAATCCCGAGTCGGACAACCTCCGGTTCGCCAATTCAACCGCTGATTTTTTCGATTCTCACTAAATACACCCATTTTTAATTTTGGCCGGTTTAGAAAGTATATCCGGACCGAAACTCCGACCGATTCACGATTCAACCAGTCAAACTGGCCAATCCGATCTGATTTTCAAAACCATGCTATTACCCTCTCATTTCTTACTTAGTCCCTAGCCACTTCATCATTAATAAAAAATTATTAAATTAAAAAATTATTAAATTATTAAAATTATTTCTTTTTTTATTTAATTTAATTTTTTTATGAATAGTATTAATTGTTATCGAGTCAAATTCTAAATTGCTTTTGTAATTTTCCGTTATATTATTAATCTTCTTAAAAAATGACCACTTTTATATTTGTAATTTATTTTAATGTTTTCTTAAAGTGAAAACCCATTTTCTATACCAAATTCCCTCAATCTCTCCTCCTCCCCCAAATCTCCAAAACCCTAGTTATATATCAACACCGACAATATCTCCAAACCTCTCACTCTTCAAATCAATCTCGATCCAAGAATGGCCACAAAACCCTTTGAGGATTCCAATTCAAGCTCAAAAAATGGCATTGGCGTTGACGATTTGAAGCTCGGAGTGAGTTCTGAAGCAGCGATTGATGATTCAGTATCGAATTCAGATGCTGATGGTGGGTTAGGGAGTAGAGGGAAGAGAATTAAGGAAAAATTGGAGACAGAGCTGAGTCCTACTGAGTTGCAAGTCGAAGATGTATCGTATCAACACGCAGGGCATGCTGGCGTGAAGGGCAGTGATGGTGAGACTCATTTTAATGTGAAAGTGGTGTCAATGGAGTTTGAAGGGAAGAGCTTAGTGAAGAGGCATAGGCTGATTTATGGGTTGTTGCAAGATGAGTTGCAGAGTGGACTGCACGCTTTGTCGATAGTTGCGAAAACACCATCCGAAGTTTGATAGTATGCGATGATTTCATGTATCTTTTTTTTTTGAGTGGCAAGAAAAGCAAAGAACTTTCATTGCAATGACCAGTCCTCAGATTTTCTTGTGCAAGAAAATTCCTCATGATAATTGATAAGTTTTCAAGATCACAGTTAGTTAATTTGTTGTTAATAGTTTTTGATTAAATAGACTGTTATGGGTTTTGGGATTCAGTATTCATTGCCTTGGTTTCTTACTCTAGTTGTGTTGAAATTGAGCTTGATTATATCATGGTCTTCACAGTGCAGCCGCTCGTGTTAAGCTTAGTTAGAGAATGATTGGATTCTATGCTGGTACGTGATGGTTTTTTCTTGGAGGAAGTTCTTGTTTTTTGTTTGGGTGACAAGAAAAGCAAAGAACTTTCATTGCAATCACCTAGAGGAAAGGAATAGAGGTCCCTGGTTCAGACAAAGTCCAGTCCTTTGATTTTCTTGTGCAAGAAAATTCCTCGTGATAATTGATGATAAGTTTTCAAGATCATAGTATTTTAATTTGTTGTTGGTAATTTTTGATTTATTAGACTGTTCTGGGTTTTTGGATGCAATTCATTGCCTTGGTTTCTTACTCTAGTCGTGTGGAAATTGAGCTTGATTATATTATGGTTTTCATAGTGTAGCCACTAGTGTTATGCTTAGTTAGAGTATGGTTGGATTCCATGCTGGGAGATAGATTGTAGGTGTGAGTAAAGAGAAAATTGCTTCACATCTTATCGGTATTGCAAGCGGGTTCTTATTTTTGTGTAGATAACATCTCCACAAATAACTGTGCAATCAGTAGCTTGTGTTCGTACTGTGTTTTTGGTAACTAACAAAGGACTAGTAGCCGTAGGCAAAATCCCATATTTGATGTTTAATGGCTCGTTTTAAATCAACCTTGCTGAATGATGAAAACCGATCAACATTTAGAGCTTCTAGGACAATCCACCGGCTAGGCTCTGGCGCATCTAAATGTGAATTACCTTTTGACGTTCACCCCTTGGATTTGCAATAGGCTGAAGTCCAGTTCAATCATCTTGGATGACAAATTTGGATCATCTTTATGCTTTTGATTCACTGAAGATCGAAACTGTCAATTCTTCCCCATATGGGTTGATTGCATTATAGTCTCAATTTTTTTTTTTTGTTTTTGTTTTGGTGTGTGTGTGTGTGTGTGGCTCCAGTCGGTTAAGGTTGTTGAGCTTCAATCAACTCATATTGGGAATTTGATATCACAAACTTTGGCGTTGCATAATCTTCTTCCTCCTTGAAAAGAAATAATGAAGTTTGATATGAATCATGATCCTTGCTTTGAAGATCATGGATCAAGCTGCATACTTTTTAGATAAGTTTTGTGGATTTAATAGATATAATGTACAAGTTAAAAGTGGAATGTACAACACATCATTATTGAATTGAATAATATTATTAAAAACTTAATCAATAAGAAATGGCATAGAATTCAATCTCGTACTATTTGTTGATTCCTTTGTGTCACTGACTAGTTCTTCCACCCAATATCTCTCTTGTCAATCTAGTTATCCTTGTTTACAACAAGGAACACTGATAAACATATACATTTTGTTTGTTTTGGCCAAAAAAAAAATTTGGAAAACATTTTTTGCATTTTCTAGTATTTGCTACTGTGAAAAATGAAAGCTTGTGGATTTATCAAAAAAAAAAAAAAAAAAAAAAGAAAAATGAAAGCTTGTGGTCAATGAAAACAAGATTATTTGGGGTGAAAACATTTTCTACTTTTGAAAGGTGAAAAACATCTTCCGAACTTAGGCCTTACCAATGCCACGACACCACCGCCACCACTACTACCACCACCCCACTACCACTACCCCTACCATTAATGCAACCACTAGCAAATTAGTTTCAAAGTTGCAACCAAACATAGGATAATTATGGAGAACATTTTGTAGAAAACAAAGCTACAATGTAAAATGAAGCTCTTTGGCTGTGTTTTTTGATTCTGAAATTGTACAAGAACATTCCTTGTGAAGGTACAATACAAAAAGAGTTGTATACATATCATCAGATACGTGAAAATTGCCATTTAGACAAAAACCTGAACAATTTGGGTGAAAGAAAACGGAGAAAACAGAGGAAATAATACATGTTCTGCATTTTCATCTCTTTGTTCTACAATTCCGGCCAAACAAAACACCTGTTGGTGGACCAGTCATCTCTACCTGGCATCGTCCGTGCAGCCAATAAGAAAAATGAAGCAGACCCAGGTTAGCTCTCACTCTGAAAGTTCCTCTTATATTATACATAATTCTGTTTCTCTGTACCTGCTTTTGAAGGTCTAGTGCCATGTTTGGGGGCAAATAAACCAAGCTTGATATCATGTGAACTGATACCAGTCTTGCTTCCCCTCGTCTCTGCGTGAAAGGCTGCAGTGCTTGAGTTGCTATGAGACTGTCAAAAAAGTAGAGCTTGATTTCTACGTACTCAAATCTCACATCAAGTTTCCGACTCGGGTTGGAGAAATTCGCAACGAAGGTGAAATCACCGTTGAAATACTCCGGCGAGTCAAAGTAGATGGCACTGAGGCTTGCGATTGGGGTATCAAATGCCGGGATTCTTGGCTTGATGACGAGATAGACTATCAAAGTTCCGACTCCGAAGAAGATGAGCAGGAGGCTGAAGATTAAACAGAGGATTGCACCACACCACACTATTAAGTTTGTCCGGCGAGGTTGCCGGAGCACCAGTTGCTCATTGGCTTTTGTTAAACTGACATACGGCATGTTCGGTGCCGGAATTTGTTGATTCGTGGCTGATTTTGATACTACAATTTGGTTGAGTGGAGTGGCCATGGTTTGCTTTTGGGATTGTGGAAGAGAAAGCATTTTGGGAGAATTATTATGAAGGAAAAAAACAGTGAAGTAATCAGGGCGATGAAATGAAATTACTGTATAAATAAACTGTGAAGTGGATGGACTTATTAAAATAAATAAATAAAGTAAAAGAGAAGGGAATAAAAAAAAAAAAAAGAAAAAAAAAGAAGAAGCTTTTGTTGATTGAGAGGAATGGGACCAATGTGTTGTTTTGAAATTCACAAAAGGAGTTTGGGGCTGGATTAAAGTTTGAGTATATCATATAGGTGTTCTTGGGTTTTGAATTGTTTTGCTTTTCTTGCTTGATAAAGGGCAAAGCTCCAAAATATAGGTGTTATACAAATAAATAATTCTTTAATATTTTTTTTTATTAATTGATGTGATACTTGTCATGTTAGCATATAGTCTTACTTTAAATTCTGAAATTTTATTGTTATTTGACAAGTCAGTAAGAAAAAAAATAAAACTGTATACAGTATATTTGCTCCAAAATCAAAAGGAGTAACACTCTTTAATACTTTATTGAATTTCTCTTGATATGGTGGGTATTTGACCGAACACATCATTATTGGCTTTGAATTTATTGTATTGTGGTGAATCCAACAGAGTAAGGCTTACCATTTTGACTGAAACTATTATTTTATGTTTGTGTTAAGGTTTTCAGTAAGAAAGTGTTGAGCAGGAATTTAGACCTTGTGCACTGATAAAAATGTAATCTATTGCAAAGCACAATATTATGCTTTCATTTTTTTATTTGTTTTCATATTCATTTCTTTTAAAATTACAAACGAAAATTTGTTTAATATATTGATTTTGTTTTCAAAAACAAATTGAATTGATTTTTTTTTTTTTTAAATTTCGGATATGAATATAGAAAAAGGTACTTTTAGCCGTTTTCAGAATAATTTCACTTTCTAATCTCTCTGCCACCACTAACTGTTGTCGATCGATGAACTGCCAACAAGTTTCACTCATCTTTTAGTGACACTCTAATAACTAACTCTAATGACCACTTCTAACCACTCCCACGGTCGATCACCACATTTGTCCACCCTTTACTATCAGTTGCCACCTCTAACAACTCACTAAACATGTTCTCTATTTTTATTATCGTTTATTTTCAAAATATTTTTATTTTAAAAAATATTCGGAGCTTTGAAAATATTTTTATATATGAAAACAAATTTCTATTTGTTAAATAAATACTTATTTTCTATTTTTTTAAAACCAGAAAACTGACAATTGGTTTTGATTCTACAATATATTTATTTATTTTTCGATGATTTGGTGCTTAAATTTTCCTTCAACCGACCGAAACCGAACCGCTTGCCCTTTCTCATCTTAAGCCCCACCGCTGCCGCGTCGCCGCCACTAACCCTAGCCCATAATGGCGTCCGGCGACTTCCGGCGACTGGACGAGAAGTCTCCGGTGGAGTATATAAAGGCCACACACCATCTATGTCTTCTAATCAACTCGATGTTATGCAAATCAAACAAGTCGGCGATGGAAATAATTCTCAATTTCGTCTACACTGTTATCAGCCAATCCAGTTCGATCTTCATCAACACAAGTAAAAACTCGTAGTAACGTATATTTGATTAATATATCCGTTTTATTTTTAGAAGCATGAATTCACTGTTAGCTTGTTGATATATCAATTTGTTCATTTGTAGTTCTAATTGCATCAAATTTACTTTTGAATTTTTTAAATTGTGTCAAATTTAGTTCATTTGATAGCTACCTTTTGACAATTGGATTGAAATTAAGGGTAAATTACTAGGAATTTGATATAAGGGCACTTTCAAACCCCCATAATGAGGAAAAATAAACTAAATTCATTAGAATGATATGCTAATGACATTTGTAAAATTATAAAAATAATAGTGGATGTTTTGATTAAAAATGAAGGAATGGCAATATTCCAACTCAATGTGTATTATTATTATTACTCCTTTTTTAAAACTTCATATAAGGGGTACTTTTTGAAAAATTAAAAATATTAGGCACCTTAAAATAATTTAGGAGGGTTACTAATATAATTTTATAAGGGATATATTACAGATACTTTTTGGCTCCATCCCTGCTACAATCATTCTCTTCAAGTTAAATGAAACTATAACACTCCGTTTGGATCGTGACCAAACACACACAAACACACACAAAGTGAAAAAAAAATATAGCGACCCTGGTTTTGACCCGTCTCTTACAGTGTTTCGGACTCGGGTTTGTATGGTTTGGATGGTGGTTCACGTTTTGTTTCCCTTGTCTTCCCCTTAATGTTGGTTATTGGGTTGTAGTTATGTGTTTGGAACAGGTTGGTTGCTTGTTTATTCAAAACTTTGTTGCCTAGAAATTTGCCTCTTCGCTCGAGCGAGGCTTCTTGCGCTCGAACGAGCTCTGTGAAAATGTTTCTTCGCTCGAGCGAAAACTCTTGCGCTCGAGCGTGCGTCTGCGTCTCTGTAAGACCTGATTGTTGGTGTTCTTCGCTTGAGCGAGCTTTCCTTTACTCGAGCTTGCTTCTACGTTACAGACTTGAAGCTTTGCATTGTTCGCTCGAGCGACGCTTCTTTCGCTCGAGCGAGCCTGTGTATATCAGTTCGCAGTAGTGATGTTTTACATCACTTTTTGATTCCCTTTCTTCCCTAAAACCCTAATCCGGCTGTCTTTTTTTCTAAAACTCACATTCTCTCTAAGATTTCATTTAGATCCATTGTGTTCCTGACCCTGGTGTTTTTGACAATAAGGTAGAGGGCTTCAAGAGCTTCGTTTTGATCCAAGAAGAAATTGGTTTTGTCATCTTTGGAGTTCCACCTTGTTGCTTGGGATTTCTACACTTGATGTAGGGATTTTATGCACTCTAGTATGGTTTTAGCTTAGTTATTTGCTATTGTGTATAGATGATGAGATTTGGTTGTGGTTTGGACAAGTCTAAGATTTGGGTGTGAAATGAAAAGATGGATTTTTGATGTATAAGAGGTAAATGCGTATGGGGTTGAATATAAGATCCTGGTGTACCAAAATAGTTGATTTTGGGTGTTTGAGTCAATATTGAAAAAAGAGAATTTTTGCCTTAATTTGATAAAATAATTATTTTGTATAAATAATTGAAATTTACATTGAATATGTTAAATTGGATGGTTATTGATGTAGACGGTGATATTGGATATGTATTATCTCACCTATGGAAGTTTTGAATAAACTATAAAATCCGATATTGAATATAACTTGGAAATAATTGCATTGGGCTATTGGTGAGGGATAGTTATGATTGTTGTAGGAATTACATGAGGATTAGGTGATTTAATGCTAATCCATTGTTGGTGTCATTGAATATGACCATGTTATAAATACATTGTATATGTATGTTTATTGGGAGAAGAAATGAGATGTACTCCATATTTGATGATGTTATAAATACATTGTATATGTATGTTTATTGGGAGGAGAAAATGGATGTACTTCATATATGATTATGTTTATTCATACATTGCATATGTATATTTGTTTGGGGAGGACAAAGGGGATGGACTCCATTTAAAGCAAGTTGGCTTGAGTGTCCTGGGTGAAAGACCGGAAATCTATTATATAAATGGGTGCCGGTTCTCTCGGACGAAATATCCGTAAAATGGCAAGTTTGAAGTGTTTATGTGTGTGTTTTGCATAATTGGAGAACTATTGAGTTGTAGTCTCATTTTGATTGTTGAAAAATAATGAATTTAACTCATGAATTAAGTAGCATGTATAAATTGGAAATGAACCGATGGAAAATGGGATAAGATTGGCCTTAGTGACATATGGATATGTAGGCCTTGTGGATGCTTCTATATCGGTATTGTCTATGTACGTGATATTTATACCTTTGCTAAACTTCATAAATTGTGTTAGATTATTTCTATTGGGCTGTTGGCTCACCTTATAAGGGAATACCATTTTTCAGGTACAGATGAGATGTTTGCTCGAAGGCAATAGCATGGATGGACTTTCGGGAAGCAAGAGCTTCTTAATTATGTATTGTTGTGTGTTTGTTGGTATTTGTAAAGTCAATGGCTTAAGATGTAATGAGCGAGACTCAATCTGTGTAACCAAGCAATGACTTGGAAAGATGTAAGTCTACATGGCATTTAATTGTTTGTTAAACAGTAAATTCTGATGTATGAAAGTATGTTGTTTTTCATATTTATTCTGCATATGAGTTATCTTTATTGTATTATTTTTGGGGCGTTACAAAAAAAGTTAAAGACTGTTGGTATAATTTACGTAATTTTAAATATTATGGACAAATTTATCTTTTACACTCTTTAATGACTCAACATTCCTTTACAAAATGTGATATGGTTATTAGAATGTGTGATAATCTGTCACCTAGATTGATAACTTGAATCACATTACACTTAGACATAACTGTGATTAGGTTTAACAGGGAGTTCCTACTTCCAAGGACTCCAAACGATCTTTCTTTTGGCCAAGATTGAGGCTTTGACGACTTATTCAGTGAACACATAAAATTTTCCACATTGACAAGTTCCTATGAAGTATGGACCCTCTTGTCAACTTGTGAAAGTTGTACACATGTCTGAATGTTTCCAAGTTAAAAGTAGACTTGAAGCAGTCAAGCTGATGCTACAACTTGCATATGGAATATTGAGACCACTAGTTCTTATGATCATGAATCATGACCATCAATTGCACACCTATTTCTTTTTTAATTTTTTAATTTTTCCTCTTTTGCTAGGCAATCACCAAATGCTGTTGTGGTTTAGAATATTAGAGGAAATAACTACTTTCCATTTCACAGATTGAAATATCAGATGATGTGCTTCTGTTAAGCATCCATGATCATCTCAATAGACATTTCCTCCATTGGGGTATTGACTGACTTTTATTGCAGGAAGCTCCCACATAACTTCACATGAAGTATCTTTCTGCCAACAGTGAGATGCCTTGCTGACTCGTTCAAATGAAATATTTTTAGAATAAATGATTTCTTCTTACTAGTTCTTATTATCAAAAAATTACGAGGCTTCCCTCCTGTCCATGGGTCCAATTGAGGGATTGTGATCCCCCTCCAGACCCACTTTGATTATTTAAACCATTCAATTTGTAGGATTTGCAAAAAAGATCTTGCATATAAAAAATAAGATTGATTGGGCATCGGTAGCCACAGGATTGGAGTGCATTTGTTTTATAAAAAAAAATGGACAATAAATATAATTTCGATAATAGATAATCTAATTTTTTTAAAGAGATGTGATCCAATCAAGTCATATCAATCTCTGATCAACCTAATGTTTTTAATGAATGATCTACTTAGCAGATCTTACAAAATTAACGATTACGATCACCAGCGGAACGCGTCCGGATCCTCTAGAGTAACTCTCTAGAGTGATCTCCTAAAGTGGATGATCGGACGGCTGTGGTTAAGCCTCACCAAAACGACGTCGTTTTGGTGAGTATTTTCCAAAAAAAAAAAAAAAAAAAAACATTTTTTTTCTGATTTCAAAATTCCCCCAGGCTGAAGAATATCATTCGAGCGGGGAGAAGAAGACCTGCGAAAGAAGGAGAGAGGGAAGAAGAGTTAGAGAACATCCGTCGCCTCAGCCTCGTTGCCGCCGTCGTGCATCCCGTTGAACTCCATAGAACAGTGCATCCCATTGAACTCCATAGAACAGAATAGGTACAAAGATCTTCTCTTTCCATAAATCTATGTATGTATATATGTATATATGTCAACAGTGGTGAATGATGTAGAATGTATCTGAGCTATTTATGTTGTTATCATCAACTGCAACCTGCAAAACCAGTAGAACCCATGTCAAGATTTGTAAAAAAATAGCTCAGATATGTACATATGTCATATATTGTTTTTTTAAATTGTATGTATATATGTCATATATGTCAACAGTGGTGAATGATGTATATATGCCATAAATCTATGTATGTATATATGTTTTTTTAAATTGTATTTGGTCTGCATTGTGGGACTTCAACCTTGCACCTAACAAACTTCTAGATTTGTTTATCTTCCAGATTTCATTTTAGTTGATTTGATTAATTTTTATTTTTATTTTATTTTTTTCTTTGCAATTACTGGAAGTTTCTTGATCTGTCTAAATTGAAAAGGATTAGCCTTAAATTAAAGCTTTGGTGATGTATAGTTGATGAGAAGTAACCTCACAGTTGAAAATCAATTATTAATTTAGGAAGTGTCTATTGTGCTTGTTTTTCCTTTTGTCAATTTGGTTTCTAATTAAATGTGAGGAAGAAGAAGAAACTTAAAATGTTTATTATTAGAGTATTTTCTATTTAAGGCCCAAGGAAATACAAATTAAACTAAGCATATGATCAGTCTTTTTAGTTTTGTTGCACTTATTTTCCTTTGAACTCTTAGTTAGCAAACATGGGATTTCAGATTATAGAAAATGACTAATTAGAAATATGGAAAGGTAGCTGATGCTTTACTGGTGAATTTATCTGCTTCATTATCTTATTTGGCCTGATATGGTCTAGTAATTATTGATCATAAGAGAATAAAAATTATTAATTAGTAGAATTGTTCCTTATTTCTTTATATATTCGTTATTATCTTATTCGGTTTGTATACAGTTTTTATGCTAATATTGAGCACTTCTTTATTTTTTTCACCTTTCCTCTTTTATTTTGTCATTCATTCATTTAAAGTTCCATTTTATTTTATGGTTCCTTTGATGTAATATTATTTTATTTTTTTTGTAGGTACTATATGCTCGTGGTCGAGGGCGTGGCCGTGGGCATGGGCATGGGGATGTGGATCACACGCCAACATCTTAGCGTTATTTTGTTTTGGGAATTTTTGTGAATTTTTTGTTGGATATGTAATATTCAAAACCTGTCATCAAACTGTTGCTAAAAATTTTCTGTTCAAATTACTCAGTAAATGTTGCTGAAACTTCCCTTGAAATGTTGAAATTTTGATTAATTTTTGAAATGTTGAAATGTTGAAATTTTCTGTTCAAATGTTGAAATGTTCCTGCTGGCAGCATTCCTTGGGTGCAGTTTGTTAATTGGGCTTGGCTAGAATTTATTCTTCATGCAACTTGTTGGTTTGAACTCTAGGAAAGGTGGAATAATGAATTCCCTCTGCTTTTGTGTTAGTTTTATCAGTGTCATCATCATATATGTTAGGAATTACGATTGATACATTTAGTTTAAGATATGAGAACTTCAAGATTTTAATTTAGTTGGTCCAGTTTTTGAAGAATTTCAGGAACTCGTAGGTATGTTAGATGATCTGTTTCATGAGTCCGGATCCTCTCCGGCTTCAATTTCCGTCCGTTCCTCCGGGCGATGGATGAGATTGAGCCACGTCTCAGATTTGTTTCAAGCCAAATCTCTCCCTTCTTCCACACTCTCTCTCCGTCCTTTTCTCACTGACACATACACTCCCTCACACTCACACACTCACACACTCACACTCACACACACACACACACACACACACACACTCTCTCTCTCTCTCTCTCTCATTTCTAACAAAAAAAAAAAAAAAAAATTTAAATTACACATACTCTCTCTTCTATCACATTTCTAATAAAAATAAAAAAATTATTTTAATCTTTTTCATTTTATTTTCATAATATATATATAAATTTTCATATAATTTTTTTTATAAAGACTAATATTAAATATATTTAATAAAAATTTAAAATAAATAAAAAGTAATTATTATATTTAGTTATACTTTCAAAGTATTATTTTTAAAATATAAAAATAAAATTATTTTGATGAAAATAAACACACAGAAATCATATATTTTGAAATTTTCAAAAATAATCTTCATTCCAAAAAATATATGAAAATAATGACTTTTGTGCATAGATGTAATTTTTTATTTTCTTTATAACACAAATTCAATCTATGCATTGGTGTAAATCAAATATAGATTTTTTTTTATTTCCTTCAAAAAAAATTATAAACCCGTTTGTTAATAAAATTAAATTAAAAGTCATTATTTTTATATGTTTTTTTTTGGAATGAAGATTGCTTTTAAGAATTTCAAAAATATATGATTTTTGTGTGTTTATTTCATCAAATTAATTTTTAAATTTAAAAAATAATAATTTGAAAACATAACTAAAATCATAATTAGTTTTTATTTATTTAAAATTTTTATTACATATATTTAATATTAATCTCATTTTAAAGGTATATTTTCAATGATATTAATGTTATAAAATTAAAATTTTATATTAAAAATTATATATATTATGAAAATAAAATGAAAAAGATTTAAAATATTTTTTAAAATTTTTTATTAGGAGAGAGAGAGAGAGAGTGTGTGTGTGGTGGGATGTGTGACCCACGTATGCGTGCAGTGAGGAAGAGAGAGAAGGGTCATGGGAAAAGGGAATAATTCAGTGCGGCATGTTTTGAATTTTTTTTGTTTAAAAAAGTAAATTTGAACCATGCATTTCTGGCAGGGTGACGTGGCTCAATCTCATCCATTGCTCGGAGGAACGGACGGAAATTGAAGCCGGAGAGGATCCGGACTCCTGTTTCATGGACTCTTTAAAATTGTGAAGTACCTGTCTTGGGAACAACATAATGTGTAAGTGTAACAACCCTCGTTACCGATTACTGATTAATCACTGACCACTGATTTATTACCGATTACTGTGAAATTGAGACTGCTTATGACTGACAATTGAATCAATCAAATATGAACATCGATTGAAAATCGAACCGAATTGACTGAGTGTGCCTATTGTATTGCATTTCTATCTGTTCGACTGTTTAATTATCTATTCGTGTGTTTACGTTTAAACTACAAATTGAAGGCCTTATCGGCGACCAAACTGAAAATTGTTTAGTGTTTCATGATTACCATAATTTATGTGGTTTTATGGTATATTTAATTGAAAATCGATTTGGTATGATTAAATTAGATTAAAATGAGCTAATTAAAGAGTTTGAGTTAATTACCGAATTGCCATTTTGAGTGGACTTTTTCTACTTCCATCACTTGAGCCTTGTTTACACTTAATCAAAACATATCATCAGCCCCTATTCTTGAGCTCTAGCCGACCAAGAGAGGAGAGGGAGAGAGTTGAGTTCATTTTGGTGATTTGCTAGAAGAACTTGAAGATTTGAGGCATAGATTGCTAGATTTACCTCCTAGACTCTCAATTGAAGACTTAGTAAGGTAATTGGACCTCTCATTGTTGTCCTTAAGGTTTATTCTTGCATGCTCCATGTTTAATTAGAGAGTAAGTCATGAATTTGCTCATAAATTGTTGAATTAGAGCTTGAATGTTGCATGCATGGTCTTTTGACACATTTTGAAGTTGACTTCTTGGAAAATTGTACATGCATGCCCGTTTTTTTATCATAGTCCATGTTTTCACTTCATTTTCCAACCATTGAGCTCATTAGAGCAAGATTTGAAGGTTGATTTTGGATTAAAATTCATGCATTGCATGTTTGCAAATTGTTCTTGAAAATGGGTTTGAAAATGGTTTTAATTGACTCACCTTTGGGGCTTGAATTCATAAATTGAGCTTGGAAACTTGTTGTATATTGATTTGAGATGTGTTTCCTGAATTTGGGGCCCAAGAGGTCGAGTATTGAGTGGTGGAATGCTTGGTTCGGACTTGGAAGACAACTGAAATTCCAGAATTTGGCCTCGCCGAAAGGATTCTCGCCGAGCGACCATCGTTGTTCAGAGCTCCGCCGAGCGAAGAAATGGTGGCTCGAGCGTAAAATTTCAGATCCAAGATTTTTATCGTTTCATCGATCGCCGAGCGAAGGATTTATCGCTCGAGCGAAGACTTTGATTTTGGAAGCTCGCCGGCGAAGGAAGGCTCGCCGGCGAGGCCCTTATTTTCAAAGAAATTTTGTAAAGTGCTTTCTAAGTGCATCTTTGCATTCTCATCCCATTCTAGGCATTCTTAGGCCTAGTTTAAGGCATCTTAATGAGGATATAGATGTAGAACACACCGAGGCAAATTAGGTAAGTTATTGATCTTCCCCAACTATATAGCTTAGTGTGTGTTCATCTCAGATATCGGTGTAGTTTGCCATCGAGAGAGCGCTCTAGCATATCAGAGCCCGTAACTCGTGAGTAACAATCGTAAAGATATGTCCAAAATGATTATCTTCAATCGCTACTTTATTGAATCGCCATCGTATTGAGTCAGTTTATTTTATCGAACTGCCATCGAATCAATCGAATCGTTATCAATTGACATCGCTATCAATTGATATCGCTTCCGAATCAATTGACATTGCATCAATTGAATTAGAATCGACATCGTATACTAAATGAACGTGTGAGTTATATTCTGAACTGTACTAGGGCATCCTTGGCACTACTGTTTACTGATTTGGAGCAAAGTGCTACATCGAAGCCACCTCTAGAATCTACGGATCTAAGTGCTACAAAGGAGCCACCTCTTGAATCCACATCTCGTGACAGAGAGATCTCGTCGGTTCCCAAGTTTGGAACCACTATCATCATCAGGATGGCCACTTGGTATTACCGATATGGAGCAAAGTGCTACATCGAGCCACCTCTAGAATCTACGAGCTAAGTGCTACAAAGGGAGCCACCTCTTGAATCCCTAGATATCGATGATAAGGAGCAAAGTGCTACATTGGGAGCCATCTCTAGAATCTACGGAACTAAGTGCTACAGTGGGAGCCACCTCTTGAATCCACAAGCATCAGATCGTTTCCTAATCAAGTATCGCCATCATATCGTAATGCTACCGATGGCCATCATTTACCGCTTGGTTCTAAGACCGGTCTTTTAAGACCTACCGCCATCAGATCTTCATACGCCAAGGGATGTACCACATAACACTATTTTACCAGAATGACTGTTATGGCCTGAAATATGAGCCACAAATTGAATGACTGATAAACTGACTGAAATGACTGGTTTTAATACTGAAAGGACATTTATTCTTAACCCCTTTACGCATTATATTATTCACTGGGCTTTAGCTCATCGCTTCATATACATATGTATGTAGGTGTACGCACCGCATCATGCTAGAAGCGTCGGTGGTTACTTCAGCTTTTGTCAAGCCACCCTATGTGCCTCATCGTGAGGTTCCGAGCCTACCTTGCCAAGGCTTAGGGTGTTTTAGTATTTCCCATCATCGCCTTATTGTTTTGTAATAACCGGGTCGAATGTATAGATCAATGTTCATCAGACTGCTGAGTAGGGATTAAGTCCCTATATTGAGTGTCTCAGAATGATTGTTTAGACTGCATCGTCCGAATCAGTATGGATGCATGAAAAATGTTTTTGGCATACGATTTTCAAATCAATGGACACTAGTTATTTATCGTATTGGCTTCCGCCAGCCCTCTACTGCTTTTATTGTATTATCGCTCACAGCCTTGGTAATCTCTTGACATCGCGATTCTGATGCTAAACCCATAGGGCCGGGTTTGGGTCGTGACAGTAAGTGTGGAATAGCACACTGAGTCATTTACAAGATAGGAAATTAGTTGGGTCAGGTTCTTTAATTCCTGTCATCAAATAATGTGTAAGTGTGGAATAGCACACTGAGTCATTTACAAAACCTGTCATCAATTCCTTACTTTTATTTGAAATCATCTGTATGTTCTTGGATCTGAGAGTAATGCACAGGTACATATTTTAACAAAAGAAATAGGAAATTAGTTGGGTCAGGTTTGTTTTTGACTGATTCAGAAATTAGTTGATGGCATGATAGTGGTCTGTTATCTTTGATATAATGTTGTTATGAGTTGGGTCAGGTTTGTTTTTGGCTTTCCTCCTTTTATCAACTATGATTCTTGTTGAATATTTGGCAGCATACATCAATTAAACATATTTGGCAGCATACATCAATTTGGCAGCATATATCAATTAAAATACACCTTGAACCTGTTCATAATCAATACCCACTTTAAAAATTCAACACATTTCATCTCAAAGAAACCTGTTATACACCTTGAACCTGTTCAACCTGTTCATTGAACACCTACTTATTCAACTTGTTCAACCTGTTCATTGAACACATTTCAATTCAACATGTTCAACCAACAAAACTCACTAGATTTCACAAACCAAAAATTCAACACATTTCATCTCAAACAAACCTGTTATACACTTGTTTTTGCAAGCCATAAGATTTTTAAGCACCAAAAAAAAAAATTACAAAACAAGTACAAAAGTAGATTACATTCATAGCATGTTCGAAAACCTAAAATAGAAAAGTACACTGTTCTTGAATACACAAAATACACAAAGTAGATTACATTGAGTCATTTACAAGATAAAGTACAAAAATATGCAAAATACAATGACATAAGTCATTGCCTTGAACATCTTCTCCATCCTTTGAAGCCTTCTATCATGCTCACCAAGCGTTGTCCTTAGATCATTAATTTCTCCTGTTCTTGACCGAGGTCCATCATTGGTTGAAATTGATGCGGTAATGTCGTCGTCCTCGTCCTCGTCATCATCTGCGAACCACCTGAAGTAATTGCAGTGGTCGTTCGTAGACTACAATGGACAAGAATTAGTTAATCAATAAAGGACAAACACCCTGTTGTTATTGTATTGACATGTGTCCTTTCATGATTTCTCAACTCCTCTACTTCATGCTCCATGATGATCCTTCATCTCTTCTATTTTATATTCTATGATATTCTACTTTTCTATCATCTTCTCCATGTGTGTTCTGTGTTTTTTCATAATTTCCATCAACTTCCTAGTGTGTAAGAGTATGTCATGTGTCTTACTTACACATAAAAATAATATAGTGCCAACAATAATATAAAAAATATATTATTATATTAATATTTAAATTTGTATTAAAGGTGTATTTTATATATCACGTGATTGTTAATGCATTATTTTTTTTTAATCTAATTTTAAAAATAAGTTAATTTTTGAAGTAAATTGAAAAAAAAAACTTCAAACATGTGTCCTAGGAAAATTACACAAAATACTCTAATTCTAATCGTTAGAACACATATATCACCTCTATCGCCTCTTTAAACATTCCAAATCTCACTAGGAAAATTTATTACACCATATCTAGAATTACATTTTGATTGAATTTTGACTTTTGCCCTTATCTCAAAAATTCATGTTGCATCATCTGATGTCTTTATCTAAGTGAGAGCATATCATATCAGTTGACTTTTAATCTTACTAAAAAAAACACACTCCCATTATTCAAGTTCACAACTACCATGCCATAGGTGTATTTTAATGCTTTGTGGAATCAACAATATGATCATTTGGCATTATAATAGCCCAAGTGAGAAAGGAAAATAAAAATAAAAATTAGAAGATGAATATGAAACAAAAACTTAACTGTAAACTACTAATAGTATTTTTTTTTTGTTGATATTATTTATATTTGATGTGAGTTATCACTAAATTTTAGTTTGCTCTGTGGATTGAACAGGCAGATTCATCACAGAGAACAGGGTGTTTTGATCTAACCTGTTGTTGTTCTACATTTGAATTAGTTAATCAATACTACATTTCTGTGTGTCATATAATTTAAATTACACACAGATTAAATGCCCATTTCAGGCCCATTACACACAGATGCATATATATATATATAAATATATTCATAAATTTCTTTGATGATTCCAATCATCTACAGTTCGATTCCTCTAAGCATAGATTTGAAATAAATCATGTAAAAAGTCTCAAATCAAAACCGTAAGATCATATTTTTTGATTTTTTCCCTAATCTTGCCCTAACGATATATGAAATTTAAAGGATGAACGAACTGTAACTTGCCCTTTAGAGGATGATATATGAAATCAAAGCCCTTTCCATACTCAGAATGATATATTAGGGCTTTGATTTCAAAATATTGAAATCAAAGCCCTAATATTTGAAGTTTAGAGGATGAACGAACCTGTGGTTTTTTCTTTCTCTCTGTTGGAGTATGGTGACCCAGCGGTGTGGCAGCAGCAGCGGCGACGGTGGCGAGTCGGGCCCTTCTCTCTCTCTCTCTCGCTAATTTCAGATTTACATTTCCACAGGAACCTTCGTTCGTTGTTTTGAAATCCCTAAAAAATGTTTTTTTTTTTTTTTTTTTTAATTTTTTATTTTTGAAAATCCTCACCAAAACGACGTCGTTTTGGTGAGGACAAAACTCAGCCGTCCGATCATCCACTTTAGGAGATCACTCTAGAGGATCCGCTCGCCATGGGAACCCTCTTCCATAAAAAACTCCCAACTTGGAGATCATTATCTGGATCTTTATTGGTGTTGTGAACTTGTAGTACTAGTCATTGCTAGTACTAGTAGCTGTATAAAGACCACCATCAGAGCGCAAAGAAGCAAAATTGCCTTTTGGTTTGGAGTAGCGAAGAAAATAATAACAAATTCCGTGTTTTTTTTTTTTTTTTTTAATAAGAAAATCCTCCTACTCTCTCACAGGTTTAAGACAGCGCCCCTTGAGGAGATCATTAACGTGTCCTGTTATCCGTTCTGAGTGAGAGACTATAATCTGGAAGCTTGTCCCGGCCTCCCAAAACAAGCTCCGCTTAAGTCAGGACTCGCACAGTGAAAGAACATTAAACTCACATCAAGCTGTTGATTAGGCCTCCTAAAATCAACTTCCTAACTAATTGTGCTACGCCCAAAAAATTGACCTAAAGAAAAATCAAACCTACGACCTAAGAATTTAAACCTCAGACCCTTACCAAGTTGCCACCCACAGCTGGAAATTCCGTGTTGAGTGAGAATAAAATGCCCATTGACTGAATAAATAAAAAAATCAGATGTATATGCTGTCTCCTACAATCCATGGTCACAATTGACTTTTCTTCCATTCATTAGCGCGTTAGTTCAGACGTAGTACATGTATTTATTAGATTTTACTTTAACGCGTTAGTTCAGACGCAGTACATGTGTTTAATAGATTTTACTTTAATATTACATAGCAATATATCCCTGGTCACAATTCTCCTTTCTTCCATTCATCATCGTGTTAACTCACTGATACACTAGCTGTCTTTCCCTTCCATGCTCTTCTTTTTCTTCATTTTTTTTCCATTGTAATTTTCCTACTGGTTAAATCTGATTACGGTTGAGAAAAAACAGAACAGTAAGGCTTAATCTTTCTTCCTTGAGGACAACGTAGAGGAAGGAGGAGCTAGCTAGTTAGCAGGAATGGAGGGAATAGCTGTTACAGTAGCACTGTCTTTGGTTGAAAAGGTTCTTTCCTCCCTTGACCGAGTTCCCTCTCAGAAAAATTTGCGCGATCAAGTAGAAGAGGTAACAAACAGTTTGAGAACGATGCAAGCCTACCTTAGGGACATGGAAGGTAGAGAAGGACGCAGTTGGATGCTCAAAGAAAGAATGAAACAAGTTCGAGATATAGCTTATGACACTGAGAATGTTCTTGATGAGATTATGCTTCATGTGACATATCGATATCATAGGCATAGAATCACCAAAAAAACCCATGAACTTTTTCACAATTTGGCACACTGGATTCCTTTACATAACACCATGTCCTCCAAGATGGAAGGCATTAAGGAAAGGATTGTGGGTATTACAGCTTCAGATCAACTTGGTGGTGGTGGTGGTGGTGATGGAGGTGGAAGCAGTCTCTGTGTCTGCAGTGAAGGCCCCAATTCCAGGCCAAAGGTGGAGCATTGTGATGATGTTGTCTCTCTGCAACAGCAACATGGCAATGAAGATGAAATAGTGGGCTTTGAAAAGCCTACACAAGAGCTTCTTTGTCAGTTGAGCGGCACAGAACCGAGGCAAAAGACCATGATCATCTCCGTGGTTGGCCCTTGTGGCTCCGGCAAATCCCATCTAGCAAAGAATGTTTACGGCATCACTAGAAGTCATGAACTGTTTGATTGCTATGCTTGGGTTCGTGTGTCTCGTTCTCCAAAAATTGAGCAGATCTTACAAAGCATGTTAAAACAATTTTGTTCATCAACGAAGGAACCAACACCCAATCATGAAATTGCAGCAGTTACACCGGCCAAATTGTGGAAATATCTGCAGCAAAAAAGGTATGTTGTTTTTCTAGATGATATTTGGAGTATTGAAGATTGGGAAAATATTCGGGATGCATTACCTAGTCATTCCAGTGGAAGTAGAATAGTTGTCACAACTCGAAAGTTAGATGTGGCCTCTTTTTGCTCAGATGAGCACCATACCCATAATTTAACCTGTTTATCAGGTCCAGAGGCTTGGAAACTCTTCTGTAAAAAGACTTTCCATGCCAACAATTGTCCTCCGGAGTTAGAGGATTGGTCTAAAAAAATTATGAAAAGATGTGAAGGGAATCCTCATGCAATTGTGGCAGTAGGTACTCTGCTGTCAAAGAAACAACAAAATCCAACAGTGTGGAAAATAATGCATGACAGCCTTGTTTCCGAGGTTGGAACTAGTTCCAGTCTTTCAATTATCAACAAGTTATTGGCAAGCTACAAGGATCTACCATGGAATCTTCAGAGCTGTTTCTTGTACTTTAGCGTATTTCCTGAGAATCACTCCGTTGAGCGTGGAAGATTGGTTCGCTTGTGGATGGCCGAAGGATTTGTGAAGAAAACAAGAGGCAAAACACTGGAAGAGGTTGCAGAGGATTACCTCAATGGACTTGTTGGAAGTAATTTGGTTCATGCAACAAGGAATTTTGATGGACGAGTGAAAGATTGTCGAGTTCTAAACTTTGTCCTTGAGTTCATCATTCAGAAGTCCGAGGAGGAGAACCTTGTCTCAGTTCTTGCTAAGACAGCAGATACACGTTCAAGTGAGAAATTCCGACGCCTTTCTATCCATAACCCTAGCTGCATCAAACAGATCAGCACAGTCTTCCGTTCCAATTCTGTTCTTTCCAGTTCTGTTCGTTCCACATTCTTTTTCAAGATGGACAAGCTTTCTGAACCCTCTGTAATTACAGACATGCTTGGTCTTCCTTCTTTCAACTTGTTAAGGGTTTTAGATTTTCGTGATGCCCCTCTAAATAGATTTCCTGAAGTTATTGTTCATCTCACCCTTCTAAGGTACCTTAGTTTTAGGCGTACTCAAATTGAAAACATTCCAAAATCTATCAAAAAGCTTTTGTACCTTGAAACCTTAGACCTTAAGCAAACAGGTGTCACTCAGTTGCCAAAGAAGATCAACCAACTTCATAATCTGCGCCATCTTTTGCTTTGTCGCGACAGGGGCAAGAATCATGTATGGTTGAACCCTGATGAAGGAGTGGAGATGGTTGAAGGAATTGGGGGTTTAACTAACTTACAGACGTTGTCACTTGTCAAGCCGGACAAGAACCACAAAATTATTAAAGAGTTGGGTAATTTAACTCAGCTCAGGAAGCTGGGGCTGATAGACCTCAAAAGAGAAGATGGAAAGGATTTGTGTGCATCCATTCAAAGGATGGAAAACCTTTCAACTCTTGATGTTAGTTCAACTGGCAAACAGGAACCTCTTGATATGCCTAGTCATGCTTGTCCTTGCCCTCATCTTCAACATCTATATCTCAAAGGTCACCTACCTGAGTTCCCAAAATGGATTTCCTCACTTACTAACCTGTTTAGGATCCGTCTCAAGTGGTCAGGATTGACGAGCAACCCACTTGTGGCCCTTCACAGTTTGCCGAATCTGATGGAGCTCCAAATGGATGATGCTTTCACTGGTGAAGAGTTGGTGTTCAAAGCTGGAGGGTTCAAGAAACTAAAGATGTTACACATTGAACAATTTGATCACTTGCATACAGTGGTAGTAGAGGAAGGATCAATGTCTGTGCTTCAAAAACTGACTCTACGTAGTTGTGGGCGGTTGAAGATGCTTCCATTAGGCATCAATAATCTCACTCGCCTCAAAGAGCTTCTTCTGTACAGGATGCCCACGGAGTTCATCAGTGGACTTCAAAAGGGTAGTGACGACCGTGAGATGGTAAAGCACATCGATGTCATCCATTCTTTCATTCTTCAAGACGATGGATCCTGGTCCCTGGATCAAAATCTTTCTTGATTCCTCTTGCTGTATGAATCTACCATGTCCACATACAAGTAACCACCTGGTAAGCTTTACTCTCTCTCTGTCTCACACACATTGTTGATATCCTTGTATGCTTATTGTAATTGAAACCAAATAAAAGACTGCAATTATGGGTTAGCAAGACAACAAAGTTGCCAGGATGTATAAAATTTCACTCGTTGTGCTAGCACACAAGGTTGGTAGAACGAATCTACTGTACCCACTGTTAGGATTGTGGATTCGAATCCCTACCTACATGCGAATGAACTACCTACAGCTCATGGATTAGTAGTCATACTTATAGCACAACCTGAGGCGACCTTTGGGGTTTCAACTTCCTTAAGGTCTAATTCTAGTGGTCACCCCTCTCTAGTTGGGCTTTCCAACACAATACTTGTATTTATATCCTAATGTATTTGATTTATGTTCATGATTGGATTATGATATGTGGGACATAATCATCGTTTTTCCTCACAAAAATACTCTACCTATTTGTTTGAAGTAGGGATTGCTTGCAACATTGGAAGTGAGATTGATATGCCCCCACATATATAGATACTTTTCTTCTCCAATTGTATGTGTGTATATTTATACTCCCCAATCAAACAAAATAAATAAATTAATCAAAGATTCCAAACCTTCATGCCCCCACAACAAGTAACTTTCTCGCCCTCTTTTCATGATACAAACTTCCTTGGTTCTTTCTTCTTTTATGTTCATTTTTATACTTTAGTTGCTATATCAATTTGTTAAGTGATAAACCATAAAGTTCTTACCCATCTCCTCTATCTTTCAGGGTAAAGTTTAATCCAAAAAAGGCGGCATCACCCTATCTTTCATTTTATTTTATAATTTGATAAAAAAATCTTTTATTTTTCTAAAAGCAAGAGGTTTAGAAGTCCTTTTCCTTCTAATTTTGACCAAATTACCTCCTTGTTCATAATAATTTTGCTGATTTACTTTTTTTCAACATGGGATATGCTTCTCGAAAATAAAATTGGACATTTAGTCTAATTAATGTGAAAGGGCGAATGGATCTCATTAGAAAATTCATTGGCTCTCCTGTGAAAATTGAAATAAATATTTAATTTAACTGGAGAGATTAAATTCAAGTAAATCATATTTTACCTTTTAAATAGATAGTATAAAGTTTTTAAATACTTGAATCACAGCAAATGTGTCACGTGGGGATGTTTTCTTTTTAACAATTATATATATACACGTCACAAATGTTTGCAAGGTGGCCAACATATATATGACATGTTTAAGGCTTTGACGTGGGGTTTTAACTTGTTTAGCAAAAAGAGTGATCCAACCAAATGACCCTATTGGCCCATTTTACTATCAATCAAACTTGACAAAATTTTAAATTAAGATTTGTGGGGAAAAAAAAATATAACAAAATTTGCTTTATATTTTTTTTTTCAAGTTTTTCTTTTTATTTTTAAATTTAAGATCCAAACAACTTAAATTTATTTTTCATTTTTTTTTTTGCTGTTGCTACAATTAGAGATTCCACTTCTATAACAGTCGTATTTCAAATTTTTTTTTATTATTTATTTTAAGAATCGAAAACCGATTTTAGACAAATATCCCTTGAGCCCAAACTTTCTTCCTTAAAGTACTCAAGCCAAAAATGACTAATGCATAATATGCAACTGCTCTAAATTGACATTATGTTTTTTTTCCTTGTGCTTTACAAGTAGTGGTTTTATGAAAATAATTCAAAGAGTGGCTTTTTTTTTTATTAAAAAAAAAAAAATTCCCTTTGGTAGGTCGAAGAGTTGGTTACTGAAATTTCATTCAACAAAATAAAAGATTAGCATGTCTAATATGGTGCCTCCATAACACAATGGACACCTACTAGTTACAACATTGTCCTGAAAATAATAATAATAATAATAATAACAAAGTTTGCTAAACTTATAAAGACTTATGCTGTGTTTGGTTATGAGATTTGAGGAGGGATTTGGAAAGAAAAATAGAAAAGGTAGGTGAAATGTGAAAAAAATATATTTACATTTCACATAATTTCACACACCTTTTCTCTTTCTCTTTCCAAATCCCTCTCCAAATTTCCTAACTAAACACAGCATTAAGGAAAGTGACCGAAAGGGTATTGACAGAAGTGATGGCTGGAAGAGGTGGTTAATGGAGACTCATTGATGGTGGTCACTAATAATAGTGACTGAAAGAGTCATTAACAACAATTGCTAAGGAGTGATCAAAGGGATCACTAACTGAAATAACTAGGAGTGATAGTTGAAGATTGTTGTCGATGGTCAAATAGAGGTGATGACCAAAGGAGGTGACTAGAAGTAGAGGGGATTTATCAAAGGTTGTTGCCAATAATGGTGATTGGAGAGGTTGCCGGCACCAGTCGCAATAGTTTGAAGGCAAAAAAATACATTTTTTTTTGTATAATATTTATGTTCTCACATTTTAATTTTTTTTGTAAATATAGAAAGTAGCAAATAGGGACTCACAAGTGAGTGCAGATCTTCTCATTGCAAGGAGTTACGGCTTCCTCCGCAATCTGCCGAGATCACCAAGCACATCCAATCTTTCAGATTAAAAGAAAAAAAATGGAATTTTCTTCTTCTCCTTCCTCTTTAATCTCTGCACCAGATGATACCAAATACTTGGACCACGAAACGGCTCGCTTGTATTCACCGAGAGAGAGTCGTCTCTCGAGCTTGACATTGTTGGAAATCTGCTTAAACCAGAGAAACTTCTTCATGGATCAAAACCAAAACTTAACAAAATCATCAAATCTAAACCAAATGTATGTTCCAAAACCCCAAATTTCTGCATAAACTTGACAAATCGAGAGAAATAATCAAGTCTTGTTTCACTCAACTACATTTCAAGATCTTCAATTTGTAGTGTATGTGAACCAGCTCATCGTAAATGACCTCGAACACGAATTCGAAGAACGAAACACTTTTTGCTGATCTAACCTGCTAACAACATCAACCACATTCGGCAGAGAAATAGTGTGTGTATATCTGTATCTATCTACTCATCTACACATACATACACAAATATGTATATTCAGGCCCCAAATCGATTAGTTGAAATCAAAGGTAAGACAAACTGAGTTGAGAATCTAGCAGTATCACCATTTGAGTGAAATTTCATTTTTTTTTTTTTTTTTAAAATCTTAGCCGTTGATGTGCAACAATGTGAAATTGGTAGAGTCCCTCTTGGTTCAGAGAGTGACCCAGATAGGGATAGTGAAAAAGAAGTATTACCAGCAGAAGAAGAAGCATTATTGTTTGTTTCTTCTTCAGGATTGAACAGAGATTGAAGAATTAAGGACGTATTAATAATCTCAAGACCCAAAAAATCGAAGCTTCCTCTGAATTCACTTTTTAAATCTGCTATCAATTTCGCAATATTCCTTTAATTCATTCACCTTCATCAACAGAGAGATGCAAAACTTCAACATCTCTCTCTTTCTTTCTTACCTCAACATCATCAAAAACTACAGTTACCTAACACATACACACACATACACATACATATATATAGCAATAGCATCATCAATTCCTCATCCATGTTTATCTGTTTCTCTCTCTCCACCTTACTCCCCCCTCTGCTCGGTATTTTTCTGATCTTTCTTTGGTTACACAGACCGTAATTTTGCGTTTTCTTGAGTTTCTTGAATTACCCATCTCGCAATTTCCTTCAATTTCTATCCTATCTGTTGTCTCTGTTTTTTCAAAAAAAGAAAAAAGAAAAAATTGATCTTTGTTGGGGGTTTTCTGGGTCTTGAAATTGAATTTGTTGAGATTGAATGGGGATTGAAAGAACACTGATTAATCAGAAAGGTAAGGAGTGTTTGGAATTGGCTAGCGAGACGAAGAATAGCAAGTCGAGGAAGTGCAGACGAAATATCTTTTTTTTTTTTTTTTATAATCTGAAAGTTAGATGCAGATCACGATCTCACTTGCCAGACGGAAGAACGCTCGTAACTCCTTGCAAGGAGAGGATCTGGACTCCTAGTGTCTAGTGATTTTCCAGGGAACCGATACTTTACTTCAACGCACCCAAAAAAAAAAAAAAAAAAAAAATATAACCTTTCCTAGCCTGCACAAATACGTACACATACACACAAACACATATACTACATTTTTATAAAAATCAATTGTGAAAAGACGCAAATAACCCCACCACCATTATCAACAAATCTGCATATTAACACTTGTCCCCATCCTCTCTCTCTCTCTCTCTCTCTCTCTATCCACGCTGTTTCTCTCTCTAAAACTCATCACTCCTCTCCAAACTTCACCATCAATGGCGTAGACCAATCTCAAAATTGAAATCTCTTCACTATTTCACACATCCGCTGTCTAAACAATCTTTCTTCTTCTTCTTCTTCTTCTTCTTCTTCTTCTTCAACACTGTCAGTGCAGAAACAGAGACAGCCTATACATATATATATGTGTGTGTGTGTGTATGAGGGAGGAAGAGGAGGAGGAGAGAGAGAGGAGGAAACCTGGGGAAGGTGGGCAGAGGAGGGGGGTTATTGGAGTGCATCCATGAAATCGCAGCCGCACTGGCCTTAGCGAGGATGAGCGGCGACTCTGTTTACCGTGTCGACACCACGGCTCGACTCGCCCAATGGCGGATCGAAAATCTGGCTTCTTGTACTTACCGTAAATCCGATCCTTTCAAGATCGGCAAGTGGAATTGGTGAGTGAATTTTTTCTAAAATTGAATTTTTGATCACTGTGTCCTGTGGATTTTGCCTCTGTTTTGTTTTGTTTCTGAGAAAACAGAGGTAATGAACAGAACGTATAATAATCTTGAATCGTAAGTTAATTTGGTTTTTTGATCAATGGAATTTTTGGGTAATTTTTTTTTTTTTTTCAATGGAATTGGTGAGTGTACTTTCCAATAATTGAATTTATGTTTAGTCCTACGGATTTTGCCTCTGTTTTGTTTGGTTTCTGAGAAAACAAAGGAAACGAAGATAACGTATAATTTTGAATCGTATGTTAAGTGGGTTTTTTGATCAATGGAATTGGTGAGTGAACTTTACTAGAATTGATTTTTTTTTTAAAATTTTTAATAGTCCTGTGGAATTTGTCTCTTTTTTGTCTGGTTACTGAGAAAGCAGAGGAAAAGAACATAGAATCTTGAATCATATGTTAATTGCATTTTGTGATCAATGGAAAGCTAAAACAACCCAAAATCTCATTTTTAAGTTTTCTATGGCTCCTTGTGATGAAAATTCAGAAAATACCAATTTAATTTCTTCAATTCTGTTGAATTCTCTTGGCAAACAAACAGAATATTAATTGGGAATTTATTTATCCCTTTTTTCCTTCTTTCTGGATTTTATTATTTTTTATTTTTGGGTTTGATTTGCAGTAGTTATCCTTTGTTTGGCATGATGTCTTTTATGTTTTCGTTTGGTTGCCGAAAAAACAGAGGAAAAGAACAGAACATAGAATCTTGAATCATATGTTAATTGAGTTTTGTGATCAATGGAAATCTAAAGCTAAAACAACCCAAAATCCAAGTAGTCTTTTTATGATGAAAAGTCAGAGATTACCATTCTAATTTATTCAATTATGTTGAATTCTCTCGGCAGCCGAATAGCATAATTACTAGAAACCTAGCCCTTTTTTCCTACTTTCTGGTGAAAATAAAATTTTCTTGTGTTTTTTGAAGTAATATTCCTCTATTTGGTGAAGTTTTTCATATTTTGTTGCTTGAATTGAAGGCATTTAACTGTGGAGAAGAATCGAATGTTGTTCATCAAACTGTACCCTGAAGTATCAAATTTAACAAGAGACAACCCTCCAATTGCATCTTTTATCATTCGAGTGATCTGCTCTGTGGGAGATCGCAAGGCTTTGATTCACCCAGGTACTAAAATTACAATTAGAATTGATATTGTTGATTTTCCATTTACTTGAGTGCATATAGTAATTAAGATTGTTGTTCTTTTTTATTATTTTGTGGAATTGCAGAAATTACAGACAAGCAGCTCAAGAACAATGATGATTTTGTTTGGGCTATTGAGGTTCCATTGACAGGGAAATTCATAATTGATGTTGAATTTCTTGATTTGAAGATTGCACGTCCAAATGCTGTATGCTTGCTTACCTTTAATTTCCCCCTCTTTTTTTTTTTTTTTTTTTCTTTTATAAATAGACTGCTTGAATACAAATGGAAAGTCTTAAAAATAACTTACCCTTTGTTTTTTTTGCATTTCTTAGTGTTTGGTATGACAAAAAACGACATAACATATTTTACTTGATTAATGAAAAACAAATTTATTTGGGCAGAAAACTTTCACTTTTGAAAGATTAAAAAAAGCTTGCTGGACTAAAAGTATTACTAGCACTACCTTCACCTCCACCACCGCCCTGGCCACTGCCATCGCCACCATCATACCACAACTACCACCATCGTCACTCTCCTATCACCACCACCATCGTCAAGTTGCCACAATCCTACCACTGCTGATGTTACTCCTAACAACACCACCACCACTAATATAACCACTAACACATCTGTTTCAATATTGTGATCAAACGAAGGAAAATGTTTCATAAGCTAATGTTTTCTGTCAGAACAAAGAGTGCTAGTTGGATTGGAGAATCACCATGGAAAGAGTCAATTTACTAAGGAAACAGTAGTAATGCCAATCACAATCTGGAATAGTTGTAAAGAATGTCATAGATAGTTTACCAAAAAAAAGAGTATCATAGACAGTATCATGTTTATGTTGTCTGTCAAATATGAAATTTCACAAAACATGCAGGGTGGAGAACCTTGCTCAATCTGGGCTGAATCATCTGCTTAAAAAGCAATCGAATGCAACCGCCTCTCTGCCCTTGGCAAAATGTTATCAGAAGGTATTCACACAGACATTGTAATCAACACTTCAGACGGAAGCATTGGAGCCCATCGCGCAGTTCTTGCTGCTCAATCACCTGTTTTTCGCAGTATGTTCTCACACAACCTTAAAGAAAAGGAACTATCAACTGTAAACATCTCTGATATGTCCATTGAGGCTTGTCAAGCTTTTCTCAACTACATTTATGGGAACATACAACAAGAAGAGTTTCTGAGCCACAGGCTAGGCCTTCTGCAAGCAGCTGACAAGTATGACATTGTGGACTTGAAAGAGGCGTGCCATGAGAGCCTTCTTGAAGATATTGACACGGAGAACGTGCTTGAGAGGCTTCAAAACGCTTCTCTGTATCGATTGTCAAATTGAAGGCGAATTGCATGCGTATCTTGTGAAATTTGGTAAGATATTTGACATTCGAGATGATTTCGATTCATTTATGCAATGTACTGACAGGGAACTTGTTGCTGAGATCTTCCATGAAGTTCTTGCTTCTTGGAAAGGTTTCTGAAATTCTGCTCAAAAGGGAGGTTTGGGAAAGAGAAGAATTGGTCAATTAGTTTATCTGTGTCCATGAAAATGGGTTGTTAGAAGAATTGTATTGTGCAAAAGAGTTAAATTCACCTTTAATCCTTAAATTAAACGATAATCATTTTTTCTATTTCATCTTTATACAATCATCTATATGGTCCTTAGTTTCTTACTAATGGACAATTGTGCAAATCGATGAAAAATCATTTTTCATATATATATATACACATTAGCATTTGACCTGTGCTATGCATGGTTAAATGTATATGATAATGATATATATTAATATTTTATAAATTTGTAGATTATAAATTTATTTTTATTTTTGAAGTTTGAGATATATGATAAAGATATTTATTAACATTGCATGAATTTTTAGATCATAAAATTTAAAGCCCTATCTACTTTACCTTATGACCTAGCCGACATGCAACCTGGGTTAGCCCAACTTAAATAATTTAATTTTGTAAAATTTTAGAGGCTTTAAGTAATTTATGTTCATAAAATTGTATGACCTTAAGACTATTTTAAATTTGGTCAAGACTGAAGAAAAAATTTACTAACTCGAATTAAATTCATGTCAGAGCTTGAGTAAAAATTGTCACAATCCAAGCATTCTGATTTTTATTGTTAATAATATGTTACCCTTGCATTGAACTTGTCCGAAACTTTTAAAAAAAATTGGTTAAAATCATTCATTTACTAATTTTTAAATAATCAATTTTTTTTCAGCTTATTTAAACTATTACTACCTAATAAGTCATAAGAAGAAGTTGCACCAAATAGTCTAGCACAGACTTTCAAATTAAAATAAGTTATAATCACCTCTTACAATCAAATAGTTGTGTAATTTTAGCCTGGCCTTGAGCACCCTTGAGTCTCGTGGGCTCCGATCAAAATCGAGCTGGACCACTCGTGCAAAATCTCAGTCCAGGGCCAAGCCCTAAGGAAATTCAAGTCTCAAGCCTGGACTAGGGCTGGGCCTGACAGTTTGTTTATTTTTTTTTTATTTTTTTTTTTACCAAAATAACTTTAAAATAACGTTAGGCAGGCCAGACCAAAAAAAAGCATAGCTGAGCCCTATCCTAGGGGGGTCAGACTAGGCCAGACCTTGAGCCTATTTGGGCCAGGCTTAGTTGGGTCTTGAGCAGGTTTCGAGCTTGCAGGACATTTTACACCCCTAGAACCAAACATCCCTAATGAATTATCAATATTCTTAATTATTATTCTTTCTTCTAAAATTAAAAAATGTAAGTTTTTGTAAAATTTATTTTAACATTGAAGAAATGATTGTCTCATTGAACATAATTTTATTTTTTAAAACAATATTTTAAGATGCAAATTTTAATGAAAATTTGAAATAAACTTTTGAGAATTGATCCTTTTAGTATTTTTTAACCTTTTATGAAAAAAATGTAAAAAACTACAGAGAAAATGACTTTTTGTAGTCATTTTTTTGACCTTTTTTTTTTCCCTCTAAAATATCAACTTCCCAAAACAGACCTTAGTCTTTGATATCCAATTAAAAAAATGTCACATTATTTTTAGGGAAATTTTTTTAAGGTCCATGATATTAAGATTTTATAAGATAAAAGATATACAATATTTTTGTAGTAATTAAGGTCTCTCAACAATTTTATCCGACTCAAAGAAATTTCAATTTTTACAAAGAAATTTCAATTTTCACAGAGAAATTTTGAAATTTCTCTATGATCATATCAGAAAATTTTCAAATTCTCTGTAAAAATTAAAATTTCTCTAAGTTGGGGCCGAAATTTCTTTGAGTTGGGCAAAATTTTCCTTAGTTGAATTTTCTTTGTGAAAATGTTGGGGGACCTTAGCTAATAAAAAAAATATCTTAGGCCTCTCCTATAACACAAAGTTGAAGAGAAATGTTTCACTAATAATCATTTTTAATAATATTTTATTTTTCTGGTTTGTGTAGTGTAGAAGAATTTAAAAGTAAAAAAAAAAAATCAAAAAAATAAAAAAAAAATCACTAAAAAAAGGGGTATTTTTTTTTAAGGTCATTGATATTATGATTTTATAGTATAAAGGACATCAAATATTTTCATGATGCCTAAGGTCCCTCAACATCAATCCAGAAAAAATTCAAGTCAAAGAAATTTTGAATTTCTCTGGCCTCCTTAGCCTTTCATGGACACTGCCAGAGAAATTTCCTTAGCTTTTCATGGACTCCAGAGAAATTAAATTTCTCTGGCCGTGGGTTTGATCCTCCATCAAATGTTGTTGAAAGCTTTCACTGTGTCACAGATAAAAAGTTCTAAAAACGCTCGCTTAGGCATGCTATTTAATGCTAATCCAGGTGCGAGTTTTCCCAATCTCCTTTTTGTGAAGGCTTCAAGTCGCCGATCGTCATATAGGTATTTTAATCCAAAGTCGCTTCTATATTCCTCATGGCATCTCAATATGGAAATATTTGCCCTCCCTAATATTTCCTCAGAACTCAATGCTTACTTTTGTGCATATAAGGCAAAGGTGCTGGATTTTTTGGATCAACTATGTGCATTTTATGAGCAGAAATACGTGCATGCATCCTCTGTAGTTGCTGAAAGCAATGAAGCATTTATTGATAAGGTCTGTGATCTGGCTGATGCAAATGCGTTATCATCTAAGATGTTGAGAATAGGAGGATTTCGGGTGGTCTGTGCCATAGAGTTACTACCTGAAGAAAAATACCATTTATTTTACATTCATGCACAGAATTGAAACTTCAAGATCAAATTTACAGTCTCTAGGTAAAAGAAAACTGAATTTTCTCTGGGTTGAAACCAGAGAAATTCTCTGGATTTTGAACTGAATTTTCTCTGGGTTGAAACCAGAGAACTTCTCTGGTTGAACTCAACAATCCATCATCAACAGTAATGGTCGGAAGCGCATCTGATCTTCTGCCACAACATTGCTTCGATTAATCTATTTCTAGAGAAATTCGATGACATGGAAAGAGTGGGTGTCAAGCATGACATGGACAGGCCACCTTATTGCCTTCGCCCACTACCATGACAGGGGGATTCGAACGAGCCAGCTCAAGCATGTGGAGGGCATTGAGTCGGTCGAATCGAGTCTGAAGAGAGTTGGAGCTCGGTGAGGTGGTGGTTGTGGGTAAGAATGGCGGTGGGTTTGGGGTGGTGATGGGTCAGATTCCGGCGGCGGCGGTGGTGGTGGTGGGTGAGAGTGGTGTGAGATGGGTGAGTTTGGGAGTGGGAATCTCCACTGGGTAAAGCTTTGGGAAGTGTTGGGAGATGAGGACTCAGAGTCAGGTTGTTGGGGTGGCGGTCGGTCAGATGATAAAGATAGTATAAAGGACTGAAATTTCTCTGATATATGTTTAGGGACCTTAGACATCAAAAAATAATTTTGTGGATCTCTTCTATTACGAAAAGTGGGAGAGGGACCTTAGACCGATTTTTCCCTAAAAAAAAGTATAAAAATCTAACTATTTTTATTTTTAGTTTTTATTTTTTATGTCTTCAACATAATTTTTTTCATTTTTTTTGTTTTTTTGATTTTTCTAGTCGAGTATAACCTAAACGTTTAAAATATTTTAAAAATTAAAAAAATTCATTAAAGGTGAAAAAAGTCAATTAGAAAGCTACTAATAGATAAAAATATGGGTCACAATTATAAGATTTTCAATATCAAAATTATGAGAAAAATTAATTCGAAGTTTTAATATTAAATACCCAACAAAGTTTTACTTTCTAAAATAGTTAAATTATAAATGATAGATGGTTTATATAAAATAATTAGTTCTATTTTTTTTCATTATCCAAAAATAAAAACAATAATAAGAGCATATATTTTTTTATTGGATAAATTATAATATTAAGTTAATATAATTGATCAAACCATCCACATGATTGCGTATCTCAATTTACTATATTATTATATTTGAAGGAAAAATAAATACTTTAAAGAATAATTTTTTTAAAAAAAAAATGATAAGAAATGTAAAACTCTAAGTATAATAGTGGTATTTGGAAAAAAAATATTATATTATTTTCTAGACATATTTTATAAAATTTTGAAATGAGAAGATAATTTAGAGAAAAAAAAAATGGGGCAAATTTCACTTTACCCTCTACAATTTGGGTCGGGTGCGGTTAACCTCCCTGACGTTTGGAAATAACCACATAACCCTCATGTGGTTTTTGGATCAAAGCGCACTGTTAGTTTTTCCATGTAAGGAATGTGAGGCTCACGTATTTAGAATGAGAGTAAGTGAATTTTTAAGACTAAATTACCCCTCATTGACTTTCAAATTTACTAAAAATATTATTATTCTTCTTCATTCTTCTTTCTCTGTCGTTTCTCTCTCTTGTTCCTCTCTTTTGTTCTCCTCTTTGTTTTGGAAAACTATGTATCTATATGTCACTTTCTCTCTAAATATTTGCACCCAACTCTCGCGTTGTGAACAGGAAATGGCCCAGCTGGACAACGGAGGATAGGAAGAAGGGCCAACCACCTTCCACCACCTGTCAAAGGGCAACCACTTTCCACTGCCTTTCAAGATTTTTATCCCAACTCTCTTTGTCAGCAGTACCCACCATATATACCTTTCTCTACCCACCATTTCTTATTCATTTTTCATCCAAACTCAAACTGTCACGACCCAAACCCGCCCCTAAAAGTTTGGATCATGACCAGCCAGTAACACTAGATTACCTTCGGCCTCAAAACAAAATTTCAAAATATTTAAATCATACTGGGGCCTAAAGCGGAAGCAAAACAAATAATAATGTTCATTGAACTTGTGCATACATAATAACTAGAATAATTAAAACATTTAAACACATTAGTAATTTATATCCATATACAAATCTTATATATTTCACACACATATACATGAGACTCAATAAAATACACAAGTCTAGCAATACAAAGTTAAAGCCCCGATACAAAGGCGCATCTTGGAGTCTTGGCATAACAGGTCCACAAAAGAACTCCTAAGGCTAACCTACTATTGGTCTCCAAATTGATCACTTACATACATATAAAATACAGAGTAAGCGAAGCTCAATGAGTAATAATACAGTAAAGACGTTTAAATGAATGAGCCCAACATCATAGTAAGCATACTAATATAAATCCATACTTTTCTGAAATCACATTTACAGAACAACCTCAGGTCCACAAAACGGCCTTGGGCTCAACAAAATACAGAACGACCTCGGGCCCAACATATAACAGAACGGCCTTGAGCCCAACATATAACAGAATATAACAGAACGACCTTGGACCCAACATTTATCAAAACGGCCTTGGGCCCAATTCATGTATGTATGGACCCAAGAGGTGACTTGTAACACTCCGAAATAATTCAACATGAACTACCATACTAATGAACATTGACTAATCTATAACAATACTCCTTCCATCATCTCATACATAATAAATGAATTAAATTACAAAAGTTCCACTTACGATATACATTCAAACGAATTAAAAGAACACATGAATTTATAGCACATGAAACATCTAAATCTCAAAACAAATAAATGCCCTTATGGGCTTACATCTTCCAAGGCAATAGCCCGGTTATACAAAATGGTCTCTCGAACCCAAACACATTAGTCCTTGGCTCACAGAAGATCACAACAAAATAAGAGCTAAATACTCTTTAAAATTATCTGCGCCCTCAACTTGGCGGGATCACCTCGTCTTTACCTGCACCAAAGTCCTATAGGGGTGAGCATAAAACCTAGTAGAGAATTCTAACAAAGTATATACAGTTATGCAATTCTCAATAAAAATACAATGTCAATGCCATGCCATGCTCTTTTAAAGAAATTTCATTTCATGCTTCTTTAGCGAAAATTCATTTCATGCTTTTCTTAAAGATTTTCATTTTTCAATAAAAGCTTGCAATCTCAACACATTTCAAAACTTCCAATTTTAATCAACAGAGGGGTGGTAAATACAAAATTGGTAATCCCTAGGTTGGTGTCTGAAGTAGACTCTGTGAGTACTACTAAACTGTCATTTTTACCGGTATTAACTAGAAGGCTCCACACCTATCCGCGCGGTTTTCTGGTCTTTCACCATGGATACTCAGGCCAACTTATCAAATTCATCTACACCCCCTAACTGGACTTACCATCGTATTTACCCCATACACATTTCTATAATTCATAACACAACGTTATTTTCTTTCATGAAATAAATATCTTCCATCAAAATTTACCATGCATAAATAGTAATTGAATGAATATGCAATGCAATGATTTTTCATAACTCATAACATTTCCCATGTTCAAAGTCTCTACAACAATGCCAACAATCACATTTTCCTTTACCTCTTTCTCAAGATAACCATGTGTCTTCAACACACAAAGATCAATCTCTCATCAATTTAATCTTTTCGAAGCCACATGTGAGGTTTTTAAATACTAACCTCCACCATCCATAATTCTTGCAGTTCATAATGCACAACAATCACCATTTCACAATTAAATATTTTTCATGCATCTAACAACAACTTAAAAATAAACCCTCCATTTTCTTATATCAAGGAGATTACCACTTCTCTTACCAAGATGTGGATTCTACACTCACTCACCCATTTTTGCACAAGAAAAGAAGTTTATTCCATGAATTTTCTATATTTTCAAAAAGCCCCAATTTTCTAGGTTTTCACAAAAACCCTAACATTGTTCATCTCTTTTATAAAATCTCATCATACACTACAATCTCAACTCATGTTGTCCAAAGTTTCAAGAAAATCTCTAAATGAACACAAAGTAGAGTTTGTTTCACAAAAATCATCAATCTCTTGAGCCACCAAACCCATTCTCAAAATTTTCAAGGAGAGTTACAAAATCAACTAAAAACTTACATAAATATATAAATAACACAAAAGAAAACCCTCTAGGATTATAAAAGAGTAGTGATACAACCCCCATTTAAAACTTTCTACATTTTTGAAACACAGGATTGGAATCAACAAGGAACTAGAAGAAACTCTTAAAACCATCATCAAAATAGCATAACTTATATATATAACTCAAGAATGTCCCTACCTCAAGCTTGATGAAGAGAGAGAGAGAGAGAGAGAGAGAGAGAGAGAGACCCAAAAATGAGATACAATTCGGCCAAAAAAAGAAATAAAAACAGAGCCTCGGATCTGGGCCTTTCCCACACGTGCAGAGCCCAATCCCGCACGTGCGGTGCGGTAAGTGCCTTCCGCACGTGCGGCTATCACTCCCACATGTGCGGCACCTCCCCGCACCTCCTCACGCACGTGCTTTTTTTGCAGTGTGCAACCCACTGAAAATCCCCTCTCCTCGCACGTGCGGCACCTATTCAAGACGCAGGCCTAGGGTCTCGTGACGCGGCCCTGGCCTAGTAGACCAAAATTCTCCGGTTCGGCCCCCGGGCACCTCGGACTCGACCGCGCCCTCTTTGGAACGGATGAAATTCAATCACCGAACAAAAACAAGAATAAGAACTTTATTTGAAACAAATTCTTCAACATTTCAAACTCAACGAGAGAAAAAGAACGGAGTGAAGAAGAAGAAAGAAAGGAGAAAGGAAACAAGGACCTGATCGTCACATGGCTCGTACGGACTCTAGAGGTGACTCCCACTGTAACACTTAGTTCCGTATAGCACTTTGTTTTATACCAGAAATCAATTGGTCTTAAAGATCGAACAATTCATATCATGTCATAACATAACGAAATGGATAAACGGAAGGGCCCCGGGCCCACCATATCATATTACAAACAATTCACATTTCTTGTTCATAACTCATTTCACATTTCTTAGAAACTTGTGCATTTTGACAAAATAGGATATTTAGAGAATCATTTCGTACATAAATCAAAATAGATAATGAAAACCCTATCATTACTAGTGGTTCCAGTTCTGGTTAACCGGTCCTTGAATCTTGACTTGTAAGCACAATGTGCATAGCACAACATATCGAAACATAGAATTACTCTCTTAATCAAATTTACTTCTTCTAATCTTTTCTTAATCAAATAAACCGATCCTTTACTTTGCTCCTTAACCAAGTATTTATGTTGGTTCTAAAATCATTAGTCCTCAATGGGTCATGATTCATATCTAGTAAAATAAGAAGAAACAAAAGGAAACTGGGTTAGGAGAGGAAATAGCACAAAACGGTTAAAAAGAAAGTGAACAATCTTCATTAATTTGAACATATCTATTTGTTTACTTAGAATTTGGATGTGAGACTGCCACCATTGGAAACTAGACTTCTGGAGCTTGAATATAGGCTCAAGAATCGTCTAAAACGGAGTCTGGATGAGGGAGATATGCCTATTTGAAGTTACCAGGTATAAGCTGAAACAGGTTTGGCCGCGCATGCGCTCACTTTGACCACTTGTGCGGTGACTGGGCTGCTCGAGCGATGGCCTTGGCCGCTCGAGTGGTGGTTTAAGCAGAATGCAATTCTCCATTTTTGTTCACGTTCCGTTCATGCAGAGCCCGTGGTCGCTCGTGCGGTCTGGGCAAAATTAGGCAGTCTGAAAATTCATCAAAGTGTGAGTTTCCAAACCCAATTTCAAGCCAAGATCTCATGAAATCTTCCTTTAAAACATAATAAACTAACATATTTCAAGGGTAATTCAAGCTCAATTGCATCAACTTGCTTTGATTCAAAAATCAAAATATTAACTTCCATGAATTCAAAGTTTTCAACATAAAGTTTCATTTTCATGTAAATTCATGGTTGGATTTCTTCATTCAACTAGTTTCATGTAAAATCTAGAGTCTGTAGCGACCTTAATTTTTCGTAAGTCATTATTTTTTATTATTATTATTATTATTATTATTACTTTATTTTATTTTTGGTTTTATTAATTGTGTGGTTACATGAGAATTTAATGTGTTAGTTAATTATATATATATATATATATTTGTATATATAAAAAAAGAAGTTATTTATATTGATCTTATATGGAATAATTATATATATTATATTTATATAATAAAATATAATATAATGTTATTAGGTTATAATAGTATTAGGTTAACAAAAGCATAGATTGCCTAACAAAACAAAAACAAAACAAATAGAATCATCAGAAAGAGAGAGGAGCAGCCATGGAGAATAGAAGAGAGAGAGAGAGAGAGAGAGAGAGATTAATCAAAATGAAGAGTGCAAACTAAGAGAGAGAGAAAGAGAGACGGCAAAGGAGAAAAGGAAGAAAAAGATTAGCATTTTATTTTGGTGACTTTATTAATTATTCAAGTGATTCTTTGATCTTCAAAAAAATATTATGAGTGCAAAACCCACTTCCCTTAATATATGTTTAATTTGTTGTTTTTATTTATTTATATTTATTTGATGTTGGTTTGATTTTGTATTTACATGAAAATAATAGATTGGTTTTAATTAGTTGTGTATGTCAGGCTTAGGGTTTTTTTATATGTATTTATTTTATGATTTTAATCACACTCATGGATATATAAAATTAAAATAAACTTAGAACCCATAGATAAATTCCTTATACTTCACCAGGACGCCATAGATTGTTGTTTTATTTGAGTGTTGGTGAGAAAGAATGTATAAAAAAAAAGTGAGGATTATGAGATTTATTTAAATGCCTTAGGCTTGGCATTGTTATGTTTATTCTCATGAGTAGATGAGAGATTGTGTATATATATTGTTGTCTCATTCTCATGAGTAGACAAGTGTTTTGGTTTACGCGCGTACGTATATGCTAACCATTCAGGAAGTGTGGGTCAAACTCAGGATGGTATCCCTGTGCAAGTTTGGTTTCGAAGCGGTGTTAGGTATACAGGAGACACATAGGATATATGTGTAGGCTGGAAGTGAATGGCTGAAGTGGTGGAGTTAAGGTACAAAGAATTAGATACGAACTTGTTGGTATCGTTTGCATTATTTCAATTTGTACATCTTGAAAAATAGTAAACAACTTTGATAAATTATGAAATTTGGACAGAGGCATGTATATGTAATTGTAGACAACTTTTGTATTTAACTTTGTACTAAAAAGATTGATTAGAACTAGAATCGGATGATCTTGGTTACAATAGTTTTTATTCATTTTAGCAATGCAGATTTTAGATACTGTTTTAACCCTCGACAAGCTCATTTTTATTGATTTCGTGTAAATTGAAGTAAAAAATTATTCTGAACACTTTTCGTGTTTTGAACTTTTTTGAAAAAAATCATCTTAGAGCAGTTTCTTTTCGTTTTCAGTTTCAAATTTTTTAATTGAATTTCGTCTAGGTTCTTCTATTAAATTATTTCTCTCAACTTGTTTAGTTTCCACTAAATTTGTTCACATCGCCTTTTAGGAAATTTGATTATGTACAGCTTTTATTTTTTGAATTTTGGTCAATTCGAATTATTTAAGCATGAAAATGTACATTTTTATACTTCTTTAACAATTTACTTATGATTAAATGATACTAGCTTTATTTTTTTTTTTCCAGAATGATGGGTCTTACTAACTTCTTATATAGGGCTGGCCCACAATATTTTTTTTTTAATGTTTATTTGTTATTTTATATTCAATTTATATTTAGTTGTGTACAGGCAAAAAACTAAATGCCACCGTATCTCGGGAAACTACTCCTTCGTCTCGGTGCGAGTAGAACTACTTGTCTTGTCCAGTAACAAGAATTAAATGTACTTTTGTTTATGTCTGGTGGACACGTGGGTGTCAAATCTTGTACTCATATCAGTATACTTGTATACTGATCCGTTTTGTCTCTTGGCATCTCGGGTGTGTTCTATTTGAGCGCATCCGAGCTTCCTTTGCAAGATTAGTTGGGACTATGGTGGTGATGAGAAATAACTATAGTTGTTGGACATGTCGTTTTGGACTTCTTTTGTTTTCTTAAGCTTAGGGTTGATATTAGTTTATGTATTTATTATTTTTTTTTGTAACCTTAGTATTTTGATAATTTGGCATTGTGGGTTATTTTTCAACTTTACATTATTTAAGTTGTTTTGACTAGTTGTTACTACTTTAATGTTAGAAGTATTGGATAGTTATGAATTTATGATAGATAGTTTGTTTGGCATTTATTATTATTTTTTTTCCTTGTATTTTTTTTTAGCATTGAAATTTACTTAAACCTTATGGAGATGAGAACGTTTAGATTTTGTTTCACCCTTATGATTTGGATGTTGGAATATTGATTGGGGTTTAATCTTGATTTAATATTTAATTATCCAAACTTTGGGATGTGACAGAGTCCATTTTTCTTTATTTCTTCTTATTAAACTCAAATCAAACAAACTCAAAAGAAATAAGGTTCTATTAACTCCAAGAACTCATAACTCAAAACCCTAGCTTATTTAAGTGTTTAATCTTCAAATTTCCTCTTGATTTCATGCAATAGATGAAGTATCTACAAAGATTATAGTTAAATTCACATACCTTAGCTCAAATCCTTGAATTTCCCCCTTGAATCTCTTTAATCTCCAAGCCTTTTTTCTACAATTCTAGAACTCTCTTCTTTCTCTCCCTCTCTCTTGTTTCTATTTCTCCTGGAGATATTTTTTAGCCTAAATAACTAAGGCTCTCATATATACATACATAAGTTAAGCTAATTTATTTAGGTTAGCTTAATCTAAAGTTTTTGTTAATTAAACTCAATTAATTCATTACGAATCGTAATTTTGCCAAATTTCACTACAAGCTCTAAAAATCATGCTAAACACATATATGAAGTCGGCTTTGGTTTATCGCACCTCTAAGGTTTTCAATTTTCAGCTTAAAGTTCCAATTGCAACAGATTTTCCTACAATCAACAAATATAACTTCAAATCCTTATAATTCACATCCTCAAACATGCAATTCCATAACAACCACATAATTAGCCTAATCATGACTAATCACAAGTCCCACATAATTTAATTAACCTAATTTACCTTCCATTAGAGCCCAATTAATATTATTTAAATTTATCAGTCCAAATCAAAATTTTAACCAAACTCCCAAAGGGCTCCAAATATCAAATTAAGATTATTTCCATCATCAATTGTGATTTTTCACATCAGTAAGACCCTCAATTTCAGGTCAAACTCAAGGTCTCCAATAATAATTCATATACTCAGATTGAATACCTCATAAATAAATTTAATTCACAATAATCCTAATTCCTCCTCATAACGTAATTAACTCCAATTCGCACTAATTAATCAAATCTCAATTTTACAATTCTTAATCGAATATTTAATTAAACTCCCATATAGTTCGATACTCGAAATTAAAATAATTCGACTCTCTACTTATTCTTCCTTGAGCCAATAGGCTTTCAATTTCTAATTCTAAATAAATCTTCAATAGAATCATATACAAATCACCCTCCATAATTTTCATAATTCCCAAATTAAATCAGAATAGTAGGCAATTAAAATTCAAATATCCATCATTAATTAAATATAAAGTATTACATGATAGGGTTATTACACAAACATTTTCCTTCCAATTCTCTCTCCAAAAAAAAAAAAACCATTAATTTTCTTACCCTGAAATGATGAACCCAAATGATAAATCCATGTTTTCTTTCTCTTGCCCACTTGGATTTGACTTAGATTCTCCGATTACTCCTCATACTTCTGGATTTTCTACGATTCAACCCAGTTTGTGGCCTTTATCAATGACCTTTTGTCACAACCCAAACTCACCCATATGGGTTTAGTGTCTTAATCGGCCAGTAATCCTTGGATTACCAAAGGCCTCTTGACAAATTAACATAAAGTTATAGGCTGCGGAAGCAAATATACAAAATATACATGGTCCATCAAGCTGTGCAGACATACATGAGACTGATGATCTTGAAACTTTCATAAATTTTCAAGTGATGTCAGAAGATATAACATTTACATATCACTCCTAGAAGTATAATATCAAAAATCTTGCCCAAAACTTAACAAAACAAACAAAGACTAATACGGTTACAAAAATAGCCATAAAACTTGACTTCATCCGGAACATCCTCGGGAGGTACAAAGGTTGGCTGGCAAAAACGGAACCATAGGCCATCAATCTGGGCTTGGTCACGTTCCTGCTCACCTACATACATAATATAAATCATGAGCTAATGCCCAATGAATAATAACAGAGTAAAGACTTTAATGAATGATGCCCATAACATATTTCAAATCTCATAGCAAATCAGAATCATATTCAGATGACAGAAACAGATTCATAATCTTATCCACATTCAAATCATGTGTGGTACATCCATTAGCATAATCATGTCTCTTTGGTCGAGCATGTCAAGTTCCATAAAGGAACCTCTGGTATTGGGTAACATATCTCATACATCAGCCACGGTATTATTTCCCCCGGACGAGGGCCTGGGCCATGGTATTGTTTCCCTCGGGCGAGGGCTTGGGCCACGATATTATCCCCCGGGCTAGGGCCTCATGACCATAAGCCACAGTATTATGTCCCCTGGGCGAGGGCCTCTGCTAAGGATACCACAATTACGTTTCAAAAAAAATTAGACAATCATTCATTCATACAAAACATAGCATTTCAGAAAACTGATCATTCCATATCATCAGAAAATAATTAAAGTTAAAGATAACTTTACAGAGTTATTACTCACTGATAACCGGTGGCTCTAAATAAACGAGTAGAGTAGGAGACTCACTTATCTTGAGGCGTGTGACCTACATAACATGACAGATGCACACGTTGAAACACACGCTCAAATTGTACATAACTCATTTCATTTGTTCTTAGTGCGTTTCTAGCCTTTAATCCCATTACGATGTCTTAATCATGGCTTAGGAATGCCTAGGATGGAATGAGGATGCAAAAATACACTTAAAGACATTTTTCAAACCTTGCTGAAAACAGGGTTCACGCTCAAGCGTGGCTTCCCTCGCTCGAGTGGACATGCAAAATGTGAAGGTTCGCTTGAGCGTGACTTCCTTCGCTCGAGCGGACTATAAACTTTGACAAAAGTACTGGTTGCTTGTTTTTCATGCTTGACGGGTGCTCGATTCATACTCGAGCGTAAGACTCAGACCCTCGCTTGAGCGTGACTTCTGTCGCTCGAGCGTGCTGCAAAACATATGAACTTCTGGATATATGCATTTTATGCTCGAGCGAGATTTAGGTCGCTAGAGCGGAAGTGCATGCACTTAGAGTGCTCGCTCGAGCGTGAATGCAAAATCTGGAATTTCCAAATTTGATCTCCGAGCTTCAAACTCAAACCAAACACTTTAAAACTCATCTTTTGGGCCAAAATCTTGGAAAACACTTAGAAACTCATAAAACAACATGTTTAAAGGATCATTTCAAGAAATCATGGCCCAAAAGCATGTCAATTGTACACAATTTCAACTTAAACTTTAGGAATGATTCAAGAACATAACATACATGAATTTTCTTGATCTTGAGCTTCTTAAAACATGATCAAATGCCATATTCAACTCAAAAACATGGTGAATTCTTAGAGTACAACCATAATATGAACATGCATGTGAGAATTCTCATGAAAACAACTTCAAACTCCATGATATGGACATACATGCATGGATTGACTTAGCTTCCTTAAATTCTAGCTCAATTCTCCTATGAATTCACCTATTTCATTTGAAGTCTTGTAGAGTCTAACTCAATTACACAATTAAGAGTTTGATTCCTTACCTAGAGACTTGAATTCCCAAGTGTTGAAGTTGAATTCTCAAATTCTTTTCAAATGCCAACAATTCCTAGTAAATCTCTCATTCTTCCTTGTTGAATTCACCCTCACTCTTAGTCTCTCTCCCTTCCTCACTTTTGTAGCTCCCCCAAAAGAGTGAATTAAGGGAATGTATGAGTGCATATAGAAGTCCACTAATGCCTTAATTTGGCTTAGGTAATAGTGCAATTAATTAAGGTTAAATAAGTGGGCATTAACTTAATCTAACTTAATCATTCCAAATCAAATTTTAATTAAACCTACCATAAGGTCCTAAAAATTCCAAATAGCACATAAATCAAATTAATTTCTGAATTGGATATCGATAAGGCCTTCGATTCGCAAACCGAAAGAAAATCATGAATAGATCTTCCTACGTTGAACATATATAAACACTATAATGCAACGCACACATGCAATTTAATTCAGAATTTCTCCTTAATTACTGATTAGGCATAATTAATTATGGATTAACGTTAATCAGGGATCGGGGTTGTTACACCTTTGCTAGGCTATCATCTTCTTCTATAGCGATTCCAGTTTAGACCTGACTCATTTGATATTCTGGATTTAGGTTTAATGGTTTGTATTGTTGTTCATGTCTTATTCTTGTTTTCCCTCATTAAGTTTGGCTATTGGGTTATGTTGGTTGTGTTTGGAATAGGTCGATACCTTGTTTTTCAAAAACCTTATTGCCTAGAATTTTGCCTCTACACTCAAGCGTTACTTCTTGCGCCCGAGGGGCCTTTGTGAACTCTCAATACTTATGCAGGTCTGTAAAACTACTGGGAGAGTGTATTCTATGCTCGAGCGGTCGTGCGCTCAGGCAACTCTTCTTGAGCTCAAATGGTAGGCATTTGTTTGTAAAACTACTAGGAGTGTGTATTCTATGCTCGAGCGTCGCTTCTTGCGCTAGAGCGGTGACACCCTTTTTCATTGTGTCTTGGTGCTCGAGCGTCACTTCTTAAGCTCAAGCGGTAATTATTTTTGTGTCTGGACGCTCAAGCATCACTTCTTGCGCTGGAGTGGGTTGTGCATATATCAGTTTGTAAAAGTCACTTTTTAAATCACTTTTTCACCTCTCTCTCTCTCTAAACATTTCAAAATCCTAAATCTAGAGCTCATATAGCGATCCTGATTTTGACCCGACTCTTGTGTGGTAGTTCGGACTCGAGTTTATGATTTTTGGATGTTGTTTATTGTCTTTTGCTCTTTATTCATCTTTAAATTTGGTTGTTTGGACGTGTTGAGTGTGTTTGGAGCAGGTTGGTTGCTTGGTTTTCAAACCTTGTGTTGCTCAAAATTTTCGTCCTCCGCTCGAGCGGCTTTTCTTATGCTCAAGCAGGATTTGCAAATTCTCAGTACTTTGCACAGTACTGGAGGTGTGTTTTCTACACTGGAGCGGCGTTTTCTACGCTCGAGCAGGTGGGCGCTCGAGCGTCCCTTCTTGTGCTCGAACGGTTTGTCTCTTGTCTACGAAAGTACTGAGGTGTGTATTCTGCGCTCGAGCATGACTTTTTGCGCTCGAGCGGAACAACTTATTTTGTCTAACGCTCGAGTATCAACTCTTGCACTCGAGCGGACTGTTTGTATATCAGATCACGAAAATGACTTTTTACATCACTTTTTTAGTTCTTTTCATCCTAAAACCTAAAGTTGAGACCATCTCTCTCTATATTTACACCTAGATCTAGTGATCTCTATACCCGTATGCCTTTATTAAAAAGATAGTGTGTCTTAAGAGCTTCCTTTTGGTCTGATTGAAGTTTGATTTTGGCATCTTTGAAGATTCTCCATATCTTCCTCTGCTCTTCTAAGCTTGAGGTAGGGATATTCTATACCTTAATATGATTTTTAGCCTAATTATTTATTGTTATATATAAATGGTGGGATGTTGGGGACATTTGTGGATGAACCTAGGGTGTGGGTATGGGTATGGAATGAAAGAGGGGTTTTCAAATGTAATTGGTAAAAATGGAAAAATGGTTTGGGTGTAGATGTAAAGGTTTGTTGTTGAAAAAGGATTGATTTGGACACTTGAGTTAATATTTGGATAAATGGGAGTTGTGCCCTAGATGGGTCAATTTGTGTTTTGTATAAATAAACGAAATTGATTATGGTAACATGGAATTGGGTAGTTGTTGATATAAATGGTGGAGCCAGATACACGTTATCTCGCTCATATGGAAATTTGAATAAATTATCTGTCTTGAGATTGAATATTTGTTTAGAAATATCTGTATTGGGCTATTGGTGGAGGATAGCTATGATTGTTGTAGAAATTGCATGAAGATTGGGTGAGTTAAAATTAATCATTTAATTGGTGTCATTGAGCATGACGGTACTTTAGATATATTGTATATGTATAATGTTTTAGGATGAGAAATGGGATATACTCCGTGTTTTGGAATGAGATAGGGGATGGACTCCATTGAAATTAAGTTTGCCGAAGTGTCCAGGGTGAAAGTCCCGAAATCATGTGTATACATGGGTGCCGATCCCACGGACGAAATTTTCATAAAATGGCAAGATTGAAGTGCTTGAATGATGATTGTGCTGATTAAGAACCACTGAATTGTAGTCTCAGTTGGGTTATTCGGAGAGTTATAAACTTGGCCCATGAATTGAAATGAAATGAACTAACTTGAAATGAATAGATGGGAATGGATTGAGATGTGAATATCGGTACCGTATGGTCACATGGAGAATGTGTCTTTTGTCATAAATATTGAATATACACCTGACACTTATATCTTCGTTAAATCTCATATATTGTAATAGACTATTTCTACTAGGATTTGGCTCGCTCTACTTGGGAAACCATTTTCAAGTACCGGTGACATGCTTCCTTCAAGGACGTAGCTTGGGAGGACCCAGGAGCTGGAGGCTTTATTTTGTTGTTTTGTGCTTAATGTTTATTCAAGCCAAGGGCTTTATATGTACAGAGCTTATGACTCTCTTTTGTTGTAAGCAATCAATGTTTTGGAAAAATGTAAGCCCGTAGGGCATTTATTTTGTTGATCATTAACTGGTATTACATGCTGTAGATTAAGGATGTACATTTATAAATGTATATTGCATGTGTTATCTTTTGTAATACAAACTCTGATAAATGAAAGTACTTTATTTCTATTTTTCTTCCGATTATGAGTTGGATTTATTATATTATTTTTTGGGGCGTGACAGCTCCTCTCTTTGGAACTTACTCTCTCTCTCTACAAATATACCAATCTATCTATTTCTCCACCCTATTCCCTTTGTTAAATAGGTAAAGCTCACCTAGAGCTTCATTTCATCCGAATAGAGTTAGGTTCCGGCTTCATTCGAGTTTCATTCGAGTTTCATTCGTGCTTTTCTCGTCTTTTAACTTTGAGGTATAGATTCTCTACACTCTTTTATGATTTTTAACTTAGCTATTTGTTTATATGAAACAATCTTGTGATTTTGGAGGATTTTGAACAAACCTAGGGTTTTGGTTTAAAATCAAAACAACGGTTTTCAAATAGATGTATTGAAAATAGTTGTGGGGTTGGATATGAGATTGAGTTGTGATAAAATTATTGGTTTTGATACTTGAAATGGATTTTGGAAGAAAAAAGGATTTTTTTTTTACCTTAAATGGCTCAAATATTTATTTTGTATAAATAAATAGAATTAATGTTAGAAATATGAAATTAGATGGATATTGATATAGATGGGGGAGTTTGATATGTATTATCACTCCCTTGAAATTTGAAAAATTTATCTGTATTGGAGATTTTATATTTGTTTTGGGTTATCGGTAGAAAATAGTTATGATTGTTGTAGAAATTGTATGGGAATTAGGTGAATTGAAACTAATTTCTCATCCATGTGCATTGAACATTGTTGCTCACTTAATACATTGCAAACGTATGTGATTTTGAGAAAAATGGGTAAAAGTTGGAAAGAGATATGTATCACCAAACTAAGTTAGTCTGTGTATCTAGGATAAAAGTCTCAAAAAATGCGTATATACATGGGTGCCGATTTCCGCGGACGAAATACTCGTAAAATGGCAATAGTAGCGCTTGTATAGGCTACGTTTACATAGGTACCGTTTGACGATTTTTCGCGGATGAAATATCCGTGAAAGGTTGTACCAGTTTAAGAATTCCCCCTTGTTTTCTGTTGTAAAGGGCATGATTTGAGAATTGTGATATAAACTGAGCATGGCATGGTTTTTGAAAAAAAAAATGTAAAACGTTGTAATCATAAGCATTGCATATGCATTTCACTATTATATCTTTGTTAAGATTTATATATTGTGTTGAATTATTTCTACTGGTTTTTGGCTCATCCTATATGGAAAAACCATTTTCAAGTGCTGGTGATATGTCTCCACCAAGAACTTAGCTTGGAAGGATTGTGGAGCTGAAGGCTCAGTGTTGTTGTTGTTGTTGTTTTTTTTTTTTTTTTTTTTTTTGTACAAGCCTAGGACTTTATATGTATTGAGCTTAAAACTCACTTTTGATGTACCCAAACATTGACTTGGAAAGGTGTAAACCTTTTGGGTATATGATTATCTGTTTAGCTTTCATTTCTTTTCTCAATCTTGTAACACATGCTGTAGATTCAGGATGTACTGTTTATGAATATATATCACATGTGTTACCTTTTGTATATCAAATTCTGATTAATGAAAACTTATTAATTCATATATGTTGCCACTTATCGGTTGTTATGAAATGTGTATATTGTATTTATTTCGGGGCGTTACATCTTCCCTTTCGTCTCTGCTTTCATGGAATTCGAACCATATCGAAATGTATCTGAGTTTAAAGGGATTGTAATTGGAGAAATGTTTTGAATGTACCACCAATTAGAACAAGTAATAATTTGACAAAGAATTTGGATACTACTCCTCAGCCGCTTGAATCTTTATAGGGCACTCCAATTCCACCATTTTTGTCGACAAAAACTTGTGAATTTGATTGTTGAGGTTTGTTGATTATTGGCCCCTCGTCATTGTTGCTCTCTCTCTCTCTAGAACTCTGTGAACTGTTAACAATATATATATAGGTTTAGTTTAAATGAAAGGACATAAATAAGGGTATAACAATTAATTTATTACCATGATAAACAGAAGTTACATGTGTGCTTTGGACCAAAAACCACATGAGGGTTATGTGGTTATTTTCAAATGTCAAGAGGGTAAACTGCACCCGGCCCGACCCAAATCACAGAGAGGTAAAGTGAAGTTTTTCCAAAAAAATGTCATAATTAATAGAAACTCAATTAAAGTTTTAAAATGAAAAAATATGTCATTATTGTTTATTAATTAATAAGGAAATGTTTTCAAACTTGCTTACAAAAATAGAAAAATACTAAATTGAGTTTTAATTATATAACATTCTTATAAGAAAAATAGAAACAAATTATACTTTGTATAAACATTTTTAGAAGGATTTAGAAAGTTCTGAAATGATGAGATAATTTAGAGAAAAAAATGTCATAATTAATAGAAACTAAATTAAAGTAAGTTTTAAAATGAAAAAATATGTCATTATTGTTTATTAATTAATAAGGAAAGGTTTTCAAACTTCCTTACAAAAACAGAAAAATATTAAATTGAGTTTTAATTATATAACATTTTATAAGAAAAATGGAAACAAATTATATTTTGTATAAACATTTTTTGAAAGATTTAGAAATTAAAAACTAAATTTATTTTTTGTTTAAGCATTTTTAAAAAGATTATATTGTAAGGAAATTTGGAAACATTTCCTTATTAATTAATAAACAATAATGGCATATTATTTCATTTTAAAACTTATTATAATTTAGTTTCTATTAATTAAATGTCTAAGAGATATTACCATGTTATGAAACCCAATACTTTCATAACATGTGTATTTTTATAATTTATAAATTCAATAATTTGAGAAAATTACATTGAGACCTTAAGCCTTCGAGACCCAATAACGTATTTACTTATATAACATAATATATAGTATAAATAAAGAAGATAAATGTTTATATAATTTAAATTGTCTAAATTGTAAAATTATATTTTTACCAGTAAATTAGGTGTTCACCATTAGAATTTTTGAACTAAAACACACGTAGCACCTTAAAATTGGTCTAAAATCTAATTTAGTTAAATTAAAATAATATTTAAATTCTCCAAATAAATTTCATTAATATAATTTAACAATAGTTATGGAATTATAATCATTTACTACCAATAATAGAATCAATAATTATGGATTTTAATTTCATAAAATTAATTATTATGTTGTTATAGCTTCACTATTCTTTCCTAAAACAAAAATATTGTTATAATTATGTCATCCTTCCTACAAATAATAATTATTTTATAATAAGAAAATTTTCAATTTTCTCCTTGTTTCTCTCTCCAACCTATTATCTTTTTTGTAACGCCCTCAAAATAATACTAAACCCATCAATAAAAACATGCATTAATATAAGGAAGACCAACAGTTTCTAATCATCAGAGTTTTTCATTACAAAAGATATTACATATTAACAGCAAAAGCTAATGCCCTAAAGGGCTTACATCTTTCCAAGTTAACACTTGGTTACAAAAGAGAGTACTAGCCCAATTACACATTAAGCCCTTGGCTTGAATCTACACATAATACATCAAAAGAATAGGACAATAAAAATGATGTCCGCCTCTAGCCTTCCAAGCTATGTCCTTGGAGGTGCCACGCTACCTGCATCTGAAAATGATGTTCCCATATAGGGTGAGCCACGACCCGAGAAATACACTAAACCATCTATGAACAATGACTAAAAGATTAGCAACTAATAGATGGTCAACACTCACACATTCACTTACCTCATCTTACAATTCCAAAATAATTAAGTCTATGTTACAATTCACCTTCCATTTCTTATTCGACTTTGAGTTTGAAAACTAGGCTCGATTACTGGGTCAAAACATTTGATGAGACTATGATTCATCATTAGAACACTTTCGAAAATTCATTAAAGATACACATGTTGGTGTTGTATCAAAAACACATAAACCCTTCCATACTTTACTTATGATACACATGTTGGTGTTGTATCAACTTAACATAGAAACATTTTCTATACTTCACAACGATAACGATATACATTTTAGTGCTATATCAAATCAATCCAGACACTTCCGTATTTCACAAAAGCGATGATGATATACATGTTAGTGCTATATCAAATCAAACAAACAACACTTCAATTGATAAGCATATGAGTATCAACACTTCAATCGATAAGCATATGAGTCAGATCATAACTACAATGGGAGAGCATATGAGTGCATCCGGGTTCATCCCCATCTCCCCATAACCATTAACCGGTTTAGAGGTACATCCCCCATCTTCCCCTAAACCGTGGAGTACATCTCCCATCTCCTCCCATACACAAGCAATGCATATAAACACAGAATCATATACGCAATCAATCAACACATAAGGTTAATGTATTCCATCCACCGTCTACACATAATGCATATAAATACATTGGTCATATGCACAATCAATCAATACATAAATTTAATGTATTCTACCAACCGTCATACTCTATGACACATCCAATTGATTAGTTTTAGTTTGCCTAATCATCATGCATTGTCTACAACAATCAATACTACCCTCCACCGGTAGTACAAAGCAATTATCTCTAAGCAGGAAATAAATGCACAAATGGATAATATATCAACATTTCAACTAGGTGAGTAATGAATGATTCAACTACACCCTTTAGTCCCATACATTCCCAATTTCAACATTCTCAACCCAATTCCTCATTTACTTTAATTAATTACATGCACTAATTAATTAAACCAATTAGGGTAAATTACCATAATTCACAAAACAACCCTAAGGTTCCATTTCTATCAATGTTCCAACATTAATCTCGTTTCTCTATGCCAAATCTTGCATATAGGTTTATTTTAAATAAAACCCCAACTTTTGTAAAAATACACAAAAGATCCAAACTTTCTCAAAATTACCCAACAACGCCCAACATATCAAAATGCCAAAATTCAAAGACAAAACTCATAAGATGGAGTAGGTTACCCCTACCTCGAAGTTAGAGCCCAAGCGGAGATGAAGACCAAAACTCAAAGTGCTCCAAAACCCAACTTCTTCCGATTAAGACAAAGATCTCAACACCCTCTATCTTTTTAACAAAGGGCCTAGGGTAGGAAATCACTCTAGGTAGATCAAATCTTAGAGAGAGAGTAATTCTAGAGAGGGAGGCTCTCGGATTTAGGGTTTGGAAATCAAAAAGGTTAGAAAAAGTGATTTGAAATCCGCTGCTGTCTCGCTGATATAAACAGGCTCGCTCGAGCGAAGGCCTTCGCCGAGCGACTGAACCAGAAACACTCGCTCGAGCCAAGACAGCCTTGCTCGAGCCAACAACCCAGAAGCTCGCTCGAGCGATGAACAGCTCGCTCGAGCGAAGGACGAATCAGATCGCTCGAGCGAAGAAAAGCTCGCTCGAGCCAAGAATTCCAGTGTTCAGGTCCTAGTACTGCCATAGCCGCTTCGCTCGAGCGAAGCCACCCTGGCTCGACCCACCAGAAACAAAAATCCACTCTCGCTCGAGCGACCAAACCCTGGCTCGAGCGAAGAACAAAAGACAGAAGCTCGCTCGAGCGACCAACTCCTCACTCGAGCGAAGGTCCAAAATTCTGGACAGCAACACTTGGTTCCCAAACACAACCAACCTGTAACAAACCTGCCCAACACATCCTATAACTCAAAAACAAAGTATGAAAGGACGTAAACAAGGTTTAAACAACTACTAACATCTACGGACACAAGTCCAGATCACTGTACAACAAGGGTTAAAACCCGGGATCGCTATATTTTTTCACCCAAAAACCCTTGCAGCTATATATCTTTTTCCATGCCATTTCCAACCTTCTTACCCTATGAAAGGTCAAGTTCATGCAACTCATTATTTGTTTGGTGGAATTAGGGCATGGGATTGGACTCCATGTCCAACAAAGTGAATAGTCCAATATTTGATTGGAAAAATGAAGGTCAGACAAGTGGGACTAATAATCCCCTAGTGGGATAACTCAATCCCATGAGGGGTGAGATAGAAATAGGAAGACTGAGCCAACTTCTATTAACCCTCAAATATATATAAAATTTATTTCTTTCATTTCTTTTATTTTTTTTTAAACCTGTGTAAATTAATCTCATGATATATAATAATCTTCTCTTACTTTTTTTTTTTTTTCCTGTATTAGCAAAATCATAAATGCAAATATATTTTTAATGTTGTATTTAAATAAAATTAAAAGTTTTTTTGTAAAATAAAATAAAATATATTTTAAATAAAAATTAACTTAAATATACTTTAAATTAAATAAAATAAATTATACTTCAAATTTAAGTATTGTCACTGTAAATAATTTAAACAATATATTTCATAATTTTCAAATCAAACATGAGATTCACTAAAATAATTATTTCTATACATCTAATCTCATGAAAAAACAAACATGGGAAACACATCATTTCTAATGAAATAGTTTAGGAACTATGTATCTTCGGACTATCAGTCTGTTGCATTACAATCTTTCCTTATCTAATCCGTCCAAATAAACATGACCATTCGATATAATAGTCTGATATTTGGTTCAAAAAATGTAAGTCGGACTAATAGTCCAACCGAACTATCAATTCCTTATTTGTGGGATTATTTGTCCCATAGGGGGTGTGGGATACAAAATGGTGGGATAATTCATCCTTTGGATTAGAGGGTAATATAGCGATCCCGGGTTTACCCTTGTTGTACAGTGATCCGGACATGTGTCCGTTGATGTTGGTAGTTGACTATTATCTTGTTTACATCCTTTTATACCTTGTATTTGAGTTATGGGATGTGTTGGGCAGGTTTGTTACAGGTTGGTTGAACTTAGGAACCAAGTCTAGTCGCCCAGGTTTTTGGCTGGTCCGCTCGAGCGGAGAGGTTTACGCTCGAGCGGGGACCTTGTTGTTGCTTTTACGCTCGAGCGGGGTTTTGGGAGCTCGAGCGGAGAATACACCCATCCAGTATCTTGTGCTTCTGCAAAACTTCTGCAGGTGTGATTTCTACGCTCGAGCGGGTTTTCTGAGCTCGAGTAGGTTGCGCTCGAGCGGGATTGTTGGCACTCGAGCAGACAGTACCTTTTTGGTGAGAGTTCTGGGAGAGGGAGATTTACGCTCGAGCGGGCTGGATTTCACGCTCGAGCGGACGAACCTTTTTTTGTTTCTTGGCGCTCGAGCGGACCTTGTTGAGCTCGAGCGGACCATATTTTGTGTGTCTGTACGCTCGAGCGGTGTGTTTTACGCTCGAGCGCATTCGCGATAACCGAGAGTGGTCACATTTTAAATCACTTTTCACTTTTCCTTCTCTCTCCTTTCCCAAAACGCCATTTTAGAGCTTCTCACTCTAAAACCATAACTTCTCTCTAGGGTTTGATCTAGGTAGAGTGTTCTTCTTCCTTCGGCCTTTGTAAAGGTTGGGTTGATCGTCGGGGGCGTCGTTTTGATCCAAAAAGTTTGGTGTTTGGAGCGTTTTGATTTTGGTCTCTTCTCCATTCGAGCTCTAACTTTGAGGTAGGGATAACCTACTCCTCTCTATGAGTTTTGTCTTTAAATTTTAGTATTTTGAGATGTTGGGGTTGATTTGGTAATTTTGTGAAAGTTTGGGGCTTTTATGTAATTTTATAAAAGTTGGGGTTTTGTTTATAATAAACCTAGATGCATGTTTGGCATAGAGAAATGAAATTAATGTTGAAACATTGATGAAAATAGAACCTAAGGGTTGTAATGTTAATTATGAAAAATGTCCTAATTACATTGATTAATTAATTGGGATAATTAGTTATAAGAAATGAGGAATTGAAATGTTGATTCAATATCCATTTTGTGCATTTAATTTCTGTTTAGAAATATCTGCTTTGGGCTATCGGTGGAGGATAGTCTTGATTGTTGTAGACAATGCATGATGATTAGGCAAACTAAAACTAATCATTGGAATGTGTCATTGAGTATGACAGTTGAAAGAATACATTAACCTTATGTATTGATCTGTGATGTGTATAGTTATTGTTTATATGCATTGTGTTGTGTTGGAGAAGATAGGGGATGTACTCCACGGTTTAGGGGAAGATAGGGGATGGACCTCTAAACCGGACGTTGTTTGGGAGAAGATAGGGGATGGACTCCGTAGATAGAGCTCATATGCTTATCTAGAAATGTGTTGGCAGAGCTCATATGCATGTCTTGGGAGTGTGATATAGCTAGTATGCTTATCTGTGGAAGTACTGATATAACTAAAATGTTTATCTGTGATGAGATTGAAAGTGGTTAGTATGAGTTAATGTCTCATATGAGTTGTGTGGCCAGGTTCTGAGCCATGGATTTAAGTTGAGAATTTAAGGAAAAATGGAAAATGAGATGAACATAGACTTGAAGGTCTTGAAATTGTAATGTGTTAAGAAAGAGTGTAAAAGTGTTGACCATCTATCAACTGCTAATCTTTTAGTCATTGTTCATAATTAGTTTAGTATATTTCTACTGGGCTGTGGCTCACTCTATATGGGAACATCATTTTCAGGTACAGGCAGCATGCCACCTCCAAGGACATAGCTTGGGAGGCTAGGGGCGAGGCAGACTTTTGTTGTCTTTCTTTTGATGTATTACATGTAAATTCAAGCCAAGGGCTTAATGTGTAAATGAGTTAGTACTCTACCTTTTTTGTAACTAAGTGTTAACTTGGAAAGCTGTAAGCCCTTAGGGCATTTGCTTTTATTGTTAACATGTAATACTTTTGTACGGAAACTCTGTTAATGGAAGAATGTGGATCTTTTATATATTAATGCATGTCTATATTGTTGGGTTTTATGTTGTTATTTTGAGGGTGTTACAGGTAAAATGACATTTTTGGCCCCCCACATTATTGTAATTAGTAAAATAAAATAAAATTTAAAAGTCTCAACTAAAAATAAAAATAAATTTATTTAATTATTATTGATGTTCTATCTATTTAATTTTTTAAAAGCTTAAGCCAAAAAATAAAATATAATTTGTAACTCAGATTTAGTATTCCTATTATTTAGTAAACAATTCAAAAGAATAAAATAGTCTTTTGAGCATTTATGCTTATTCATACTATCCCAAACAAATATATGATTCAATAGAACAGTTTTTTTCCTAATATCTAATCTCATAACTAAACAAACCTGAGATACATATCATTTCCATCCAAATAGTCCAAGGATTATGTATCCCGGGATTAACAGTTGATGGATTACAATTCCCCCTTATCCAGTCTATCCAAACAAACATAGCTTTAAATGTTAGTTTATGTTTAATTTTTTATGTCGCATATGTGAACATTCTTTAAACAATATTTTACATCATTTATCTCTTTACTCTGTCTTACCGTTCTTTTTCTTTTTCTTTTTTTACTTCCAACCAATTTTTGTATTTTATTGTTTTTCATATTCTTACATTCAAGAAGTTTCAAACTTTATTGGTAGGGATTAACATGTTTTATAATTTTTTGTGAGTATTTTTTATTTAATTGTCTTTAGAAGGCTAAATAGTTTTTAAATATAAATGATATTACTAAATGAGTCATAGATTATATACAAAATGACAAATGTCAATATTAAATTATTATGCAATTTTTTTTCTTTTTACTTTTCAGTTTCCATGCATAACTTTGGTGCTAAATTACAACAACGTGACATAGAATTTTCAAGGTTTAATCCTAAAATTTTTACATTTTGTTAATTTAAAAATATTATTAAAAAATAATATTTGCTAACTTAGCATATTAATTATTAAAAAATAATGATTATTTTCTACCACCCTTTCCCAAAACAAAAACGTTGCCATAATTACACCATCTTTTTTTGCAAATAATAGTTATCCCATAATCGCAAAAAAAAAATTCAAATCAAATTTCTTCTTATTCTCTCTCACCCACTCTTTTTCTTACTCAAAATCTGAAAATAACTATACAACCACCATAAACATAGAATCTCAAAAAGTGGTTTCACAAAAGAAACATATTTTAATACAATTATACTTTTTTATTTTTTTATTTTTTAATGCTATTTGATTTTTCTACGTAGTTGTTAGTAAATGGATTAATGTAAAATAATATTTTATTTAGGAAATTCTAAGTGCTTTAGAATATTAATCTAAATCTTTTAATATTTTAGCTCATCTGATTCATATCTCATTTGAAATTTTAAAAACTTTTAACTGAAAAGTCCAAAATAGAATTTCATTTATGTTTAAGTTACATTTCATTTGAAATTTTAAAATCTTTAAATGAAAAGTTCAAAATAAAATTTTAATTATTAAATTTGAAAATCAAAGATTTTATTGAGATTCACAAAAAATGTCAAAGGATAAAAAATAATTGATGATTTATTGTGGATTGGGTGAACTACCATAAGACCATCTCTAATCCTTCATCTTTGTAAATTGGATGAAAAATCATACAAAACAAATGCTCCAACATTTCATCTTTTGTTTCATCAAATTGAGGATATTTCAAATTTTTCATCAAATTGAGAATGCTGAAACTTTTCACCAAATTATTGTCGAGAGCCGTTAACTCTTGAACACCAGATGACCGATCGGATGTCCCCCCGTCGACCACCTCCTTGCAAAGATTTTTGAAAAATTTATACTAGCCGGTCGTCCTCCCGATCGACTGGTGGTTTGATGAAATTTCAAATCACTCCGTTGAAACGCACGATATCAGATCAAGCTTTTTTGTCAAATTTAAGTGAAATTTGATGAAAATTTTGAGTAAAGTGTTGGAAATACTCTAAGACTAGTTACCATCACGAAATTCTAAAAATGAAATTAGTTATATTTGCCGTAAGATAATTTTTATGTTTACCTTTACCTTGTATTTTACATTTTATATTTATCAATTATGTTACAACACATGTTCTTGTTATTTAATATTTACGGTGCACTATTAATAATAGAGTTAATTACCTAAGAGTCCTATTTACAAATGTTATGGTAGCTCAAGTCCTATCTAAAATTGTTTGAAACAATAAGTCTTATTTAGTAAAACTGAAAATATTATTAGTTTTTATCAATTTTTAAAATTAATAACATTATCAATTTTGCATAGTAATATTCCAGATAATTATTTTACTAACTGATAAAAAGACAGAGCATGATTAAATATTTTTGCCTTTTTACTTATTGGTTTGATTCAACTATCCAATAAAACCGAGAACATTATTAGTTTTTTTCCAGTTTTAAAATTGAGAGTATTATCAATTTTTTCATTTATATTTTTTTTTCTTCTAATATTTCAAATCAATGTTCCATTATCATGCTCCTTTATAGACAAAAAATTTTTAGTTTTGCATAAAAAAATAATTCAGTTTTTTCAAGTTTTCAAAAAAATATAGTCTTTTTCACATAATTTTTTTTTTAGTTTTTAAAATTTGAAAGTTGATATTTTAAAATTTTGATAATCAAAATAAATGTTAAATCACCATGTTTATTTATAGATAATTATAAATGATGAATAATCATTATTTGAAAGGCAATTCTGACTATTAAAAATTTAATGGAACTTGAAGATCCAAAAAATCTTAATTAGGACTTAATGGAGTATCTATATGATAAAGCAGGATGTTTTTTGAATTTGTCCTACACACATTTGTCCTACTAGGACATTTGGACGGCTTAGATCTATTCAAATTATGAAACAACGGCTGAGATACATTTTTCAAAAAATATCCTACATATACATTTTCTATTTTCCCGCTTCTCTCTCTTATTTTTTCCTTTTCTCACCCATCCTTCCATGATCCGATGATGCCATCTTCTTCTTTATTTTCTTTTTATTTCTCTCATTTTTATTTCTCTCTCTATTTGTTTATTTTTTTTTATTTTCTCCTTTTTGTTCACTTATTTTTATTCATATTATAGGGAAAAGTCTACGATCCTAGAATTAGGAGCCAGATTTTACTGTGTGTAGTGGAGATTAAATTAATGAATTTTATAATCCACAAATTAAATGAATTAGAACAATTAATTATTATTTTTAAATATATTGAATACCTGATAGACTTCATAAATTTAGACCTTATATAAATCTTCAACATCTATATAATAAAATAGAACTGTTTTTGAAAATGTATCAGAGATACATTTTGATTCAATGGTTGAGATGATTCCTATATACTATCTAACGGTTGAGATCATTTTTATTCCCGTCCAAACACTCTCTATTCTTTCTCTCTCTCTTTCTCTCCCACGTCTGCCCAAACACCTTCTCTTCAACTCCCTTTCTACACGTTATCTTTCGCGTTCTCTCTTCAACTCCCTCTATGATCTCTCTCTCACGTTTGAAAATCTTTCTTTTTTGAAACTGGCTAACAGAGGTAGTAGATCAGAGAAACATCTTCCAACAATTTGATTCAAATAGAGACGGTGGTCTCAACAGGGCTCACCACCGCCGCCGCTGCTCATTATCACCGTCAGCATTGATCGACACCCACTCTCTCTCGGCTTCCACCCTCCAAACATTAGAGGTATTTTACATTTCTTTAGTTCTTTGAGGCTTCAATTTTAGGGCGAATTTTTGTATCAATCATCCTCCACAATTAACTGGTTTATCCATATGGTTGTGAAGATCATTATTTAGTGTACAAACTGGTTTAATTTGATTTCTCTTTCTCTCATTTTCTCCCTTTCTTCCTTTGAGTAATTTAGTTCGCTGATTTTCTTTGTTCAATTTCATGATTTTGCTATTTGATGTGTTGGTATAGGGTTCGCTGACTTCTTTTTATTTTTTTTCAAGTACATTAGTTAGATATGAGAAGCAGAATGGCAATGAGGGTGAAGAAAAGTGTTGATATGTTGGCTTATACTGCCATGGCCACAACATGTTTGATAGTTTGCCTATGAGAGACCTTCCATAATGATCGAACACTGTTTTGCTCTAAGTTGCTACTTCTCGGTTGTCAAAATAGTGCACACACTTGGTTGTTGATTTAGATTTTTCCCCCCCTGTAACGCCCTCAAAATAATAACATTAAAACCCATCAATTTAGACATGCATTGATATAAAAGACAAATATTCTTCTATTCATCCGGGTAGTTCATTACAAAGAGTATTACATGTTAACAACAAAAGTAAATGCCCTACGGGCTTACAGCTTTCCAAGTTAACACTTGGTTACAAAAAGGAGAGTACTAACTCAAATACACATTAAGCCATTGGCTTGAATTTACATGTAATACATCCAAAAAAAAAAACAAAACGACAAAAGTCTGTCTGCCTCTAGCCTCTCAAGCTATGTCCTTGGAGGTGGCATGCTACCTGTACCTGAAAATAATGTCCCATAAAGGGTGAGCCACAGCCCAATAGAAATACACTAAACTAGCTATGAACAATGACTAAAAGATTAGCAGTTGATAGATGGTTAACACAGATACATCCACATATATCACATTTTGGTTTCATGACATTAAGTCCATGTTACATTTCATTTCCCATTTCTTTTTCAACTTTGAGTTTGAAAATAAGGCTCAACATCTAGCCAAATAACTTAATGAGATTAAGACTCATCTTTAAAACACTTTCGAAATTCATGATGGATACACATTTTAATGCTGTATCGATAACACATAAACCATTTTCACTCTTTACGAAAGATACACATTTCGGTGCTGTATCAACATAACATAGAATCACTTCTATACTTCACAATTGATAACGATATACATTTTAGTGCTATATCAAATCAATTCGAACACTTCCATAATCAACACTTGATACACATTGTAGTGCTGTATCAATGTCACACAAAATCCGGTTTAGAGGTCCATCCCCTATCTTCCCCTAAACCGTGAAGTACATCCTCTATCTCCTCCCACACAACACATGTATATAAACATAGATCATATACAATCAATCAATACATAAAGTTAATGTATTATTCCAGTCGATATATTCAATAGCATACTTAATCGATTAGTTTTAGTTTGCCTAATCATCATACATTGTCTACAATAATCAAGACTATCCTCCACCGATAACCCAAAGTAGTTATTTCTAAACAGAAAATAAATGCATCAAATGGATATATAATCGACATTTCAACTAGGTGAGCGATGAATGAATCTAACTACACCCTTTAATTCCATACACATCCAATTCTAACATTCTCAATTCAATTCCTCTTTTCTTCAAATTAATTATACCAATTAATTTATCAACGTAATTAGGGCATTTCCCATAATTAACATCACAACCCTAAGGTTCCATTTTCATCAATAACCCCACATTTATCTCATTTTTCTATGCCAAACATGCAAATAGGTTTATATAAACAAAATCCCAACTTTTGTAAAATTACACAAAGGCCCAAACATTTCTCAAAATTACCCAACAATCCCTAACTTATCAAAATGCTAAAATTCAAAGACAAAGCTCATGAGAAGGAGTAGGATATCCCTACCTCGAAGTTTGAGCTCAAACAGAGATGAAGACCAAAGACCAACGTGCTCCAAATCCCAAGATTTTCAAATTAAAACGAAGCCCTCAACCCACTTTACCTTTTAAACAAAGGACTAAGGGCGGAAACTCACCCTAGGTAGATCAAATCTTAGAGAGAGGACAGGTTTAGAGAGAGAGAGAGAGTCTCGGATCTAGGGTTTAAAAAAGAAAAGGGCATGAAAAAGTGAAGTTTAATCCGTTGTTGCGATCTGATATATAACAGGCTCGCTCGAGCGAAGGATTGGTCGCTCGAGTGACCAGACACAAAGAGTACTCGCTCGAGCGAAGAAAGTCTCGCTCGAGCCAACAACTCGAAGCTTCAGGTCTGCAACCCAGAAGCACGCTCGAGCGACATAATGCTCGCTCGAGCGAGGAAACTCAAAACATACACCTCGCTCGAGCCAAAAAACACAGCTCTTAGGTCAAAATGAGATATAGACGCATGCTTGAGTGCAAGACTTCTCGCTCGATCCACCAGACACAAAACTCAACTCTCGCTCGAGCGACCAAACCCTGGCTCGAGCAAAGGATCCAAAACAAAGAGCTCGCTCGAGCGACAAACTTCTCGCTTGAGCGAAGGACCAAAATTCTGGGCAGCAACCATTTGCTCCCAAACACAACCAACCTGAACAAACCTGCCCAACACATCCTATAACTCAAATACAAAGTACGAAAAGATGCAAACAAGATATAAACAACTACAAACATCCACGAAAACAAGTCCGGATCACTGTACACAAGGGGTAAAACCTGGGATCGCTATACCCCCTAATTCACAAATGAATGGTAATTTGAGTTGATAAAAAACTGTAATTAACTTTGTAATTCTAAGCAAACTGAAATTAACTTTGTAATCTTAAATGCACTAGCAAAAAATAATGTTCAGAGTCATCACTTAAAAGCCCATCCAAAAAATTCAAAACAAATTGAAGAAAAGGGAAAAAGAAACAAATAGAAACCGTTCACTTTTCGAGATTACCAGAAAAGGGTCTTGCAAGAAGTGCCAATATACATCCAATATTCTTTATAGTATTCAACAACCAAAAAAAATAAAAAAAACAAATAAAGAGAAGTGGAAGAGATATTAGTAGGTCTATACACTTTTTGAGAACATATTCCTAGATTCCAACTCTGTTTTAGTTTTTGAGCTGACCAATTCTTCAGCATAAACAGTAAGTGCACCCAATAGATACTTAGTGTCATTTGATCCTCCAGTATTTCTTAATATTCAATAGGTTGGAAGCAAGGTAAAACAAAGTTTTACCTTTGCTCAAATAAATGTAAGTAATTTGGTTTTGGTTTGGTTAATGTATTCTATTTTGGTTTGATTGGCCATAAATGTTTATACATATTTGAAGTGTTGTTGGCATGGATAATAAATAGTTAATTATGATTTTAGATTTATTTTTTAATTTATATATTTTTTTTCCAGGTGTGATTTTGTAATTTTAGATTATGATTTGGTTTATATGTATTTTTTATTTTTGTAATTTTTTTTCAGGTGTGATTTTTTTCCAGGTGGTATGGGCATTCAAGTTTATTTTAATGAACTAATTATTGGCAAAGCTTTGTTAGGAAAAGAAATTATGTTTCTATGTTGCTTTTGTTAGATTGATTTTTTTTCCCTATCATTTTGTTTTCTCTTTCTCTCTCAATTTCACATAATGTAGCTATTTGTTCTAGATATTTATTTTCATTTGCAGGTAGGATAGAGTCGTGGATGCTAATGTTAAAACCTGTTCTTGGTTCTCTTAGCATGCAAATTGATCATTGAGAAGCAGCATATTATTGTCCCAACTTCAAAGTCAAGTTTTTCTTTTTGCATCATGCAACTAAAGTGTTTACTTTCTATTGCAAATTACAGGTGAGTCGAAAAGGGAAAAGACTATAGTAGCAAATGTTTGGTGATATGGACTATGTGATATAGTCTTTTTTTGTCATTTATAAAAAAATAAAAAAACAAAAAGATATAAGTCTTTGTTTGTCGATTGTTAATTTTCAACTATTATTTTGTTTCTACTGAATTTTGTTCTTCTTTACTTGCGCATTTATATGAGTAAAAAAAAAAGAAGGAATTGTGTCATCACCATTTTCAGATTTTCTTGATAAACTTGAGGCAAGTTCATAGTGTCCATCACATCACCTTCACCACTACTAATCATGGACACCGCAATTTTTGTCTAAGTAAGTTGCCTTTGTTTATGCACCCCTCTCTCTCTCTCTCCCTCTCTCTCTAAAAGGTTCTACATTTGCAGGGGGTGGTGGAGATGTTGGGCTTGATTGCTACAAGTTTCTTAATTCCACAAGTTATTTCAAATGATTAAAGCATGTAGAATTTACATAAAGCATTTGGATTTGTTTCTTGATACTTCTATGGTTTGTTTTTGGTAATTTTCCATTTTAATTATGTTCATACTATTTTGGAGCTTAATAAGTTGTTTTCTTCAAATGCATTCTTGGATGTCTTCACATGTATGCATACTCATGTTGTCAAAGTTTATGCAATATTTGCTGTCTAAAGATCTCAAAATAGAAAGACTATGGAGAATCAATAGATGTATTCCATTCCACTATATAATTTTCTGTGAGCTGGAGAGGCATTGGAGTGCAACAAGATGAAAAAAGAAGAAGATAAAATGTGATAATGCTATTCTTATATACAAGATATATCACCTTTTTTGGTAAAAAGTGTCATTGTCCACATGAAATCACTCTAATATTTGGGCACCAAAAATTGCCATCACACATGAGAAATGTGTTTGGGGCTTCAAGAATATATTTTTTGCATTTGCGTGTAAAGTGGCTTCTTAGTTTGTCATGGTGGCCGACCACAATCACTCTTCAAAATAGGCAATGGCTTTTTTTAATTTTTTTTTTATTAAACTAATTTGAAATTGGTTATTTTATTGTGTACAATTTTATTTATGCAATCGATCCCATTTGATGGGACTTAAGGCTTGATTTGGTTTAGTTTGGTTTACTCATCTAAATTTGATTGCTTTATTTTTAGTTTAATAGTGATTACTAAAAATTTATGTTTGTTTCATCCGAGATGGTCCTACAACAATTTGTGATTAATGTAACTTTTGAGTTGAATTCTTTATTGTATTTTCACAAGCTATCTTAAACCAATCAAAAGTTTTATATAGTGGTCTTTCTATGGTTTTTTGATACTATTTAGGGCTATATTTGTTTGGGTATGCTACATAATTTCTCTCATTAGTTTTATGAAAAATCATCTAGCCTTTGTTGGCGATTGATTAATCCTAAACATTTTTGGTTGTTTGATCACAACTTTGAGACACTTTTCATAAAACATTTTTATGGTCGTTAACATTTTTGCAACATATAGGTCGTTAACATTTTTGTGGTGAGCCCTGTTGAGACCACCGTCTCTATTTGAATCAAATTGTTGGAAGATGTTTCTCTGATCTACTACCTCTGTTAGCCAGTTTCAAAAAAGAAAGATTTTCAAACATGAGAGAGAGAGATCACAGAGGGAGTTGAAGAGAGAACGTGAAAGATAACGTGTAGAGAGGGAGTTGAAGAGAAGGTGTTTGGGTAGACGTAGGAGAGAGAGAGAGAGAGAGAGAGAGAGAGAGGGAGAGAGAACAGAGAGTGTTTGGGCGGGAATAAAAATGATCTCAACCGTTAGATAGTATATAGGAATCATCTCAACCATTGAATCAAAATGTATCTCTGATACATTTTGATACATTTTCAAAAACAGTTATGTTTTATTATATAGATGTTGAAGATTCATATAAGGTCTAAATTTATGAAGTCTATCAGGTATTCAATATATTTAAAAATAATAATTAATTGTTATAATTCATTTAATTTGTGGATTATAAAATTCATTAATTTAATCTCCACTACACACAGTAAAATCTGGCTCCTAATTCTGGGATCGTAGACTTTTCCCTATAATATGAATAAAAATAAGTGAACAAAAAGGACAAAAAAAAAAAAACAAATAGAGAGAGAAATAAAAATGGGAGAAAATAAAAAGAAAATAGAGAGGAAGGTGGCATCATCGGATCATGGAAGGATGGATGAGAAAGGAAAAAATAAGAGGGAGAAGCGGGAAAATAGAAAATGTACATGTAGGATATTTTTTGAAAAATGTATCTCAGCCGCTGTTTCATAATTTGAATAGATCTAAGCTGTCCAAATGTTCTAGTAAGACAAATGTGTGTAGGACAAATTCAAAAACCATCTTGTTTTATTATATAGATGTTAAATATTCATATGAGGTCTAAATTTATGAAATCTATCAGGTATTTAATGTATTTAAAAAAACAATTAATTGTTCAAATTCATTTAATTTGTGAACTATAAAATTCATTAATTTAATCTCCACTACACATAATAAAGAAGATGAATGTTTATATAATTTAAATTGTCTAAAATTACATTTTTACCAGTAAATTAGGTGTTCACCATTATTGATTTGAAGGTTGTGTCTAATTAATATCTTTGAACTAAAATTAAATTAAAAACTCTTATAACTAAATAAATAAAATTTAGAAATTGAAAATGAATATAAAATAATAATAAAAAATGGAAATTTTTTTTTTTAAGGACACACAAATAAATCGTAGTAGCTCAGGTCCCTCAAAAAAAAAAAAAAAAAGAACAACGCATATTGTTTCTAGTTTTTGGACCAAAATACCCACTCATTCATCTTCTCTCTCCACAATCAACAGAGAAAAACGGTTTTCATTTTTGTCACGACCCAAACCCACCCCTATAAGTTTAGTGTTGTAACCGGCCAGTAATCCGTGATTACCGAAGGCCTGCTTAACAGTAACAACAATAATACAATATAAAGAGGGCTAGCGAAAGCCAATCAATAATAAGATAATGTCCAATGAGCTGTGATGACCTAAATGGAAATAGACTTTCATATACATAGCCACTTATGCCAAACAATACATACATGAGACAATATGCAAGTTAGGGAATTAATCCCGTCATCAAAACTGTGTAAACAAAAGTCTTAAACATTCTTAACACTTAGCAAAAACAAAAGTATGGATTTGCATCACCCAAAAGCCTTGACTCGTGTGGGTTCGGAACCTCGTCGTGAGGCACAAAAGTTGACTTGACAAAATATGAGTTCGAGTCGACGCCTCTAGCCTTGATTCGGTACCTGGTAGCCTGCATACATATGTAATAAATTGTGAGCTAAAGCCCAATGAACAACAAATGTGTAAAAAGGTTAAGAATGAATGTTCTTTCAGTATTTTAAACAGTCAATTGCATCAGTAGTTCATTTAATCGATCAATATCTCATGTTTCATATTATATCTGTCATATAGTAATTATAGTAGTCATACGTGGTACATCCAATAGCAGAACAGTACAGTAGGTCTTAAAAGACCGAACAGTCAGTTGATGGCCATCAATACAGTAACAGTAGTTCCAAAGATTGGAACTGACAAAAATCTCTGTAACAATAGCAGTAACAATAACAGAACAGTAACAATAACAGTAGCAGTAGCAATAACAGTTAGTTACTATGGATGCCACGAGTACGGTTCATAAAACAGGACAAACATTCATTCAGTAAACAATATCATTTCAGAAAATAGTACAGTTAATCATTCAAAAAATAATTATAATTGAACATAGCTTTACAACATTCTTACTCACAGTTGATTCCAAGGCAATTAGATTGAGTAGGCGATTCAACTATCTTATGGCGCATGACCTGCACAAACACATAACAATATACAGTTGAAACGCATGCTCGAATAATATATAATTCATTTCACTTTGTTCTTTGTGAGTTTCTACTCCTTATTCCCATTATGGTGACCCAAACTTGGCTTAGAAATGCCTAAGATGCAATGAGGGTACCAAAATGCATTGGAAAACACTTAGTCAAAATTCTGAAAACAAGGTCCCTGCTCGAGCAGACATGAAAAATGTGAGTGGTCGCTCGAGCGTAACTTCCCTTACTCGAACGGTCTGCAAACTTTGAAAAAGTGCTGGTTGCCAAAGTTTTCCACTTAATACACGCTCGACGCTCACTTGAGCATATGACTCAAATCCTTGCTCGAGCGCAACTCTTCTCGCTCGAGCGGGCTACAAAACATGTGCACTTATGGGAGCATGCATTTCATGCATGAGCAAACTTCTGGTCGCTCGAGCAGAAGAGCAAGATCACAGAGTGGTCGCTCGAGCACAGGTTTTGTCACTCGAGCAGAGGATACAAATTCTAGAATTTCCAGATTGCACTCCCAAGCTCAAAACTCGAATTCAAAGCCACAAAGCATGTTCTTTTGGACCAAAAGCTTAAGAAAACATGTCTAAACTTGTCAAATATCATGAATTCAAAACCATTTCACCAAATCAAGGCCCAAAAGTTTAAGAATTGTGTAAAATCAAACTTAGTATATCATAAGCATAACATATATTAAGTATCTTGGCTCCAAAACTTTCAAAACTTGTTCAAATGAGATGTTAAGCACAAAAACATGTTGAACTCTTAAAACAAAGACAAAAGGAGCACATGCATGTGAGAATTCTTTGAAATCAAGTTCAAAATTTGATGAAATGACCATGAATGCATGATCTGATCTAAATTCTCTTAATTCTAACTTAATTCTCATACTTTGTCACAAGAACTTCTTGAATTCTCTTCATTATCAACTTAAACAGAAGGATTAGGAATCAATTACCCACTTAGATCCTCAATTAAGTTCTAAATTGCTATGTCTTTGGGCTTCCAAGTCAATTTCTTGTCTAGATTGCTAGCAAATCCCCTTAGTTTGAGCTTAATTCTTCTCTAAATTGAGTTCTCTCTTACTCTTCTCACTCTCCCTCACGTTTGCTCTCTCTTAAGATGGGAAATAAGGGTGCAAGAATGGCCCTTAAATTAACAATTGCCTTATATAGGCTTAATTAGGAAATCCACTTAATGACTAATTAATTGATGTTATTTACTCTAATTATTTAGTTCTAAATTGAATTTAAATCGAACCCACTATAAATTTCTAAAAATCCTACATAACACACATCTCAAGTCAATTTCTAAATCGGATGCCGACAAGGCCTTCAATTCGCAAACCGGAACGGAAACACAAATAGATCTTTCTACGTTAAACAGATATAATCACAAATAAGGTAATTTATGATGCGAAATTTTACTTAAACTAAATTAAATTATACCAATGTGGATTAGGCTCTAATTCCTATCCCATCATTTAATTCTCACCTGTTAAAATTAACGAATCAGACAGGTTTAATATTCATTCTAACATATCTGCCCACAATAACACATTTCGAATAGTCACATGGCACAACAATAACACTTAAAACCATCCAATCACACAATTAACATTAAGCACATAATCAATCTAATTAATTTACTTAATTAAGGAAATGGTTATCATAATTTTCTTCGGTGACTAATCTTTTGCACGATTGAGTTCGTCTTCTTTACAATCAAGTTCATCATATGCACGATTGACAAAGAAAATCTATGTCATTCTCCACGATCAACAACAAGAATCTTTGTCATTCTTCATCCAACTTCATCATTTCTCTGACACATTTTCATCATTGATCTCAGTTCATCTTCATCTTCAGCTTCGTTTCAGTTCGGAATTAGAATTTCATCCTCACCACCTCACTGTGATAAGTTTTTCAATTCCTCAATTAATTTTTCTCTGGATTTACAGTTGATTATGTTTTATATTCAACTTTAGTGAAATTAGGGTTTCAATTTCATAATAATGGTTATTCATTACAATATAATAACTAAGATTGATTATCTCAAAACCTGGGCCAAATTTATCTGTGATAGCTAGAGAAATTTGTAAAAATGAAATTTCTCTACCATTTTAGTGAAAATTTGTAAAAGCGTCAAAACCTTATTTTAGTTGATTTTTCCTGGCTACAACCCTATGCCAAATTTCTCTGTCTTTACGGACAAATTTGTGAAAGTATCATCTCTTAATCAATTGATTTGTTTGCTTAAAAACCTTGGTCAAATTTATGTGTGATGATTAGAGAAACTTGTAAAAATAAAATTTCTTTACCATTTTAGAAAAATTTGTGAAAACATCAAAACCTTATTTTAGTGGATTTTTCGTGGCTACAACCCTAAGCCAAATTTCTCTGTCTTTATGGACAAAATTGTGAAAGTATCACCTCTTGATCAGTTAATTTTGTTTGCGTAAAAACCTAGGTCAAATTTCTGTGTAATGGTCAGAGAAATTTCTAAATATGAAATTTCTCTGTCATTTTAGTGAAAATTTATGAAAGCACCAAAACCTAATTTTAATTGATTTTTCCTAGCTAAAACCCTAGGCCAAATTTCTATGTCTTTATGGACAAATTTGTGAAAGTATCACCTCTTGATCAATTGATTTTGTTTGCCTAAAAACCTTAGTCAAATTTCTGTGTGATAGCTAGAGAAATTTGTAAAAATGAAATTTCTTTGCCATTTTAGAGAAATTTGTGAAAGCATCCTTATTTTAGTTGATTTTCCTAACTAAAACCCTAAGCCAAATTTCTCTATCTTCATGCACAAATTTGTGAAAGTATCAACTCTTAATCAGTTGATTTTGTTTGCCTAAAAACCTTGGTCAAATTTCTGTGTGATGGCTAGAGAAATTTGTAAAAAATGAAATTTCTCTGCCATTTAGAGAAATTTGTGAAAACATCAAAAATCTTATTTTAGTTGATTTTCTCTGTCTAAAAGTCTAGGCCAAATTTCGATGTCTTTATAGAGAAATTTATAAAAGCATCAACCACTGATCAGTTGATTTTTCAAGCGAAAAGCCTTAATTAAATTTTTTTGTGTAATGGCCAGGGAAATTTGTGTATGTGTGATTTTTCTAGCAATGTTGAGTTTCTCTGGCCATCATATACTTATGTAGTACTCTATTGTGCATTTGAATTTCACTGGTTACGTTACACTTGTCCCCTTGAGATATGAAATTTCTTTGGTCATCACACACTTAGTACATTCTTGTGCATTTGAATTTATCTAAGTGTGTGTTTGTGCATGTGTGTTTTGAATTTCACTGTCCACTCCCCCTTGAAATATGAAATTTCTCTGTCCATCACATATTTGCTTAGTACTCTCTTGTGCATGTGTGTCTATATGTACAATTTTTATGACCATGTAAATTTTCTATATATCATGTTTTTTTCTCTATGTTTATTCATGCATATGTGTATGTGTGTGAAATTTCTTTGCCCCTCACATATTTTCTACTCTTTTGTGCTTTTGATTTTCACTAGCCACATTACACTCCACTTGATAGATAGAATTTCTTGGGCATGTTCATTTTCTCTGGTCATCACACACTTGCTTAGAGCTCGCTTGTGCATGTTTGTCTATGTGTGTAATTTCTGTGGCCATGCTAATTTTCTATATGTCATGTTGATTTTCTCTGTGTTTGTTCATGTTGATTTTTTTATGAAATTTCTCTGCCCAATACACACTTTTTACCCTCTTGTGTATTTAACTTTCTCTGGCATATTGATTGACAATTATATGTTTTCATTGTCTAGAAAATTGAAAAAATAAATAGGACATCTTAATCTAGCAATTTTGAGCTCAAATCAAAAGACAACACACCGGAAAAAAAAAAGAAAAGGGAATTATAAGCTTAGATCGATGTCGAAAGGAAACAGAACCACCTGTCAAGCTGCCAAAGAAAAATTGTCAAAGAAAAAAGCCAGATTGATGCGAGCAGAGCTCATAGAAAGATTTGCAATTGACGTGGGCAGATCATGGATAGAACCAGTTGAAAATACCAAAAGAAGACCTAAAAGTAGTTAAAGAACTAGAAGTAGCCAAAGAAAACCCAAAAGAAGACAAATGAATTATATCATAGGAAAAAATTAGCAAATTTTTGTAATCATATAAACATTACTTTGTAAATCTTGTACATTGCATTAGTAAATGACCCATGTAATTAGGAATTGTTATTATATTTTCTTTGATATGTTGAAGGAAAACTGATGTAAATTTCTTTGGTATGAATCAATTTTCAAAATTTCACTGGTATGAACAATGTACACAGAGAAAATTCTGTTCATAGAGAAATTCCTCTATGACATGGTTTGACCATTTTTTATTGTATTGAATGGTTTGCAAAATCAGTGTGTTATAGAGTTGACTCTATCTAAGTTTGGGCAAATTAAATGTGATAGATAAAAGTTACCAAAATCACAGAAATTTCTCTGTGATTGTACCCAAGTTACCAGAATTTCTCTGGTATGAAATTACCAGAATTCCAGCAAGAAATTTCTCTAGAATAAAATTACTAGAATTTCACAGAGAGAAATTTCTCTAGTCTAAAAATTTTTACAAAGAAATTCTTCTTTAAGAATATTTAACAAGAACACAATGTATATAGAGAAATTATATTCACAAAGAAATTCTTCTAATATCCTTTACGATTAGAAATCAACTCCATTGCAAGACCGAACAACGAACAGAATCAAAACGATGAACAAAATCAAAACACCTCAAAATAAATTCCATTGGAACAACGAACACAATCGAAACCTAATCAAAATACACTCGAAAACCTACGCAACGACTCAACGATTAGAGCAATCTCTATCAAAATCAACTACACAACAACACCTCGATGATCAAAGCAATCTCCATCGAATTCGAAATCTCTACGTAATCTCCTACAATATAGCAATAAAATTTTCAATTTTCTAAAATCCAAATCAACGTATTTTATAGAGGGTAGTTAGATATTTTACAAACATGAAATACGGTTGAGGGACCTTAGGTGAAAGAAAATATTATTGTGGACTTCTCCTATTATCCATAATTGGAAAGGGATATTAGACCAATTTTTTTCTTAAAAAAATGACAATAGTGTAGAAAATAAAAGTAAAATTATCTTTATGCAATTTTTGCTTCATATATTTTTTTTGGTAAATTTACATTGGCACCTCCTGAAATTTCTATTTAATACAAATTTCCCCCATTATGTTTGAAAAATTACATTTTTCTCTCTAAGGTTTATAATCTTATTACAAATTATCGCCTGAATTCCTGATATCATGCCCTAAAATTTTTTAAATGACCATTTTGTCCTTTTTCCTATTATTTCTTCTTCCTATCATCATGACTATATTCTACAACTTTCCATCATTAAATTTTACCTCAACATATTTTTATTGAGTGGTTATATACAAACATAAATTTTATACATAAAATTTTCAAAAACAATTATATAGCTTAATGGTGACCTTTCACTTTAAAACAAAATACCCATAAACATTATTTATATTTACAACATCACTATCACAATATTTTTATTATATTTTTGTATAAATTTTTATATATGAATAGAATTTTCATTTTTATTTCCGCAGTCATTTTTCTTTGGGATTTTTATTGATAAATCCCATTTAGAAGTGTTTTAACACAAGAAATCCATGAAGAATTTTTTAATCCACTTAATCTCATGTATTTATAGTTTTATTCCATAAAGTCTTTTTTCTTGCTATACAATCCCGGTTTCCCTTTCTTTATTTGTTGTATCCGGACTTAGGCACCGTGAAGTTGGTTGTTGTATATGTCTCGTTTACATCCTTTACTCTTCGTATTTGGGTTGTGTTGGGCAGATTTGAAATAGGTTGGTTGAGCTTAGAAACCAAAAGTAGTTGCCCAGAATATAGCCTTCACGCTCGAGCGAAGTTTTTGACGCTCAAGCGGGGCCTTCTTTGTTGCTTCTCCACTCGAGCGAGGGTTTTGGCGCTCGAGCGGTAATATCCATCTCCCAGTACTTTCCTCTGCAGTGTTTGATGCTCGAGCGGGCGTTTCGACGCTAGAGCGTGAGTTTGGGTGTGACGTTTGAGCGGGGAGTTTTACGCTCGAGCAAGGACTTGGTTCTGCAAAAGTTCTGGAAGCGTGTATCTGGCACTCGAGCGGGAGTTTGGACGCTCGAGCGTGAGTCTGTGTCTAACGCTCGAGCGGGGAGACGCGTATATCACTCCAAGATTTAGCTTTTTGGATCACTTTTTCAACTCCATTTCTCTCTCTTACTTTTCAAAACAGCCATTGGAGAGGTTTCTCTCACTAAAACCTCCACTTCTCTCTAGGGTTTGATCTAGTTAGAGTAATCTCTCACCCTTTGGCCTTTATAAAAAGTGTGTTGATCGTCGAGGGCTACATTTTGATCTGAGAATTTTGGGATTTGGAGCATCTTCGTTTTCTTCATCTCCTTCGTTGGGTTTCACCCTTTGAGGTAGGGATATCCTACTCTATCTTATGAGCTTTGTCTTTGAATTTTGGTGTTTCGATATGTTGGGGGTTGTTGGGTGATTCTAAGAAAGTTTGGGGCCATTGTGTAATTTTCAATAGAGGGGTTTTCAAAGTTTAAAACCTTTATGTATGTAATACATTAGAAAATGGATTGGGTGTTGGATTTTTGATGAAAATGAAACCTTAGGATTGGTGTTGTAATTATGGGAAAAAGTCCTAATTGTTGATAAATTAATTTGTATAATTAATTTTGAGAAATGAGAAATTGAATAAGAAATATTCAAATTGGAAAGGTATAGGATTAAAGGGTGTAGTTAGATTAATTTATCGCTCACCTAGGCAAATGTTGATAATTTATCCATTTGGTGCATTTATTTTTTGTTTAGAAATAACTGTTTTGGGCTATCGGTGGAGGATAGTCTTGATTGTTGTAGACAATGCATGATGATTAGGCAAACTAAAACTAATCAATTGAATAGGCTATCGAGTATAGCGATTGATTTAATACATTGAAATTGTGTATTGAATGATTGAACATGTATATGATAATTGTTTATGTACATTGTGTTGTGTGGGAGGAGATAGGGGATGTACTCCACGGTTCAGGGGGAGATAGGGGATGGACCTCTAAACCGGAGATTGTTTTATATTGATACAGCAATGTGTATCAGTTGTGAAGTATGAAAGTGTTTTGCTATATTGATACAGCACTACAATGTGTATCAATTGTGAAGTATGGAAGTGTTTTGCTATATTGATACAGCACTACAATGTGTATCAGTTGTGAAGTATGGAAGTGTTTCGCTATATTGATACAACACTACAATGTGTATCATTTGTGAAGTATGAAAGTGGTTTTATGCATTATTGATACAACACCAAAATGTGTATCTATCATGAACTTTGAAAGTAGTTGAGTGATGAGTTTTAATCTCATTAAGTTATTTGGGTCAGGTTCTGAGCCTTGTTTTCAAACTGAACGTTGAATAAAAAATGGAAACTAAAATGTAACTTGGGCGTGATTGTCATGAAATTGTAATATGGCATGAGTTGGAATATAAGTATGGACCATCTGTTGAATGCTATTATTTTAGTCATTGTTTATAGTTGGTTTAGTATATTTCTACTGGGCTGTGGCTCACCCTATATGGGACACCATTTTCAGGTACAGGTAGCATGTCACCTCCAAGGACGTAGCTTGGGAGGCTTAGTGGCTGGGACTCCTTTTGTTGTTTTGTTGTATTACATGTATATCAAGCCTAGGGCTTTCTTTGTATAGAGTTAGCACTCTCTGTTGTAACCAAGTGTTGACTTGGAAAGTTGTAAGCCCATAGGGCATTTACTTTTGTTGTCAACATGTAATACATTTTGTAATAAATACTCTACTGTTATGAAAGTATGCTTTATTCTTTTATATCTAAGCATGTCAAGAATGTATGATTTATGGTTTATTTTGAGGGCGTTACAACTTGGTATCAGAGCGTACCGGGTTCGAATACTTTAGGTACGTGGGAAGTGATTAGTATGACAATGGGTTTGTCTCGCTTGTTAGAGACTTATGTGTAATGTTATCTGCTTATGTGATAACATGTTTATGTGACTACTTGGGTATGGGATTTAGTTTCTAGGATGTTGATTGGATCCTTGGGTTTTGTGAGTCTTGTTAGAAAAGCACTTGATCAATGCTGTTTCTAACTGGAACTCTAGTAACGCCTCAGGACTATCATTATCCGGAAATAAAATTCGTAAGTGCTTATGTGATTATGTGCTTACGTGGAGTGAATTACGGTTGTCCATGCATTAGGACGTAAGTGTTTTAGTTTCGACACATTTGTGAATATGCTAATGTTCTTTGTTACCTTTATTAGGATGTCAGGACGAGGATGTGGTGGTAGGCAAGGTAGGCCTAGGAGGCAAGAGATGCCCATATCGGAACAGCAAGAGGGTATTGGCCAGGCCAATGTGGCCGCCGATGAATCAACGAGCCATGGCCCCCTTTGCCCGCGAGATGGCAGGAGCATTAAGGGAGTCCATGGGCATTCTCAGAGCTGAGAATCAAGCCCAGGCCCAGGTTGTTGATGCAGGGCCTTCTTTTCTGAAGAGAGAGTTTTTCCGATCTAACCTGTATGAGTTTGTTGGAGATCCTAAGGAGCCACTTAAGGCAGATGAGTGGTTGGAGCAGATGACTAAGACTTTGAGATGCTAGGCATCGAGGACGGAGCCTTGAAAGTGACCTTGGCATCTTTCCAGTTGAAAAGGGATGCGGGTCAGTGGTGGAAATTCATGAGGGGCCGTTTGGATGGCACTTGGGAGGCTTTTGTGAATGTTTTCCAGGAGAAGTTCTTATCTCGGTCGAGGAAAATCGAGAGAGCGATTCTGCCGGCTTTTGCGGTGAGTTCTTGATGGCGAGTTTGAGGCTACATTTACTAGTTTGTCCAGGTTTGCACCTGAACTCGTGGCGTGCGAGGAACGCCGTTGTATAGAGTTTGAGAAGAAGCTGAGGCGCGGCCTCAAGATGAGAATTGGCGGGTCTATGACTTGAGACTATGGGCGTTTAGTTGATGCTGCAGCCCATATGGAGATCATGATGCAGGAGGAGGAGGGGCAGAAAGGCTCAAAGAGAAGTCAGGATGGTCAGGGTGATGGCAGGAGACAGAGGGGTTCACACCCTTAGCAGTCTCAGGGAGGTTTTGCTAGATCTACCTTTCCAGTGCCGAGTGCAGGCTCTAGAAGAGGCAGTCAGGGAGACGTGACTTGTTTTAAATGTGGCCAGTTGGATCACAAGTCTCCAGCTTGCCCACAGAGGGGAGGAGGTCAGAGAGGTGCTTCATCTTCAGCTAGACATTAGGGCCAGAGTCAGGGTAGAGGTTAGCCACTGTCTTGCTATCAGTGTAATAAGGCGGGCACTGAAGAGTCTTGCCGCATGATTGAGTGCTGCCGAGGCGTCTGGTTCTAGGCGACGTAGAGTTTTCACCAACCTGATCGATTCGGGCCTTGAGGGCCAATCGAGAGCTTCGTCATCCCGATGCAGGCGATGATCTTTACTCCTAGAGGTGAGCAGTAGATCAGTGACCTCTGACGCACGTATCTATACCGTTACACGCAGGATCTTGTATCGGCTCCATCGGTTGCCAGAGAGGTACCTTTTGTTTTGCAACCTTCGATTGCCAATGTGTTGATTGATACGGGTGCATCCCATTCTTTTATATCTACTGCATTTGCATCTGTTTTGGAGTTGGAGTTGGCACAGTTAGCATCTCCTCTATGTGTTGTATCACCTATTGGGGGCGAATTGATTTTGAAACAAGGGTGTAGAGGGTACGATATAGAGCTCGCTGACCACCGACTCCCATTTGCTTTTGTGGTTATGCCCATGTCGGGTTTTGATGTTATTTTGTGTATGGACTGGTTATCGTCGTACCGAGCTGTTATTGATTGCTACCGCCAGAGGGTTACAGTATGTACCTTGAGCGGGGAGTGTTTTCATTTCTTGGGAGATCGGGTTGGTAGTGTGTTACCACCGATGTATGATCCGCGAGGGCGGAGTGAGCTTAGTGGCCTTCTTACTAGCCTTATGAGTAGTGAGTGTGATGAGACTGGGGTTGAGTTGCCGGGAGTGGTTTGCAAGTATTCGGATGTTTTTCCTGAGGATCTTGTCGGTTTGCCATCTCATCGAGAGATAGAGTTCTCTATTGATTTAGTGCCCGGCACAGCGCCGATTTTTATGGCACCTTACCGTTTTGCCCCAGCCGAGTTGAGTGAGTTGAAGATTCAACTCCAGGAACTGCTAGATAAGGGTTTTGTTCGCCCTAGTGTTTCACCGTGGGGAGCACCGGCCCTTTTTGCTAAAAAGAAATATGGTGCCTTGAGACTTTATATCGATTATCGGAAGTTGAATCGGGCTACAGTTAAGAATAAATACCCTATGCCTCATATAGATGATTTGTTTGACCAGTTGAAGGGTTCCCGTTGTTTCTCTAAGATAGACTTGAGATCAGGTTACCACTAGTTGAGGGTCAGGGAGGAGGATATCCCGAAGACGGCATTCCGTACGCGGTATGGCCACTATGAGTTTCTGGTGATGCTTTTTGGGCTCACCAATGCACCGGCAGTATTTATGGATTTGATGAATCGGATATTCCGGGAATTCTTAGATTGCTTTGTGGTCCTTTTCGTGGATGACATTCTGATTTATTCACCTTCCGAAGAGGAGCACGATGAACACTTGAGAGTGGTGCTTGAGTTGCTTAGAGCCCATAGGCTGTATGCCAAGTTTGGGAAATGTGAGTTCTGGCTAGGAGAAGTCAAGTTCTTAGGCCATGTGATATCTGGGAAAGGGGTGTCGGTTGATACATCCAAGATTGAGGCAGTGCAAGACTGGGCACAGCCTAAGAGTGTTTTTGAGATCCGCAGATTTCTACGATTAGCTGGGTATTACCACCGGTTTGTGAAAGATTTCTCCAGGCTAGCTTCGCCGTTGACTAGGTTGATGAGGAAAGGAGTCAAGTTTGTATGGAGTGAGACTTGTGAAAAGTCGTTCAAAGAGTTGAAGGTTAGATTGACCACCGCTCCGATCTTGATTATTCTGTAGAGAGGGTTGGGTTATACGGTTTATTGTGATGCCTTACGAGAGGGTTTGGGTTGTGTGTTGATGCAAGAGGGGAAAGTGGTAGCTTATGGCTTACGTTAGTTGAAAATACACAAGAAGAATTACCCTACATATGACCTAGAGTTAGCAGCAGTGATCTTTGCCTTGAAGATTTGGAGGCATTACCTTTATGGTGAGAGGTTTGAAGTGTTCTCGAACCATAAGAGTTTGAAGTATCTGTTCACACAGAGAGACTTAAATTTAAGGCAGAGAAGGTGGATGGAGTTCATTGAGGACTACGATTTTGAGTTGCACTATCACTCAGGAAAGGCCAATGTTGTGGCCGATGCCCTTAGTAGGAAATCCATTAGTGATGTAGCTTGTATAGCCATCCGAGAATGGGAGATGTTGGGGGCACTTGGCGAGTTTGATTTGCTGCTGGGCGAATTCGTTGAGGCTGCGGCCTTATTTTCTGTTGTTGCACAGCCTACACTTGTGAATCGAGTGTTAGAGGCACAAAGAGGTGACCTTGAGGTAGAAGCCCTCTGGGAGAAGAGCTCCGGTGGGAAGGTTGAGAAGGGTTTGTCTGTGTATCCCGACCTGAGTGTGAGATACCGAGACCGTTTGTTTGTGCCGGAGTCTTGCCGAAAGGTGGTACTTCGAGAGTTTCACCATTCATGCCTTGCGGTGCATTCGGGAGGCACTAAGATGTATCGAGATTTGGGTCGCCAGTTTTGGTGGCGGGGTATGAAGAAGGATGTGGCGGTTTTCATTTCTAAGTGCCTTACTTGTCAGCAAGTGAAGGCCGAGCATCAGAGGCCAGCGAGTTTGTTACAACCCTTGCCTATTGCTGAGTGGAAGTGGGAGCATGTCACTATGGACTTCGTCGTAGGTCTTCCAAGGAGTCAGCGGGGTAGTGATGCTATTTGGGTGGTTGTAGATCGGGTGACTAAGTCGGCGCACTTTATCCCTATGCGCGTGAGAGATTCGATAGATCATCTTGCCGATTTGTATATTCGGGACATAGTGAGGTTGCACGGGATCCCAGTGACAATCGTCTCAGATAGAGATCCTCGTTTTACTGCTAGGTTGTGGCAGAGTTTGCAGAGTGCCTTGGGCACTAAATTGACCTTTAACACGGCTTATCATCCTCAGACTGACAAGAAGTCCGAGCGTACTATTCAAATCCTTGAGGATATGCTTCGAGGTTGTGTCCTTAACTTTAGTGGGACGTGGGAGAGGCACTTGCCCTTGGTAGAGTTTGCCTACAACAACAGCTTCTAATCTAGTATCGGTATAGCACCGTTTGAGGCCTTGTATGGCCGACCGTGTAGGTCTCCTGTTTGTTGGGCCGAGGTGGGTGATGCATCTTTGTTGGGCCCGGAGTTAGTGAGGGAAATGACGGAGAAAGTTGAGCTTATCCGTAGGAGGCTTGTTACAGCCCAGAGTTGCCAAAAGAGTTATGCTAACCGTAGGAGGAGGCCTTTTGCATTTGAGACGGGTGATCATGTTTTTTTGAAAATATCACCTAGACGGGGTTTAATGAGGTTTGGGAGGAGTGGGAAGTTATCCCCTCGGTTTATTGGCCCTTTTGAGATCATTGAGAGGATTGGCAAGGTTGCTTACCGTTTAGCTTTACCGCCGCAGTTTTCCAGAGTGCATGACGTGTTTCATGTTAGTATGCTTCGGAAGTATGAGTCTGTAACACGTCCGCGAGGGACCTCACGCGCTACAGTTCGGACTCAATTCGTGTCGGTTCTAAATCTGAACCAAAGAGTCCAAATCCAGCAAATCGTTTTGAAGAAAAACAGATTTTTTGAAAAGTAGTGCCAAACATGGACTGCTTTGCCAGATTACAGAGTCGCCACCTAAATATTTTAAAATGAGAAATTTAGGAAACCATGACTCGGTCAGAAGTCCGCTATCACCAAAGTGGTCTTGGCTCGGAGCTTGGGTACGATCGGGGAAGGTCATTTATGAGCACCCCTTTCGCTCGTCCAAGACCGGCCTCTACTAACCGTGATATCCGTTTTTGAAAACATTACATGCTCTTATTCCAATTATTAGCCTAGAATTACTATGTTATGCGTGCAGCAAACAAGTATAGACTAGATCGCCTAATTTGGAAACGAACATTGCATATCCGTTGGTTTTGAAAATGCTTTGGAATTTACTACTCGCAAGTAGGCTAAAATACGGATTTCAATGAGTTTTCCCAACTCAAGCAATCCAACCTCCACCCACAGGCATTCAAACAGTTTATCTCACATAAGCACTTAGCCGCATGGTAAGCATACTGTCATGGCAACATTCACACGTATGTGGTATGCTAAAGCGTAAAATACTTACATCGTACTCCGAGCCAAAACAAAAACTAGTTAGCAAACATGCATGTCCTAGTTCATGTTAAATGGCTAATGCATCGCATACAGGGGTGTAATCTAAACAGGCTCGGCTAACCCTAAACATGGCACATGAGATGCAACAACTATCACGTATTCAATTTGGAATTGAAAGTACGATGCAGTTTGCATGATGTGCCGAGCCCGATGCATGTAAACGAATGCATGAATGCACGCATGCATTGCATAAGGTATGCTAAGATAGAAATGCCCTAATCTACCATCGTAAGCAGGTAAATAAAAGGGAAGAAAGAAATGGGGATTGGAAGACATACACCCACTCACACACACTTATTACAATTTTGCCCTCGCTCGGAGGGGCCAAAAGAATATACAAATTAATTAACTACGCAAGCTAATTAAAATATTACAAATCAACTAAATTAATTAAATAAAATAATTAATCTAATTAAACAGTAAATCGCCTCGGGATGAGGGCCAGATGCATCGCGTGCCCGGGACTCGCTCAGAATCGCGCTGCCATGCATGATTTGCCTCTGTTTCCTCTGTTATCCTCCTCAGAAAATTACCAAAGCTTCAGGAGCACCTCTCAGGGCACTGGGGAGTACCACCGGCTGGGGTAGAGCACCACCGGCTGAAGAAGGAGGCCACCGGCACTAGATGAAGTTATCGATTGGAAATTTACTGCCGGTCGGCACTAAATAGTGCCGGCCGGCACTTAACACCTGCAGAACCTGCAACCCACAACAGCAGAGGACAACAACATGCATGGCAATGTGATTCAAGGTATTTATGCACTATACACACCCCTTATCATGTTATTGACTCAAAAGGGCATGTGCCTCGATTCCCGGACCACCAATCGCGCATTTCCATGCATGATGGCCCTAAGAACCAAGAATGCAACTTTGATTTCAAATGCATGCAATGCAAACAAGCAAACAAAGGTGCTCAACCTCCATCATACTTCACTTCAAGAGGCCAAACATGCACAATACAAATGCAACCCTAAACATGTCAACTAGGCATGCAACATGGACTATGCAATATGTTCATGCAAAGGGTTCAAGCAAGCATGCAAGGTAAGCATGCAAACCAATGGAAGGATGGTCTTATACATGAATTAGGCAACTCAAATAGTCCTAAAATCAGTGGCCAAAATGCTTAGAAATGGAGGCTAAACACGCACACACACATGCAAGTGTTACGGTCCAAACCCAAGGCATAAACATGGCAACCCCCAAGCACACTTGGAGATACCAAACAAGGACAATAAACACACATTGTAAAGCTCTGAAAATCATGCAAAACATGATGCCAAATCATGCAACAAAACAAGCCAAACAAAGCATGCGAATGGTCTAAGGTTCAAAGCAAATCAATGAGGCTTTAAACCACACTTAGCACAACCACACATGGCAATACTTAAACACTTAAAAACAGAGTTTTAACACATAAAACTAAGCCTAAGTGACCACCTAGATGGCATCTAGATGACATGAATCCAAAGGCATGCATTAAAGCCAAAACATGGAGCATTTAACACATACTCTTAAAGTATTAAAGAAGCCACTTAGGCAAGCATACAAGCACACCAAAGGGACTGAAATAGCATGCTAGATGATTCTAAACCACCAAAATGATGCAAGCAAGACATACTACACATGCATACTCAAAGGCTAGCAAGCCTAAAATGCAAAGGGGCTATATAATACATGCCAAGATCAACCCAAGCGACTATGGACAGAGCTAAAACATGTCAAAATAAGCACAAAACATTCACAAATGCAAGCCTAAAACATGCTCAAACTAGGGCATACAACCTAGGCATGTTAAGGGACCAAAGAGGCATTACAAAGCAACCATGCAAAACATGCAAGGAGTACTAAAACCAACTTAGAAACATGTTATATCATGGCAATACAAGCATGAAAAAACAAACCAAACATGCTCAACACACAACCAAACATGGTGCTCCTTTGGAAGCCAAAACTTGCCCTTTTCAAGGACATCAAGGAGAGGGGGTGGCCCCCTCCTTCTTGAGACTTTATGGCACCATCTCCACCACTTAAATCCCTCAAGATTTCAGTGGTAGAGAGGCCCAAGCACAAAAATGTCGGATCTCTACAAAATGGCACAAAAATGGGCCTTTTCAAGGCCTAAGAGGGGCCAAACCTCCCCAAAGCACAAAGTACCCTTAATAAACTATCAAGAGGACTAAAAAAAAGAACTTTTTTGTATTGAACACCAAGCACAAAAACAGTTCAAGGATAGGTCAAAATGGAATGCAAGAATGGGGTAAATAAAGTAAGTTTCTCACCCTTGTTGACCCTCTTCACAAATGATGATGTTGTTGCTTCCTTGAGCTCCAAACCAGTCAAGAACAGCAAGAGCAACCTCTTGGAACCTCAGAAACCAAGGAAAGGTGAAACACTAGGTGTTGATGTGCAATAGTAAGGCACAAACACCTAGTGTACAAAACAAGAGAGAAGAAGAGAGATAGGATGTGTATCTATCCTAACCCTAAAAACTAGAGCTTGGTCTGTCTAAAATGTCTAAAATTTTGTAACCCTAAGCCAAGAAGAGGAGTGGTCCTCTTATAGGCAAGCAAAGCTTGCAAAGCTTACAAGCTAAGCTAACTAAGAGGGTCATCCCTCCATACACGTGTATGGAGGGGAACCAAAACTATACAGCTGTCTGAAAATATCTCAAAAAGCAACTGCACAGTGTCCGGCCGGCAAAGAGTGTCATTTTGACAAAACTTAGTGCCGGTCGGCACAAAATAGTGCCGGTCGGCACAATAAAGTGCCGATGACAATACCAACCAGCCAGTGGCCTCTAGCCACAACCGGTGGTGTGTGGGGATGCCTCACAAGGCATTCCCTGCCCTTCTAAGGCAAAACACAAGTGTTTGGTGCAAAACCAGACACAAAGCGGTCGAGTTCGGAGGTCCTGAGGCAAAGCGCGCAAGCCAAGAACTCCGGGAACTCCAAACGAACACAAACATGGATAATCACCGAGTGTTCCAGCGGTGACGTCCAAGTCTTGAGGACGGTCAAAAATGGGGTGTCTACAGAGTCGGATCCATCACATATATTAGATTGGACCGACTTGGAGGTAGATAAGGATGCCTCGTATGAGGAGAGACCGGTTCGAGTCTTGGATAGGTGGGATCAAGTCTTGCGAGAAAAGACCATTCCTTTGGTGAAAGTTTTGTGGAAGCATCATGGAGTGGAGGAAGCCACTTGGGAACGTGAGTTGGAAGTCCGTGAGAAATATCCGGACATGTTTGTTGATGTGTAATCATGTATTGAGATTTTGTAATATTATTGGATTTTAAGAGCATTATATATGTCTTAAGTTGTAAAACATTGTAAATGTTTTAGTTTATGGAAATGTAGTAGAACTTGCCTTGAAATGGAAGTTTGTTTTAACATTGTGTATGTTAAATATATTGTGGAAATGCAAGCATGATATTAATGTTGCAAATGTTATAGAATTGTGGAGAATGTGTTGAAATTGGTGAATTTCACGGGAAAGCATGTTAATAATGCATATTGAGTTATATAATGTGATTTGCCTCTTGAAAAGAGATGAGATTGACCGATAATGGGTCAGGTTGTTTAATATTATGTTGTAATATTGTGGGGAATGGAGAAAACTTGTTTTTGAAAACTTGTGGTTAATTTTGGGGGTGAAATTCTTTAAAGGGGGGAGATTATAGTGATCCCGGTTTCCTTTTCTTTATTTGTTGTATCCGGACTTAGGCTCTATGAAGTTGGTTATTGTATATGTCTCGTTTACATCCTTTACTCTTTGTATTTGAGTCTTGGGTTGTGTTGGGCAGGTTTGAAATAGTTTGGTTGAGCTTAGAAACCAAAAGTAGTTGCCCAGAATCTAGCCTTCACGCTCGAGCGGAGTTTTTGACGCCGGCGGGCCTTCTTGCTTCTCGCCGAGCCGGGGTTTTGGCGCTCGAGCGGTAATATCCATCTCCTAGTACTTTCCTCTGCAGTGTTTGACGCTCGAGCGGGCATTTCGACGCTCGAGCGTGAGTTTGTGTGTGACGCTTGAGCGGGGAGTTTTACGCTCGAGTGGGGACCTGGTTTTGCAAAAGTTCTGGAAGCGTGTATCCGGCACTCGAGTGGGGGTTTGGACGCTCGAGCGGGGAGACGTGTATATCACTCCGAGATTTAGCTTTTTGGATCACCTTTTTAACTCCATTTCTCTCTCTTACTTTTCAAAACAGCCATTAGAGAGCTTCTCTCACTAAAACCTCCACTTCTCTCTAGGGTTTGATCTAGTTAGAGTAATCTCTCACCCTTTGGCCTTTGTAAAAAGTGTGTTGATCGTCGATGGCTACATTTTGATCCGAGAATTTTGGGATTTGGAGCATCTTCGTTTTCTTCATCTCCTTCGTTGGGTTTCACCTTTTGAGGTAGGGATATCCTACTCCATCTTATGAGCTTTGTCTTTGAATTTTGGTGTTTCGATATGTTAGGGGTTGTTGGGTGATTCCGAGAAAGTTTGGGGCCATTGTGTAATTTTCAAAAGAGGGGTTTTCAAAGTTTAAAACCTTTATGCATGTAATACATTGGAAAATGGACTTGGTGTTGGATTTTTGATGAAAATGGAACCTTAGGGTTGGTGTTGTAATTATGGGAAAAAGCCCTAATTGTTGATAAATTAATTTGTATAATTAATTTTGAGAAATGAGAAATTGAATAGGAAATATTCAAATTGGAAAGGTATGGGATTAAAGGGTGTAGTTGGATTAATTTATCACTCACCTAGGCAAATGTTTATAATTTATCCATTTGGTGCATTTATTTTCTGTTTAGAAATAACTACTTTGGGCTATCGGTGGAGGACAGTCTTGATTGTTGTAGACAATGCATGATGATTAGGCAAACTAAAACTAATCAATTGAATAGGCTATCGAGTATAGCGATTGATTTAATACATCGAAATTATGTATTGAATGATTGAACATGTATATGATAATTGTTTATGTACATTGTGTTGTGTAGGAGGAGATAGGGGATGTACTCCACGGTTTAGGGGGAGATAGGGGATGGACCTTGTTTTATATTGATACAACACTACAATGTGAATTAGTTGTGAAGTATGGAAGTGTTTTGCTATATTGATACAGCACTACAATGTGTATCAGTTGTGAAGTATGGAAGTGTTTTGCAATATTGATACAGCACTACAATCTGTATCATTTGTGAAGTATGAAAGTGGTTTTATGCGTTATTGATACAACACCAAAATGTGTATCTGTCATGAACTTTGAAAGTAGTTGAGTGATGAGTTTTAATCTCATTAAGTTATTTGGGCCAGGTTCTAAGCCTTGTTTTCAAACTGAACGTTGAATAAGAAATAGAAACTAAAATGTAACTTGGGCATGATTGTCATGAAATTGTAATATGGCATGAGTTGGAATATAAGTATGGACCATCTGTTGAATGCTATTATTTTAGTCATTGTTTATAATTGGTTTAGTATATTTCTACTGGGCTATGGCTCACCCTATATGGGACACCATTTTCAGGTACAGGTAGCATGCCACCTCCAAGGACGTAGCTTGGGAGGCTTAGTGGCTGGGACTCCTTTTGTTGTTTTGTTGTATTACATGTATATCATGCCTAGGGCTTTCTTTGTATAGAGTTAGCACTCTCTGTTGTAACCAAGTGTTGACTTGGAAAGTTGTAAGCCCATAGGGCATTTACTTTTGTTGTCAACATGTAATACATTTTGTAATAAATACTCTGATGTTATGAAAGTTTGCTTTATTCTTTTATATCTAAGCATGTCAAGAATGTATGATTTATGGGTTTATTTTGAGGGCGTTACACTTGCTTTACATATAAGGGCAAAATAATCAAACACTAAGGGCAGAAAGGACAATTATATAGTAAAAAGTTATTTTACAGCTTATTAACCAAACACTACTCTGCTGTTTAAATCCATGATCCCACAGCTGCACCAAACAGGTTAACAGCTTATATTCACAGTTATAAGCCATAATCTGTTAAGCTATAATCTATAATCATTTTTCCACAACTCTACCAAACGGGACAAATGACAATCAACATTAACCATCAACATTAATGGGGGCATGAGAGATTTATGATATTTTGGTCTTCTTACCTCAAATAGAACCTAATGGAATAGTAAAAAAGAATATGAGTTAAAAGGAATAAAACTCTTAGAAAAGGGATTTATCAAAAAAGTTCCCTTTTTCTTTCTCTTCTATTCATCCACATTTATTACAATATTACTGAATTTTTATATTTTTGTATTTTTTTATACTTGGTGAATTAAAAAAAAAAACAAAAAAACACAAAATATTATACTTTTTAAGTATATCTAAAAAATAAAAATAAAAATTCATTAAAATATTTTTAAAAATTCATTAAATAAAAAAACAAAAATAAGAAAAATTAATTTTTTATGTAAATTAAAGATGATTGTTATTTATCTTAAAATGACATGAATAAAATATCAATATTATTTTATTATTTTATATGTATAAAAGTTAAAGAGTAAATATTTCATTTTAATTTGGCAGGGAGATATGTGTAATTTTTTAAACGTAAGGAAAAAATCTATATTAAACAGAAATCTCAAAGTGCCAGTATAATTTACCCTCTTTTTTTTGTAAGATAAAATGTAGTTTGTACTGGGAACATGAACAAATAATAATATTGAATGTAGTGGCTGATATATTATTTTAAATATTTTTTTGGACATGAACAAATATGTTTATGCTGGCTGAATTACAACAAATATGTATAGCCTTGTTTGGCATAACCTATTTTCGTTCATATTTTTATCTTTTTATTTTTTTTGAGTCACATCAATCAATATTTCCTCTCTACTTTTCTACACATCTTTTTATAAAAAGTCAAAAAGTACACTTATTTAGAACATCCTGTAATTCAGCAAAGATCTTACTTCGTTCAAACAGAAAATGAAACAGATCTTACTGGCTGATATATTATTGTGACTTTCATTTTTTTATATTTTTTAAATTAAAATTCAATAACAAAGTAACAAAAAATCATCTCAAATTCTTTTCTCAAATATTCATCAAATAAAAGACTCATTTTTTTTACAAAACTGCTAGGGACCCCCAACTGAGGGCACCCCCAGCTCTTTTCTTTTTCTTTTTTTTTTCTTTTTTTTTTCAATCACCCAGTGCCACATGGCATTGGAGGTCACTGGGGGTCAGTTTTATTGGGGGTTTGCCGCATTTTTGTTTTTTTTATCAAATTTAAAGATGAAACATTAAAATAATTTTTTTCAAAGGTGAGGGAGTGAATGATAATATTTTGATTGAGTTGTTTATGATGATTCAAATATTTGGATTGTTAGAAGGAAAAGGGTCCTACGTGCTCAAAAGCACGATAGTAATTAATTACTGTATTTGAAGTGTATTATGGTCATATTTTATAATCCAAACCGTCATTTTGTAGGGTTTGTTGAGTACTTCATACCTACAAAAAATCATATTAATCGGATATCAATAACTATATGATCGAATTGCATATTGTTTATGCTGTTTCTCAAAAGAAAAACTTATTATTTATATTTTTGGTTATCGATCATACAGTTTTTGATATCCGATTAATATGATTTTTAGTATGCATGAAATACTCAACAAACCCTACAAAATGAATGGTTTGGATCATAAAAATAAGACCATAATACACCTCAAATGAAGGCACCACAGTTACTACTGTGTTTTGACCAGCGGTGACCACTCATCCTTGTTGGGAATAGGCTATTTTACTTAATTTTTAAATTTTTAACAAAAACACATGGAAAAATATTTTTTATTATTATATTAACTAATGAGCAATGGTTCATAACTCTAAATTTTGAGCGCTCTAACAATGACTCTAATGATGTGGCATAGAGCAACAAAAAAAAAAAAAAACACATACATCAAATCATTCATGAATGGGGCTCACTGCCACATAAGTAGAGCTCTCACTTTTAATTCTCTTAAACCTTTTTAATTCACAAACAATACCGCACTCTAATTAAAAACTAATTATTTTAAGGGTTAATTATATAATAATATTCTAAAAATATTATCAACTTTTTATAATTTTTATAAGGGTAAATTATACTGACACCCCTGAGATTTATATTTATTACAGTTCCTCTTTACATTTGAGAAATTAAACTGACCCCTCTTGTCAGTGTAATTATTTGACGGTGATAACTTTTAAGTTAAAATAACATATTTACCTTTAACCTTTACATATACTTTAAATGATAAATTACATAGACACCCCCTGAAATTTTAATTTAATACGGATCTCCCCGTAACATTTAGAAAAAAAAAAAAAAACAAACTAATTTAATAAAAATAAATATGAAGAAAAATATTTAATTTGTAAAAAATTATTTATAATCACTCGAAATATAAAAGTTATATAAAAATGATAATTATTTTTTATTTTTTATTTTTTAACCAAATTAATTTTAATTTTTTTTAAAAAAAATCTAAAAATCAAACCATATATAATTTAAGAATCTTTTGATAAGTCATTTCTTGTGTTGATAAGTTATTTAATTATTTATTAATTTTACGACATATTTACCATCTAAGGCATGTTTGGCAATCATTTTGTTTGCAGTTTTCAATTTACATTTATAAAAATCTTAAAAACTATCATAAAAACTTGTTTGATAATTTTTTTGATTTATAAATAATTGTCTCAATTTATAAATTTGAGAAAAAAAACGTAAATTTAAAAAATGAATTTGTGTTAGTTTTTAAACAAAAATTTAAAAATTTGACTTACAATTTTTTTTTTCAATTAATTTTTTTTCTCAATTAATTTTTTTCAACTAATACTAACCGAGAGGTAATTAGTAAACTTTAAACCTTGAAGAGGATATCGTAATTTCGTGAGGGGTGTCAATGTAATTTGTGAAGGCAAAATTAGTATTTAAAAAAATTAAATTATTGACATCAACAAATTCTGTTAGTTGACTTAACTAACTGATAAAATAATCTGTAATAAAACTTTAAACCTCATATAAATTAATGTAATTTCCAAAAAATGAGAAAAAAACTGTAATAAACATAAACTTCAGAAAGTATCAATATAATTCACCCTTTTTAAAATGAAAAACTTAATAAATTTTACATAATAATATTCTAAATAATTATTTCACTAACTAATAAAAATATAAAATTAAATATTTTTATCCTTCTATTTATTAATTTAATTCAATTATTTAATAAAATCAGAAAGATTATTAATTTTTTAAATTTTAAAACTAAAAATATTTTTATTTTTTCTTTTACACATTAACGTTCTATCACTGTACTTTTTTATACACAAATTTTAATTTTATAAAAAAAACATAATTTATTTTTTAAATTTTTTTCAGAAAAAAACTTTTTTCTTTTACACATAATTTTTTTTCAACTTGAAAATTAATATTTTTAAATTTTTTAAATCAAAATAAATATCAAATTATCATATTTTTTTAAAATAATCATAAATAATGACCCATCACTATTTAAAATAGAATTTTTATTACTAAAATCTTAACTTGATTAAGCTTGGGCCTGTTAGTGACAATTAGGCTTAACACTAGGGCTTACTTAGTTCTTTTTTTTTGGGGGGGGGGGGGAGGGGGGGATCAATTTTAGCATTTGGGTTTATTATAGGTATTTGGGCTTTAATAAGCGGGTTTATCTTTATGAGCCTAAATGATTATAAACTGCCCAAGTATATGAGTGTCAAGACTTTAAAATTGTTCCTCCTGATATTCATTCAAAACAAAAAACATCTTTTTATCTTGAATGAGGAGGGCATTGTTGGCACTAAAATTTATCTTCTCTATCGAAAAAGCATAACAAATACAGAGAGTTGATCCAGTGGATGCTAGGAGTGAAGACCACGAGTGAGTTTATAGTGGAATGTGAGTTCTAGAATGCAGAACAGGTGACAAGAGCAAAACAGTCAAAGGAACAGATATGACAGACATAGTTTCTTCTGTTGATTCATCTGATGGTGCAATAGGATGTGGCCAAATGTGGCCCAGGTGTCAAGCCATGAAGTTAGGCATGCAAATGATGCAGGGTACGTGGCTTGTTTGCAAGAGGAAGAGAATGTTGTAGCAAATAAGCAGTTACCAGCGGTTATGGAGATCATGGGCAGTTATGCAGGAAGTGGAGGTAACTTGCTCCATGGTGGGACACGTGGTAGCAGAGAAGTAGCAATGCCAGCAGCATAAAGGCTAGAAATTCGAAGTAAAAGGGACCTTCAACAACATTTACAACCTATATGGAATTTAGGAGTAGCATAACCTAGTTAGTGATAGTTTTTGTACTTAGGAGTATTTCTGTTTGTAATTCTGCCTCTATGGCCAAGTTTTCTTTTGTCGATTGTTACATACATTGAACTTGTAATTTAATTCTTGTAATTAAGTGGCAAGTTTACTTGTTCTTCAATCGAATTTCAGTTTATTCTCAGTTGTTTCTTCACATTACAACCTCCGAAGAAGTCCTTGAAACTGTCAATGTATAGGACATTTAAACCACAATTGCTTGATCTATTGTTGTTTGTGAAATTTTGGTTATTCTGTCGAATCTTCTTTGTCAATTTGACCCAAACCATATTTTTGCTAACACTAGCATTATTGCTCTCCCAAATCCCTTGAATGTTCATTGAAAGCTGAGCAAGTTTCTTTCAAAATTGTATTTGGTTCAACCTTTGGACAGCAAGAGATAGCTCTATTTCTCCAAAGCCACATTTTTTCCATGAGAATTACTATAAAAAGCTCAAATTCTGACTTGCTTGGTGGAGAAAGTCCAAAAATCAAGGATGGAGTCAGAATATGGTTGATCCAATCTGAGAATGATAAGTGTGAGAAATCATCTGTCCTAATACCCAACTTGGCAAACCAAATCATCTTGATGGGTTTGCATAAGAAGAACAAATGGACTGCAGATTCATGGTCTGCCTCGTAGAAGGGACATTCAGAGGAGCCTATTTGGAATTTTTCTAAAACTAACCTTCATAGGAGGATTTTGTCTCTCATGGATTGTTGACTTCAGATTTGAGAAGAAATGATAATAGAGGTATTTGCTAGTGGTATTTCACCATCATCAACCAAAACTTCATCAATGTAGACATAACAAACATGTGCAAATTTATCCCAATCCTAACCTTGGTTAGCCGTAATCCTATCTGTGAACTGCTTAGGCATATATGTTAACTTCAACTTCTGGAGGGTCCTCAAATCTCGTAATCCATCAAGCAGCATCTTCAACGTTGTGCAGGATCTAATCTCCAAATCTATGAGATTTGGAAGCGCTCATTTCACCACCTTCTATTCCTCCAACTGTTCCAATTTCTAGAGTGCAAGGACTCGAAGCTAAGGAAAGCCTCCTGGAGAGCAAAGCATATGCTTTCCTATGAAAGATTTTGAGAATAACCTAAGAATTCTCTATTTGGATGGTTTTTCAATGTCTGCGTTGGGTTTTCTTTTAGTCCTGATACTAATAAAGTAAGGTTAGTTAAGGCCCAAGGTAACAAGACTGAGAGAGGTAGTAGCTAGATAACCTTCCCCCCATTTCTTATGAAGAGACTACTCTTGAGGCCCCTTATTCATAAATACACCAACCATGAATGTTACCGCTAAAACTTGGATGAATTGGTATCCCAGGCATGTATTAACAACTTATTAATTCTACAAGTGAGTCTTACTATCAAAATCTTGGTGATCTAAAACTTTGTATCTCCAAATGCAATGCTACTTGGAATAGGAGATATTGCAATTGTGACCCATCTGACCCCCTAAAATGGTCAGACTCTTGTATACTTAATTGTAAAAATATAAATTAGTGAACTCAAAGAATATGAGCTATAATAATAGACTTTCTGCACTTTGTACAACAGTTATTTATTTATTCATTGACAAGCAAAATAGTAACTATTTTAATGCACGGCGAAGGCATCAACCATCTACACACACGCATGTACCAGCAAAAGAAACAACCGAACTAAACAGAACAAAACCCTATATCTCTCAACAAGGATGTACAAATCAAAAAAAAAATATCCACGAAACCATTTTCGAGTGTTAAAATCAATATATGCAATTACCTATTTCAAATTTTTAAAAATTTGAACAAACAATTTAAGAACTTGAAAGACTCACAATTCTGGGCCCTCCTCTCCAAGAAGCATTGCCTCTCCCTCCTCTTCCACCCAGCAACAACGCCCTCTGCCCCATATCCAACAACTCCAAAAGCACCTCCTCTTGCTCTCCATCCATGGCAATTTCCTCATAATCCCCCTGCCACCTTCACCACAACATCCTCTCTCTTTGCCCCATTCTGCTTCTTCCCCGCCCATGGCTACCCTCCTCGCTCTGAAATGAATGTTCTGTCGAAACGGCAATAACGAATTCATCGACCCATCAACTTCCACATACACATTCCCACCCCTCCCTCCGTCGCCACCGGACGGTCCCCCAAACGGTACGTACTTTTCTCGCCAGAACGCGACCACCCCATTCCCGCCATCACCGGCCTTAACAAAAATCTTCGCTCTGTCAAAGCATCTCATCACTGCTGGCACTCCTTTCTCCTTCTCCTTCACTTCCTCTCCTTCAATTCCATCCCCACCAACCACATCCCCAGCTTCTCCACCCTCAAACCCTAACATTTCACCACCATAGTCCTCCTCCTCCTCCTCATTATCATCGTCTTCGCATTTAGAATCAGAATTCACCTCGAACAATTCGAACTTTCCGTAAGTAAGCCCTAGATTTTCATCAAACAACTCTTCTTCTTGACTCGATTCGTCGTTTTCGATCTTTCGAGTTGAAATATTCAATTCGGATAGCTTGACCTCGGTTGAGGAGTGGAGAGAGGAGAGAAAGAAGTCGTCTTTGGGAGGGAGGCGGGTGTAGGTGGTGGCGTCGCCGCCGGAGACGGAGGAGAGAGGCGGCGGCGGCGGCGGAGGGTGGAAGTCACGGGAGGTGGTGCGAGTAATGTGATGGTGGTGGTTAGGGTTTGATTTGGAGAGCTTTCTGGGGAGGGGGTTGCGAGGGTTTGGAGTATTGCGAGCTAGGGCTTGTAGAGATATGTATATAGATAGAGATGAAGCCATGAGGCTTTTCCCATATTAAGCCAAATTACTATCTTAATTTCCAGACTAGGCCTAGTTTGGACGGAATTCTCAAATTAGGCTAAAGTGTTATTACAAATCACACTTTCACTATTTGGAGCATAAAATTTGATGCATAGTGAAAGCATTATTATAAACCACGCTTTTACTCAAGAAAGCGTGGTTACAAACCATGCTTTTAACATAAATTTGTTTTCTAAAGAAAACGTGGTTCCAAATCACGCTTTCACTGTGCATATTTGTTTTCTGAAGAAAACGTGGTTCCAAACCACGCTTTCATTGTGCATTTTGTTCTCTTAAGAAAACGTGATTTGCTCACTGTGCATATTTTGTTTTCTGAAGAAAACATGGTTCCAAACCACGCTTTCACTGTGCATTTTGTTCTCTTAAGAAAACATGATTTGCAATCACGCTTTCACTGTTCACTACAGTAAGCGTGGATTGAAACCACGCTTTTACTGTTCATTTAAATTTTATTTTATTTTATTTTATTTTTAATTTTTGTTTCCGTTTTCATTGTTTTGGTGATAATGTAATTCATAAAAAAAATTTCGCTTTACTAAAGCAATTCTCATGTTAAATTTTTTTTTTCTTTTGTTTGGTCTTTGTTTTGGGTTAGAAGGTGATAATGTAATTCATTAATTTTTTTTTTTGGCTTTACTAAAGCCGTTTTCATGTAAAATTTTATTTTTTTTCTTTTGTCTTTGTTTTGGGTTAGAAGGTGTTATACAGAAATTTATTTTAGCTTTACTAAAGCCGTTTTCATTTAAATATATATTTTTTTTCTTTTGTCTTTTTTTTGGGTTAGAGAAGGTGATATTGTAATTTAGAAAACCAGTTTAGTAAAACTGTTTTCTAGCCGTTTTCATTAAAAAAAAAATTTCTTTCGTCTTTGTTTTGGGTTAGAAGGTGATATACATGCTCTATAGTCCGAAGCACACCCACACACTGTGCAATTGGATGAACAACGGCAAAGGGTGAGACGCGAAGAGCACCGCAGAGTAGGCCAAGAAGACGAAGGCCACCCTAAGAGCTGCAGCAACAAGGAATAAGAGAAAGACCTCAAATTTTGGTGATGTATTTTTTACATACGAATGGTACTTTTTTCGTTTTTTGCTATGTAATGTAACTTGTGTGTAATTTGAATTCTGATTATGAACAGTAACTTATGTAAAGTAAATATTGGGTTGGAGTTGATGTTATTGTGATTCAATTGGTTTCTCTTATTTCATAAGACTGATGTTGTGCAATGAATGAATGAATGTAAATGTTATTTGTTTTATTCAATTGGTAGTGTATTTTTTGTAAGAATGAGAACGTTATTTGTTATATTCAATGAATAATGGTTACATTTTTGGGTTGTCACGATTGAGAAGATGAACAAGTTAAGAGAATGTGTATTTCTCCTAAAATAAATTTTGTCAACATTTTTGTAATAAAACTTAATACATAATATACGAGGTCACTAATTTACTAAATACTCATACAGGCATGAAAACAACATAACTGAAGTTGCAAATGTAACAGTTTTCAGTTACATAGGTAGTACAGACATAAGTCTCCCACAAAAATACATTCTGGACACCATGAACTGAACACACAATACATACATCCTGGACACCCTGAACTAAACACACAATACATAAACATAAGCTTAGATGCACAAATATTAGGCAGACAATCTGACAAACTCATTACGGAAACACTTAGTCTAACACAGACATTACATATTAATGCATGACCTAATATTGCCGAAGTGTAGACATTAACACCTAATTTGCGCTTAAATCGGCAATCTCAGAGTCTGAATAATCCGAAAGCTCAGCGTCAGAGACAAGTTCAGGATCCTCCATGATACCCTTGATAGCCGTAACATTTGGTTTTGTTCTGTTCTTCTGGGCATCCTTCTTAACTATGTATAGTTGCATATCGCGGGCTAACCTACGGCGCATTTGAGAAATCTCACGTTGTAGTCTTTCACATAGCCGATCAACAGAACGTGCTTTTGGATCTCAACAGAACATGCTTTTGGCACCTTCAGTCGATTTTCCCGACATAATCTTTCCATTTGCACTCCCTCTATAAATAGTGCGGGCCACTTCAGAAGTCTAGCGTCTGCTAAACCATATCCTGTTTGATTATTAGATGGATCCATACATGAACCTCCTTGAACCGGATAATACTTGGGCATAAAAAAATGTCGCTTCCCAAACCTATCACGATAACCACAAGCATAATCTAAAATAGGTATTGTTGTTTCGTCTTCAGCATCGCCACGTCCCCTTCCCCCTTCTCGTCGTGAACTGTCACCCCTTTGCAAGTTCCTACCACCTCTGCGATTCCCACTCCCTCCCATGAATTGTGTAGCCATGCTAAATTTTTTAAACAAATGAATGATAATTTCGTAGGGCGAAATGAGTTGTAAGGTTGTGTCTTCACCTTTAGTCGTTTATATAGTTGGTTATGAACGGCTTTAGAAAGACATTGAAGGAAAAACCATAGAAAATAAATCCCTTTGCATGACAATCCCACATATACGAACAAGGTATGAGTTGTCACTACAATGAAAAAATAGAGAAAAGCAAATACTGTGTACCAAGTCACGTGACTTGACAATCCATCTGCATATACCAACAAAATAAGGGCATGCTCACTGTAAGGTAAATTAGTGAATTCACTGTTGCCATGTGACTTTCTGAATTGACAATCCCACATATATCAATAAGAGATGAGTTTTCACTGTAATCAGAAAATAGAGAAAACCAAAGCATGTGCACCAAGTCACATGACTTGACAATCCATCTGCATATATCGACAAAATAAGGGCATGCTCACTGTAAGGTAAATCAGTGAATTCACTGTTGCTATGTGACTTTCTAAATTGAAAATCCCACATATATCAATAAGAGATGAGTTGTCACTGTAATCAAAAAATCGAGCAAAAAAACAAGAAAACCAAAGCCTGTGCACCAAGTCACATGACTTGACAATCCATCTGCATATCCTAACAAGTCTCTCCACGATTTGAGTACTCAATGTGTGAAAAAAGGAAGCTTATGTACGCAATGTTGTGTTTCACTTAGCTATGCATCATTTGTTGTTACAACCAACTATTTGTATTTCATTGAAAAGTATGACTATTTGAATTTTTGTTGTCATTTGGAATTATTTTAAAATTAACTTTTGAATATTCAATTTGTAATATTTTGGGAAACATTTACAACATCAACTGAACATTGGTCGTAACGTACCCATCCGCAGATCAATCGTAACAAATTTGTAAATCCCATGCACGCCCACTTAACCCCATAGGTATAGAAGATTAATTGTTATTTACATTTTTTCTGGAAATCACTCGTAATAAATTTGCAAATCTCACGAACAACCACTTAACACAATAGTATTGGAAGACTAGTGTATGAAAATATTGTTGGAATGAAAATGTATATATTAAAATAATTGTGGAGCCACTTTAAATCCAAAACTTACTCGGTTTGGAAATTATTTAGTCCCCCAACTGGACCAACCACTTGGCTTTGAGCTTGTTTGTCCTGCCCCCAAGTTTAGTTTTCTGTCAACCCCCCATTCCTTACCAGAGTCATCATTCTCACTGGACTTCCAGGAATTGAAAGGTGACTCTTTCTTCTTTCTTGATGGAGATTGAAATTCTTTACCTACAGGTCACTATTTGAGGAGCCCTTGTTGAGGAAAATTTTTGACTGAGCTACCTGTTCTGTGAGAACCCGAATATAAAAATTAAGTAAATAATTAAATAATAATAATATTACAATCTCAAATATTTTTGTGGTCAATCTTAAAGTGCAAATTAAATATTTGGAAGGTCTTTTAATTAGAAGAGGATGGAATGAAAGCTTAACTGATTAGGTGGCTTCAATATATATCAGGTTAATTGTTGGTGTCAAATAGTGTAATGGGTATAGTGGATGTATGAAGAACAAGTATATGCCATGTGTTATATTCCATGAGTGTTTTTGCTTGTAATGGTGGATCTTGTGAGTAAAACGTGGGTTAGGTAGGAGTACTTGGCCACCAATGTTTGTGAATATCATGTGTATTTTATGTAGTTTGAGGAATATCAGATGGGTACATAAAGTTGAGGGTACAATCTATGAGTATGAAATTCTGCCCATAACCACAATCTTTAAAAATGAAGAAACCTTATCAAACGGATGAATTTTGAACTGAAATTTTTACAATTGATTAATTACATATTGAATTGCATATCAGAATTTTCTTATAATTTTTGGGAGTCAAAATCTATATTAATTGGTGCATTCAAATCTGTCCAGAAAACTAGTGTTACACAGTAATTTCTAAAGTGTTGTTCTCTTTGGGTATAAATTCGAAAAATATCAAATCAGCGTCATTAGAACTGGTTACGAGTCTAGTTTCTTACATTTTTGGCCTTGCGTTGATTGCTATTCTATACTAAGAGAATCGTCAATTTCTTTAAAGAGGTGTAGAAAACAATCTATTTGGGTATAATTAATTGTAAATAGTTATTTTGACAAGCAAATCAAGCAAAACCAATTGGGTTTTAAACTTAGTCCTCCAACTGGACCAACCACTTGGCTTTGAGCTTGTTTGTCCAGCCCCCGAAGTTTAGTTTTCTGTCAACCCCCCATTCCTTACCAAAGTCATCATTTTGACTGGACTTCCAGGAATTGGAAAGCGACTCTTTCTTCTTTCCTGATGGAGATTGAAATTCTTTACATAGAGGAACCCTATTTGACGAGCCCCAGTTAAGGGAAGCTTTTCACCGAGCTGGCTGTTCTGTTTTATGTGTTGTTGAAGGCGGTAGTTCGTTCGTCTAAACTTTATTAGTCCCCCAACTGGACCAACCACTTGGCTTTGAGCTTGTTTGTCCAGTCCCCAAGTTTAGTTTTCTGTCAACCCCCCATTTCCCTACAAGAGTTATTATTTTGACTGGACTTCCAGGAATTGGAAGGCGACTCTTTCGTTTTTTCTAATGGAGATTGAAATTCTTACGTAGAAGATCAGTATTTGAGAAGCCCCAGTTAAGGGAAGCTTTTGATTGAGCTACCTGTTCTGTTTTCTGTGGTGTTGAATGCGACAGTTCATCTGTTTTCTAATGTGAACTTGTACAATATATTGTTGTTATGCAATGCAGCATTGTTGTGATTTTGTGTTTACTTGTATTCATGATATTATATTTGTATTTTAATTTCATTTTGTGGGATAATTGGTAGGGGTAAATTTCAAAATTTCATAAACAAATTTAAAAAAACTAAATAAAGTACAACATCAAAAACTTTATAAGTTTACTGATATGTGAAAAAGAGGATTGGTTGATAATTAAATATTATTTGATTATCAACCAATCATCTTCTTCACACATCACTGAGTCTATAAAGTGGGTACAAAAAATGGAGTTGTATAATATGTTTGAAAAAGAAAAAAAAAAAACCTTAAGTATTCACATAATTCAACATACATTAATCCATTCATTGATCCAGAATATTCATTAACTCATTGCAATTCAATAAAGAAAGTCATGAACTAATAAATGTGTACTTATAAATGTAGTTATTTCATAAACTTTAGGTTCATATAACAAATACTTGATATACATCCGTAAATTAGATGAACAACAACATTGTCTTACACTCCAGTAACAAAGATACGACACAACATACAAACATATATGAAAGATAAAGGTGTTTGATTTCTCATTCCTCATCTGACATGTAGTAGTCGAGATATTTTTCATTGTTTAAGACATTATTTCGCTCAATCATGTCAAATCTCGTTGCTTGCTTCGCCATTTCGTGGCTAGTTGAAGCATGAAATGTCGACATCTCCGCATCAACATTCTTGTTCTCCTTCTTAATTTCGCTAATCGCTTTTCATAGTCACTCACATTTCGTCTAGCCATGGTCAATGAACGACGATGAGGTACCGGTGCCCCAAAGTTACGTAGATCATTAAACAATCCTTCTTGCTCCGTTACCCTGAACGCCCATTCTGCTCGGATACCAGCATAATAATCCTTCGGACTCGAGTACTTTTCCCTCTTGTAGTCATAAGTAAATGGAGGTAGCAGTCACACTTTCGGATTTCTTTGCCAGTGTGAACTTCCTGCACCTCTTGAAGACATTGTTCATAAAATAAAAAAATTAATAATAATAGTAATTGTAGATATATTACTATTGTTATGACTTGAACAAATATCATACTAGGGGTAGCGCTATTTATAGACATCATACTAGGGGTTAACTAGAGATGATCTGGTGACGCCAATGCATGTTGGGGCACTATGGAAGAAGTGATACCCGTGATATTATTTTATCTTATTCATTTCATGCAATCCTAAGTACCCGTGACTTTGTGTACCTGTGATGTAGTCACGGACATGGTTGTCAGATAAAATCATAATTGTAGGCCGTCCTTTTCACAATGCAATCCCTTCATATTCGAGCAGTGAGTTGTCAAATTAATCAGTAATGCAGTGAGTTGTCACATTGCCACATGAAACTATTTTTTCATGCTTACTTTTTTAATACAGTAAGTAGTCACTTGGAATTGACTATTTCAGTACAAATTGGTGTTTTCAAAAAATTATAAATGAAATCATAAAATGAAACAACGGCTTTAATTTTCTTTGTTTTAAAGTAATATTGTTCATAAACAACTATGAAACAGAGTGCAAGTAAATACACAACCTTCCAACTCACTGCGAACTACAAAACTATCGTTGATTTTTTCACCAAAATAATAAAAAGGTCACTTGATATGTAAACAAGATTGGCACTGCAGCCTATATTTTATCTTATTTTCACTTAATGAACTTCACAGTCATCCCATTTTCTCCTCTTTGCATTTTCTGCTTCTTTTTATATTCGGTAAATTACACTTCACTCATTCAGTCCTTTATATAATTGTTTATCAACGCTATTGCCATGTAGTCGTATTAATGTGACTTATATGAATTCTGAAATGTGAGGAAAAAACAAAGCATCTAAGTTGCGTTGCACAAAGTCACATGCATCACGTAATGTGAGGAAAAAAGTCACAAAATATGTAATTTACAAAGTCAGAAAGTGACATGCATCACTGCATCACTGCATAAAGTGACATGCATCACTGCACAAAGTCACATGCATCACTGCATCACTGCACAAAGTCACATGCATGACATGCATCATTGCATCGGTGGACAAAGTCACATAGCATCTGAGGAAAAAAACAAAGCATACAAATTACTACGTCTGTTCAAGTCACTACACTGCATCACTGAGAAATATTGGACGTATCACTACGCCGAGCTACAATTTATTATCGTACCATACCTATTGTGCCCATGTGAATTCTGCAATTCATAATGGAATGAAGGGGTATTAGAACAGAATAACAAAACAATTAGACCCTTTGTGTTTAAAAAGCCACCCTATGCAGCCCCAAATAGATTCATAAACGTTGAAGATAAAATATTATACAGTTACAATATATTGAAGATTAATTTGTAGTAGAGTTAGAATGAATGAGTTTTTCGATGTACAGAACTTGAAAGTGTTACAGATAAAACCTAGCCTAGTACGCAGACAATAACAACACCGACGGGCATATCAACCCATAATTAACTTTAAATTAAATTGGTCAAATTTCTCCAATTAAATTAAATGAAATATGTAAGGTAAAAAGTGAAATTAAATATATTGTCAAGGCAAAATAAATCGAATTATATTTGTAAGCGGAAAAATTAAATTAAATTTCTAAGTGTATTTGAACTTTGCTTAAAAGTTTCAGATATGCACTGAGTAGTAAATAAAAGTCGAAGTGACAACTCCTATAAAGTTGATGCATAGTTGTTCAGGTCATAAAAGTTGACGTGACAACTCTGATGCATAGTTGTTTACAATAATTTCATACATACAGCTACCATGTGTATATGTGGTATAAATATCACATCATATCACAACAAAAGTTTTATAGCTATTTCGAGCGATATCATCATGAGATATACGGTGGTTAATCTATATTCAGCAATGGGTTGCTATTGGGTTGCAGATGGAGATGAATTTCAATACCCATTAAATCCAAATTTGCGTTACTCACATGCCACCGTCAATACCATGAGAGCTGAGTGGGAATTTCACATAACTCGAGCAAACATTCTCGTTAAGCTATGTCATGAAGTTAATATTAAATTTCCTCGCCGGTTAGCCATACGTATGCCAATTGACACTCGCCAGTTGTTGCAAAGGGCATTGCATCGTATCCGCGACGAAGTTAATCGCATGATCTAACGTTTGCAAAGGTCCTCACTAATGAAGACCGCAAATGAGTGTGCCGAAGATGGGTTAATGGATGATGCACACCAGTACTTCGCTTGGAGCACGGATGTTATGTATGAATCTGATATTGAGATGTCAGATGATGATGATAATGAATGAAATTGTTTGGATGAATGACCAAACCATTTATGTTGTAATGTATTTGTAATGCTTTTCCATGACTTATCAATAAAGGAAGATATTTCAATTGTTTTTGAAGAGTTCTTGTAATTTTACAAAGAACAAATGTAACGCCCTGGAAATAATGACATTTAACCTAACAATATTGACATGCTATGATATATAAAAGATCCACGTTCTTTCATTCAACAGGGTTCTATTACAAAACGTATTACATGTTAACAACAAAAGCAAATGCCCTAAGGGCTTCTGACTTTCAAGTTAACACTTGGTTACAAGAAAATAGAGTGCTAGCTCATTTACACATTAAGCCCTAGGCTTGAATTTACATGTAACACCGCAAAAGGAAAGACAATCAAAAGTCCATCCGCCACTAGCCTTCCAAGCTAAGTCCTTGGAGGTGGCATGCTACCGATACACGAAAATGATGTTCCCATATAGGGTGAGCCACGGCCGGTAGAAATATACTAAACCGATTATAAATAATGACTAAAAGACTAACAATTGATAGATGGCCAACTCTTTTACATTCTTTCATCACTTCAACAAATATAAACAAAAGCAGATATATTCACACTTTCCATGACAAGCATACATGCTCGCCAATATTTTCTAGATAAGCATACATGCTCTATCTCGGAGTTCATCCCTATCTCCTCCCTAACATCGGTTTAGAGGTCCATCCCCTATCTTCCCTAAACCATGAGTCCATCCCTATCTCCTCCAACACAACACAATGCATATATATAACAATTATACACATCACATATCAATACATAAAATCAATGTATTCTTTCCATCGTCATAACCCATGACCCAATTCTATCTCAATTCCTCATTTTCCACAATTAATTATTCAAATTAATAAATCAATGTAATTAGGACATTTCCATAATTAACATTACAACCCTTAGGTTCCAATTTCACTAATGTTTCAACATTAATTCCATGTTTCTATACCAAACATGCTTCTAGGTTTATTATAGACAAAACCCCAACTTTTGTAAAATTACACAATGGCCCAAAGTTTCCCAAAATTTCACAACAACTACCAATATATCAAAATGCTAAAATTCAAAGACAAAATCTATAAAAAGGTAGGATATCCCTACCTCAAAAGATGAGCTCAGAAGGAAGGACCCCAAAACCAAAATGCTCCAAACACCAAACTATTAGGATCAAAATGGCGCCCTCGACGATCAACACCCTTTTGTGAAGACAAAAGGTGAACAACACACTCTAACTAGATCAATACTTAGAGAGAAGTTATGGTTTTTGAGTGAGAAGCTCGAAAATGGTGTTTTGGTAAAGTAAGAAAGAAGAAGATAAGTCAAAAGTGATTTAAAATGCCCAGTCCCACAGTCCGCTCGGCGTAAGACTCTCCGCTCGGCGTAAAGACACATAAAAGCGAGTTCCGCTCGGCGCAACATTGTCGCTCGAGCTCCAAGACACTGAACACAAAGTTTGTCCGCTCGGCGTAGATCCCAACCCGCTCGGCGCAGGTCTCCCCCTCCCAGAACTCTCTCCAAAAAACATCTTTGCGCTCGGCGCTAAAGACCCTTCGGCGCATAAACCACACTTGCGAAGTTTTGCGGGTGCGAAATCTTGAAAAGGGTGCATTCTCGCTCGGCGCCAAAACCTCGCCGGCGTACAAGCAACAACAACCCATCCGCTCGGCGCAAACATGTCGCTCGGCGGACCGATTAAAACAGGCAACTAGACTTGGTTCTAAAGCTTAACCAACTTTGTGACAAACCGCCCAACACATCACTGTAACTCAAAAATAAAGCAAGAAAGGGCGTAAACAAGACAATACTCAATTACAGACATCCACGGACACATGTCAGGACCACTATACAACAAGGGGGTAAACCGGGACCGCTATAACCTCCCCCTTAAGGAATTTAGGTCCCGAAATTAAAACAAGTTTTGAAAGGCAAGTTTTCCTCTCCTTTAAACAATGTTATATCACAACATTACACAATTCGACCCAATACCGGTCATTTCATCTCTTATCAAGAGGCATTTAACAATATATACATTTCCACATGCATTTTCCTTCGTTTCAACCATTTCCCACATAGATGGTTTACAATTCATATCATAAGCAATAATCATGATACAATTCAATTTCTATAATATGGCCAACATATGCACTATTATAATCAACTCCCATAACAAGGCAAGTTCTACAACATTTACATTAACCAAAACATACACCATGTTTCACAACTTAAGACATTTCATTACACATCAACAAATAAGCACGGATATTTCTCACGGACTCCCAACTCACGTTCCCAAGTGGCCTCCTCCACTCGTGATGTTTCCACAAAACCTTAACCAAAGGGATGGTCTTACCACGCAGGACTTGATCCGCCTATCCAAGACTGAAGCCTCTCCGCATCTGAGGCATCCTCATCTACCTCTAAGTCGGTCCAATCCAACACGTGTGATGGATCCGGCTCATACTTCAAAGCATACTTACATGAAACACGTCATGAACTCCGGCCAAGCTGTGGCGGCAAAGCTAAGCGATAAGCAACCTCGCCAATCCGCTCAAGGACCTCAAAGGACCAATAAACCGAGGACAACTTCCCTCTTCCCAAATCTCAACAAACCCGCCTAGGTGATATCTTGAAAGGCGTGATCACCCACCTCAAACTCTAACGGTCTCCTCCTCACGGTCGACATAGGACTTCGGCGACTACGGGCGTAACAAGCCTCCTCTGGATAAGCTCAACTTTCTCGTCGTCTCCCTAACCAACTCCGGACCCAACAAGGTGTGTCACCCACCTCGGCCCAACAAGCTGGAGACCTACAAGATTCGGCCATACAAGGCCTCAAATGGTGCCATACCGATACTAGATCGCTGTTATTGTGTAGGCAAACTCCACCAGTGATAAGTGCCTCTCCCATGTCCCACTGAAATCAAGGACACAACCCGAAGCATATCCGCAAGGATCTGAATGCAGTACGCCCATCGGTCATCCGAGGATGATAAGCTGTACTAAAAGTCAACTTAGTACCTAAAGCACTCTGCAAACTCTGCCACAACCTAGCAGTAAAACGAGGATCTCTATCTGAGACGATCGTCACTGGTACCCCGTGCAATCTCACTATGTCCCGAACATACAAGTCGGCAAGATGATCTACTGAATCTCTCACGCGCATTGGAATGAAATCGCCGACTTGGTCAACGGTCTACAACCACCCAAATAGTGTCACTACCCATTGAGTCTTGGAAGACCTACAGAAGTCCATGGTGACATGCTCCCACTTCCACTCGGCAATAGGCAAGGGTTGTAACAAACCCGGCGGCCTCGATGCTCGGCCTTCACTTGGCGACAAGTAAGGCACTTAGACACAGCGCCACATCTCTCTTCATACCCGCCACCAAAAGCGGCGACCCAAATCGATACATCTTAGTACCTCCGGATGCACCGCATAGCGTGAATGATGAAACTCTCGAGTACCTCCTCTCGGCGGGCCTCGGTACAAACAAAGCGGTCTCGGTATCTCACACTCGGTCGGGATACACCGTCAAACCCTTCTCAACCTTCCCATTGGAGATCCTCTCTCGGGTGATTCCACCTCAAGGTCACCTCTCGTGCCTCTAACACTCTAGTCACTAGTGTAGGTTAGCAACAACGAGAAAACAAGGCCAGCGGCGGATTCGTCGAAGCAAATCAAATTCTCCGATTGCCCCAACATCCCCCCTCCGGGATAGCGATACAAGCTACATTACTACGGATTTTACGCTAAGGGCATCGGCCACAACATTGGCCTTCACGGGTGATAATGCAACTCGAAGTCGTAATCTTCTATAAACTCCATCCACCTCCTCTGCCTCAAGTTCAAGTCTTTACGTAAGCAGATACTTGAGACTTTATGATCGAGAACACCTCGAATCTCTCACCATAAAGGTAGTGCCTCCAGTTTTCAAGGCAAAGATCACTGACCCAACTCTGGAGTCGTGTGTGGGGTAATTCTTCTCGTGTATTTTTAAGCGGCGTGAGCCATAGGCTACTACTTTCCCTCTTGCATTAACACACAACCCAAACCCTCTCGTGAGGCATCACAATAGACGCATAACCCAACCCTCTCAGGATAATCAAGGCTGGGCGGTGGTCAATCTAACCTTCAATTCTGAAGCGACTTTTCACAAGTCTCACCCCATACAAATTTGACTCCTGGCGAGTCAACCTAGTCAACATGAAGCTAACTTGGAGAAATCTTTCACAAATCGGCGGTAGTACCGGCTAATCGAGCTGCGAATCTCAAACACATTCTTAAGTGTGCCCGATCTTGCCTTGCCTCAATCTTGGATGTATCAACAGACACCCCTTCCCCGAAACTACATGGCCTAAGAACTTGACTTCTCTTAGCGAACTCGCACTTCCCAAACTTGGCATCTGACCTATGGGCTCTAAGCAATTCAAGCACCACTCTCAAGTGTTCCTCGTGCTCTTGCTCACGAGGGTGAATAGATAAGAATATCATCCACAAAACGACCACAAAAGCGATCCAAGAATTCCGGAAGATCCGGTTCATCAAGTCCATAAAAGGCTGCCGGTGCGTTAGTAAGCCCAAATGGCATCACGAGAAACTCATAATGGCCATACGCGTCACGGAATGCCGTCTTGAATATCCTCCTCTCGACCCTCAGCGGGTGGTAACCCGATCTCAAGTCTATCTTAGAGAAACAACGGGAACCCTTCAAGCTGGTCAAACAAGTCATCTATCTGGGGCATAGGGTACTTATTCTTAAGCGTAACTGATTCAACTTCGTGTCGATACACAACCTCAAGGCACCGTCTTTCTTTTTTAGCAAAGAGGGCGGTGCTCCCCGGCGATACACTAGAATGCTAACGAAGCCCTTATCTAGCAATTCTTGGTGAACTTTCAACTCAATCAACTCTGCCGGTGCAAAAGCGATAAGGTGCCATAGAAATCGGCCGTCTTGCACTAAATCAATAGAGAACTCTGTCTCTCGGTGGGGTGGCAAATTAATAAGATCCTCGGGAAAGACATCTGGTATTCACAAACTACCCTCGGCAACTCAATCTGGGTCTCATCACACTCACCATTCTCAAAACTAGCAAGTAAACTACTAAGCTCATTCGCCTTCGCGGACCGCCCAATGGCACAATACTACCAACCGGTCTCCTAAAAGTGGAAAAACTCCCGTTCAATCGCACAACGGGTAACCCTCTGGCGGTAGCAATCAATAACCGCCGGTATGGCGATAACGTCCATACCCAAAATAACATCAAAGCCCTTCATGGGCATAACTACAAATGGAAAAGGAAGTCGATGATATCGCGACCTCTATATCCACAACCTCTACATCCGTGCCTCAAAATTAACTCACCCCAATAGGTGACACAACGCAAATAGGAGATGCTAAAAGTGCTAACTCCGGTTCAACAGATGCAAATGCAGAGATACAAAAGAATGAGATGCACCCGTGTCAATCAACACTCTAGCAACATTGCAAAACAAAAAGGTACCTCTCACTCTTGATGGAGCGGTACTAGGTCTGCTGTGATAACGACATACAGCGCCTGTAGGCCCTGATCTACTGCTCGCCTCTCGGAGCATAGGGTATTGTCTTGTTGGGGCAGCAAGCCCGGATTAGCCCTCGAGGCTGCCTGCAGTGGTGGTGAAATCCTGCGTCTGTCTAGAACGGGCAGCTCTGAAGTGGCACTCAACCGTGGGCAATACCTCTTCATGTGCGGCCGTCCACTGGTAACACGATCTGGCTGCCCCTGCCCGAACTCGACTCGTGGTGCAGGTGACGAAGAAGCGACTCTCGACCCCGCCCTTGGGCAAGCAGAAGCCTTGTGACGGTGGCCACACTTGAAGCAGTGAACTCTCCTGTTGCCCCTCCGGAGCTGCACTTTCAGTCTTTGGGAAAGTCGACTGGCAAACCACCTACAGGGGCCGGTGAGGTTTATAACCCTCCTGCCTCCTGTCATCACCCTGTCCCTCTTGGCCCCTCTTGGAGCCCCCATGTTTCTCCTCTTCTCCCTCCTGCATCATCAGCTCCATATGAGCTGCAGCATCCACCAAATGCCTGTACTCTCGAATGTAAGGTCCACCAACTTTCAATTTGAGGTCCCACCTCAACTTCCGCTCAAACTTCGTAACTTGGCGCTCCTCTTTCGCCACCGGTTCGGTGCAAACAGACAAGCTAGTAAATGTAGCCTCAAACTTCGCCACGGACAAACCCTCCTGCTTAAGCTTGGCAAAGCGATCCCTTAGTCTCTCTCTAGCCCATGCGGATAAAAACCTCTCTGGAAAGCATTCTAGCGCCACCCAAGTACCACCTTGCGAACTTTCTCATACTTCCACCATTGACCGCATCTCCCCTTTGGAAGGATGCCAAGGTCACTTTCAATGCTCCATCCTCAATGCCTAGCATTTGAGCGTTTTACTCATCTGTTCTAGCCACTAAATGCGCCTTCAATGGCTCCTTAGGATCCCCAACAAACTCCTCCTCGGGTTAGGCAGGAAGAACTCCCTCTTCAAGAAAGAAGGTCTGCCTCGGTTGCACGATTTCTGCTCTGAGAATACCTAAGGCCCCCGCTATCTCTCGGGCCAAGGCACCCATGGCCTGCTGACCCCCTCGCACGCCCACATTGGCCTGACCACCCCTTACCTGAGCTGTCGGATCCTCATCCGGTAATGTCACTTCCTGCCTCCTAGACCTACCACGCCTACCACCTCTTGCTCGTCTTGACATCCTAATAAAGGTAACACAAAGCGTTAGCACATTTATAAAGCGTGCCAAAACTAAACACTCACGTCCTAATGCATGGATAAGCGTAATTCATTCACGTAAGCACATAAACACATATAGCACTTACAATTTCATTTCCGGATGATGATAGTCCCAAGGCGTTACTAGAGTCTGGGTTAGAAACGCATTGATCAAGTGCCTTTCCAACAAGACTCCCGAAACCCAAAGACCCAATCAACATCCTAGAAACTAAATCCCATACCCAAATAATCACATAAGCATGTTATCACATAAACATATAACGGTACACCTAAGTCTCTATCAAGCGAGACAAACCCATTGTGATCCTAATCACTTCCACGTACCCAAAGTATTGAACCCGATGCGCTCGATACCAAGTTGTAGCATACGGAAATAATGACATTTAACCTAACAATATTGACATGCTATGATATATAAAAGATCCACGTTCTTTCATTCAACAGGTTCTATTACAAAAGCGTATTACATGTTAACAACAAAAGCAAATGCCCTAAGGGCTTCTGACTTTCAAGTTAACACTTGGTTACAAGAAAATAGAGTGCTAGCTCATTTACACATTAAGCCCTAGGCTTGAATTTACATGTAACCTTTGCAAAAGGAAAGACAATCAAAAGTCCATCCGCCACTAGCCTTCCAAGCTAAGTCCTTGGAGGTGGCATGCTACCAGTACCTGAAAATGATGTTCCCATATAGGGTGAGCCACAGCCCAGTAGAAATATACTAAACCAGTTATAAATAATGACTAAAAGACTAACAATTGATAGATGGCCAACTCTTTTACATTCTTTCATCACTTCAACAAATATAAACAAAACAGATATATTCACACTTTCCATGACAAGCATACATGCTCGCCAATATTTTCTAGATAACCATACATTCTAGAACTCCGGAGTTCATCCCCTATCTCCTCCCAGTAACATCCGGTTTAGAGGTCCATCCCCTATCTTCCCCTAAACCGCGGAGTCCATCCCCTATCTCCTCCAACACAACACAATGCATATATATAACAATTATACACATCACATATCAATACATAAAATCAATGTATTCTTTCCATCGTCATAACCCATGACCCAATTCTATCTCAATTCCTCATTTTCCACAATTAATTATTCAAATTAATAAATCAATGTAATTAGGACATTTCCATAATTAACATTACAACCCTTAGGTTCCAATTTCACTAATGTTTCAACATTAATTCCATGTTTCTATACCAAACATGCTTCTAGGTTTATTATAGACAAAACCCCAACTTTTGTAAAATTACACAATGGCCCAAAGTTTCCCAAAATTTCACAACAACTACCAATATATCAAAATGCTAAAATTCAAAGACAAAATCTATAAAAAGGAGTAGGATATCCCTACCTCAAAAGATGAGCTCCGAAGGAGAAGGACCCAAAACCAAAATGCTCCAAACACCAAACTATTAGGATCAAAATGGCGCCTCGACGATCAACACCCTTTTGTGAAGACAAAAGGTGAACAACACACTCTAACTAGATCAATACTTAGAGAGAAGTTATGGTTTTTGGTGAGAAGCTCTGAAAATGGTGTTTTGGTAAAGTAAGAAAGAAGAAGATAAGTCAAAAAGTGATTTAAAATGCCCGATCCCCTTTCGGTTATCTGACAGTCCGCTCGGCGTAAGACTCTCGCTCGGCGTAAAGACTATAAAACGAGTTCGCTCGGCGCAACATTGTCCTCGAGCTCCAAGACTGAACACAAAGTTTGTCGCTCGGCGTAGATCCCAACCGCTCGGCGCAGTCTCCCTCGAACTCTCTCCAAAAACATCTTGTCGCTCGGCGCTAAAGACCCTTCGGCGCATAAACCACACTTGCGAAGTTTTGCGGTGCGAAATCTTGAAAGGTGCATTCTCGCTCGAAGCGCCAAAACCTCCTTCGGCGTACAAGCAACAACAACCCATCCGCTCGGCGCAAACATGTCGCTCGGCGGACGATTAAACACAGGCAACTAGACTTGGTTCTAAAGCTTAACCAACCTGTGACAAACCTGCCCAACACATCCTGTAACTCAAAAATAAAGCAAGAAAGGACGTAAACAAGACAATACTCAATTACCGACATCCACGGACACATGTCCGGACCACTATACAACAAGGGGTAAACCCGGGACCGCTATAACAAATACCTTTACTTTCTCTCCGTTATTTTATTTTGTAGAACGCTTTCAATACCAGCCACTCCATGCACTCACTCTACGCACTCACTCTTCTCTCTTCTCTCTCTCTCTCTGACACACAAACACTCATCCCACACACACACACCAAACCACACATATACACACCAAACCAATATTAAATATATATATATATATAATAATTTATAATAGCAAATAATAATCAACTATATGAATTTAAGACCAATATTTTCAAATTATTTTTTTTTCAATTTTTTTTTTCAACTCAATTTTTTTAATTAATCTTTTATTTCAATTAAATTTTTTTGAAATATTTTTTTTTCCAATTAAATTTTTTTACAAATTATAATTTTTTTCAATTAATTTTTTTTAATTAAATTTTTTTCAATTATAATATGTGTGATCCCATTGTTATAAATAATAAAAATAAATATAAATATTTTAGGCCTGAACAAACATATTTTTTATTTTATGTTTTTAAAATTTTTTAAATATTTTGTTCAAACCAAACGCGTTTGTAATTTATGTTTTTCTAAAAATAAATAAAAACCAGTTTATAAAATTTTTGTAAACATAAACCAAAAACGTAAACGTTACCAAACGCTACCTTAGTATTTAGGGATAAAATTTATTTTTTTTATTTTAGGGTTTAGGATTTAATTCTTAAAATTTACTTATTTTTATTTTAGGGTTTAGGATTTATAGTTTAATTCTTTAAAAAAAATTTAACTTCAATTTTATAAAAAAATAAATCCTAAACCCTAAAAAATAAATTTTATAAATTTTTTTTTCTCCAGAAAACGTGATTAGGAACCGCGCTTTTAATGAAATCATAAAAACGTGTTTTGAAAACACGTTTTCACTGTTGCACTCACTCCTCATTTTCATTCTCACACTGACACTAACACTCACACACACACTCTCTCTCTCTCTCTTTCTCTGACACATACACCCACACCCACCACACTCACATTTTTTTAATATATATAAATTTTATTTTATAAATTTGGGACCAATATTAAATATATATAATAATAATAATTTATAATAGCAAATAATAATCAACTATATAATTTTTATAATTTTTGTAAATAAAAATTATTTTTATATAATTTTTTTTTCGAGTGGTTAGAAATAATTTTTTACAAATTAAATTGAAACAATCATACGTGTATATATAGCCTGTCCAAAAGTTAAAATGATAAGTATTTTTTACCCTTAAATTATAATTATTTTTTATTTTTTATTTCTTAACCAAATTAATTTTTAATTTTTTGATAAAAATTATAAAATCAAACCATACATAGCCTAAAAATCTTTTAATAAGTCATTTCTTACATTGGTAACTTATTTAATTATTTGTTAATTTGAAGACATTTTTACCAAATTTTAAAAACTATCATAAAAACTTGTTTGATAATTTATTTGGTTTATAAATGGTTGTCTCAATTTGTAAATTTGGAAAAAAACGTAACTTACTATAAATAATGCAGAGACTACGAAGAATGAGAGAGAGAGATAGAGATGTGAAAGAGATTTGTGTGATTTATCAACATAAGTAAGAATAAAAAATTGTGAAATTATATTTTCGAATACTCTAGTATGAAACATTTACATCATCTGTACTAGTTTGATTTACAAAAACTATAACAATTACTACAAATAAAAAAAAACTACACACTCCATATCACACCCGCTAATGCCCTAACCTACCCTCAGTCCCACAACTCCGACCGTGGACCTCCCTCTTCGGTCTCCTGCGGTAGACTTTCTAAATATCTGGCACTCCCTCTCCTGCATGTGGTCCTCCACTGACTGCCTGTGGAGCCTGTAAGTGTGACCCCTCATCTCCTGCATGTGTTGCCCCTGATCCTATCTCTAGCTGAAGATCGAATACTGCTGTGAGCTGTGAAACTCCCTCATTTGGTGCAACTATATCACGATCTGCAACTGGACCTCGACCTTTGCCTCTGCCCGCACCCTGATCTCGGCCGCGACGTCTGCCACGACCATAACCTCGACCTCTTCCTCGCGCTCTAAAGGGGGCTCAATATGGGCCTCATCCTCAACATGGGAGATGTCAGTGAGAACTGCATTATGTGTACTCATGGTCGCAGTCAAACTAGTCCCCTAGAAAAGCAGGTGGTAACTGGGTGGGTGGGGTAACAACGTCATGCATGTATCGGGGCGGTGTCCAATCAGGGTTAGCATGCTGGATATGATGTACGTGTGGGGAATCTGGAGAAATGTATGGGGTACCATGCGGTGGGGTGACTGAAGTCCAAGGACCTGCTGTGGCTGGCGCTGAAGTGGAAGGCACTAACGTAGACGGGACTGATGTGTTTGGAGCATTTCTTTGCCTTTGTGTACCGTAGTGGCCAAAATACAGACGATCTACTCGATGGGCATGCTGGATCCCCTCGTACAATAACTCTCAGATCTCTGCAAGGGCCTACATCACATGCTGTCCATCACGTCTAAAAAGGGCATCCTCAGCCAAGTGATATGACCTCCCAACTCGAACCACCTGAACAAAAATTTATACATATTGGGCTATAGTTGATTGAAAGTAAATCAATTATGATCTTAACAATTATCTGACACATACTATGATACTCACCAATGTCTCGAGAGAAGGCCCAACTCCCTGATATCCGAACTCAGACAGGTGGCTCGGATTATCGACTAGTAGGTTTGTATGTCGCCGATACCACAACATGTAAGGGTCGGAAGAGGGGAGGACCTCATCGCTCCAGTCAGCCTGTACAATACTGTCGCGATGGGCACCCCACAGCTATATATATCGCATATGATCTGAGACTCGATCGATTGCCCGATCGGCCATGTCTATCGATGCGCGCCTGGCACCGTCACTCGATTTAATCGCACCGATCCAGGCCTGGACCCGACCAAACTGTCGGAGGACACGATCAGGGAGATGCCACTCAACCACGTCAAAACAAATGAGTGGCACTCTCGCCATCCATATCTCCTCACCTAGTCGGCAATAGTCTGGGAGCGTACTGAGGACCCCAACATAAGGCTGCCAAATAAACTACAATAACGACAAGTCTATTAAAAATCGCTCATGAACATATACACTCCATATGACAATTAAAATTTAGGCATTTAAATTTCATACCTCGCCCTCTATCATCCGGTCAAGCTGGTCTCTATACACAACGATTACGTGGGTCGAAACGACCTCATGGCCTATGTCAACCCTCCACCGGCTACCTCAAGGTCCGGCTGGCAACTGCATGTCTTCGTGGCCGATGCAAAGCTCACCAGGAGAAACCACTTGCCGCCTAGACGGGGCAATGCGAATCAATCTCTCCCACGCCCAAATCTGCAATAGTTTGAACGCAATTACAACACTGATATATGCCATACAATATGAATTGACATGTAATAAAATTCTTACTAACCTGTAGCAAGACAAGGGGTCTTCCGATCTCCTTCGCACCCACCTGAGCTGCTCGACATAGCATCCTATACAAGCATGCCAAAGCCACGCCGCCCCAGCTGTACTCGTCGATCGCGTCAATGTCTCTCAACAGTGGCAGGTACATCAGCTTGAGCAGGTTCTGTGACTTATCAGGGAGAAGTACCCCCCCCAATAAGCCACAGAATATATGCTTGGGCATGCTGCTATACTAACTCATCTGGAGCCTGATTTGGAAGATGGCCCTGAAACTGCTCGGACAGCCACCTCACCTTCAGTCTACCTGACTGTAAGTTTGCAAGTGTAGGTGCTACTCCCAATAGCTCAGCACATAGGGCTATCCATTGCTCCCTCGTCAATGATGGGTCAGCTCCAGTAACTGCTCGCCCATCAATTCGGAGACCATATAGGACAGATACGTCCTGCAATGTAACGGTGGCGTCCCCGATCGGGAAATGAAATGTATTAGTTTCTGTGCGCCACCTCTCGATGAGAGCAGTGATGAGTGGGTGGTCTAGTCTGATATGGCCTATATGATAGACACCATAGAATCCCACACATAGTAGACACTGCAAGTCTCTATGGTCCAATGGACGCTTCCACAGGCCAGAATCTCCCCGTCGGCATGTCACCACGGTGCATGCCTCGTCCTGCATAACAGAATGACTAGTTTAAATTATAGCATTATCACGTAATATAAAACAAAATGCAGGGTATTTTCATTGTAAGCGTAAAGTCCAACAAACGTTATTGCATACCAGATCCTCCCATATATTGTCCACGATGTGGATGGTGAATAGTAGGACCTCATCAGGTAGATGTGCCATGAAGTCTGTACAAGTGAAATACTAGATCATAACAATAAAAGTCTCATTTAATCATAATAGGAAAACTGTAATTATTCCATAAATTATGATTTGTAAATAAAAAGTATGCTCAACTAATTACAAATTCATATTTGTGTGACACCATATATGGAAACAATTGACTAAAATGTAATTAATTTTTATTTCAAAAAACTATATTGGTGAGCATGTAATTTAACTATAACAATTAAACTCTAATTATTCCATACATGACGACTTGAAAAACAAATGCGATCGATTATTTTAAATTATCAATTTCTGTGCCACTAACATGGAAGCAATTCACTAAAATCTAAAAGTATCAATTTATAGGCCATTAAATATGATAAGCAATTCAACAGAACCTACCGTTATCTATGCTATAACTAATATAGAAATCTTTTACAAAATAATTTTAGGGTCTCAGTTACATAAGCTTAATAATGAGTATAAACATATGGATAGTTTTCGTACATAAATATTTGCGAAAAAATTGAATGAGAATTTTTTTTTCAATAAGAGGTTGCTAATTACATTTATGGCATATTTGACAAAACTTCATTATTGATTTTGTAATGGTAAAAGTTCCAATAAAGTATAAAATTTGTAAATTACGTAGATCTGATTCATAAATTGTAAATGTAAAAAATGCTTGCAGCATTTGAAAATATAAAATTTATTCATAAATAATAAATTTTAAAATGGTAAAAGAACTATGTGATTTTCACTAAAATTTTGTAATAGACATTTTCAATCAAGTAGAGAATAAAACACTTAGGCCTATGTGGTATAGTTAAATGTTTTTGAATACATATTTAGTTTAATTTATTTGTTTAGTATGTTAGTTGTAAATTTTTTTAAGGAAATCAAACAGTTACAATATATAAAGAATTAAAAATTATAAATGATCTATTACAAATAAAAAATGATCTATTTAAATTACGACCCCGTTTACAAATAAAGAATTAAAAAATAAAGAATTAAATGATCTATTACAAATAAAGAATTAAAAAATAATCTATTACAATATGTAAGTATTACATAGTCTTCATCAACCAAGTCGCACCGGACATGTTACTTTGTCATGACTTTGTCTGCGGCACTCCTTTATAACAGCGGTCAAGCGCCTATCGATATATCCATCTCATTGAATATGAGACATATATATACGACCGTTTACTTCTCATGACGAAGTACATTAGGCATTAAGGTCCACTGCGGATCATCCCAATAATCTTGATGCGGTATTGGATTGAATTTAGTTTCCCAAACCCTCATGTATACAGGAAGCCTATATACTAGATCAATGTACTCGAATGGATTTTCGCCGCATTTAGACATTGCAACGAGCATATGGGAACATGGATAGTGTCTTATCTCATATTTCCCACAACTGCACGTGGGTTGATTCATCTGCACAATTTGTGTATTGCGACCTCATCCATGGCGAAAAGATGTTTGCACCTCAAATACGCAGCGGGGCCTATTAGAAAATTATAATATAAACTAATCAAATTCATGTTTTTAGGTGTACTTAACTTCACAACATAATAAGAACAATTTAGTTTATATTACAAACTAACCTGTCATATGATATCAACTTGAAAGTATTTGCCCTTATGATGCCATCCTCAATAGTTTTTTGCATCTCTCTAGGGTATTGGAACTCATTTCGTACATCTATTTCAGCTTGGGCTCTCATCTCGTCAAAATATTTTACGAGCCGCCGAAATGTAAATTCAACCATAGCTGAGCTAGGTAAGTTCCTTGCACCTTTCAAGAAGCCATTGAAGCACTCTGCATCATTGTTGGTCAATACCCCCCACCGATATCCATCGTCATACGCAAGGGCCCACTCCACAGGATACATCTTGTGAACCCAATTGATGGCATCTTGGTTAATAGCCTATATCTATTCTAAGTAACCATTACACTTTCGTCGTTGATGAGCACTCCTTGCTTTCCATAGAAGTTGTTTCAGCTCCTTATTTTTGAACCTAGTGTTAAAGTTACTACAAACATGTCGAAGGCAGTACCGATGATATCCAACAAATTGGAGCGAGGATTGACCAATCTTAGCCTCACGCAGCCTAAAATACTCTTAGCTCGATCAGATATCAAAGTCACTCCCTGTCGGTCCATGACAATATGTTTCTTGATATTTGAAATGAAGAACGACCAAGACTCCAAACTCTCCATGTCGACAATAGCAAATGCAAGCGATAATACTTTGCCATTGGTAGTTACAATCGTTGCTACAAGCAACACACCAGTGTATTTCCCGTATAAGAATGTACCATCTATGGTTATAACAGGCCTACAATATCCGAATCCATCGATGACGAGTTTGAAAGACCAGAAAACAAAAAGGAAGACGGGCATAATGGTTGTACCTTTGGTATATCTATGCTTCTATTGCACGATGGTGCCAGGATTAGATGTTTGTAATGCATGCATGAATTTAGGCAACAGCCTATATGATTCATTCCAATCCCCAAATACCATTCTAATTGCCTTTGCCCTTGCATGCCACACCTTCTTGTATGATATACTATAGTTCATGGTCTTTTTGATATCTTCGATGACATTCTTAATTGGCATATTAGGTTCATTCTGCATACGACAATACTTATAAGTCAGATTATTTTGGTGTGAACACTATAAACAAACAAATATGTATATATATGTAAACATTTATTTTGTATACTCATCGCAACTTCTCCCAAAAGATGAGAAGCAATGTAACTAGAGCTAATATTAATGTGGTCCCTGTTCATTCGTGGGTATAAACAATGGTGAGGACCCCTATACTGCTTTATTTCAAAAAGACCATGTTTCCTACTAAGAGATGCACGCAACCACCAGCTGCAATCGTGCTTGCAAGCACACACCCAAACGTCTCGCTTGGAGGTTATGACTTTATACTCTCGATTATTTGTTGCATGGTACAATTTCACAGCATGTACGAGTTGCTTCTTATCAACGAAAACCATCCTTTTGCCCAACTTTGGATTTTCAGCGTTCTAGATTCAGTTACGGGGAACGACATCGCGGTTACTAATGTCAAAATCACCACCCATGTGGATGTTTTCATAGAAAGAGATTTCAGGTCTAGGTGGAATGGGGGCATTGTCAAGGTCAACGGCAGCGTCGGCATCATCTTCATCATCATCATCATCTTCATCTGATCCGCCTAATAAATTTTCTTCATCACACATTTCATTCTCATCATTGTCTAGGGCGACATCAGGACCGTACATGTCATTGCCAGCAAACTGCACATAATTCACCGTTTCAACAATATTACCAGCAACTTCAACTGGAGTGGTATGATGGCTGTAGGTGGGCACATCTTCTGTGTTATTGTGAAATTCAGTCTCATATCCACCACGTGAACTAGATTCTACACCATGTCCCTGAAATGTCTGTTGTGTGTAGTCCACTGCATAACATTCGTTTGATTCATACATAGAAGACTGAAACGCTGTCGTGTCAATCCCATGTGTCAGCAATGTAGTGAATGGATTTGAACTTTCCATCTGTGTCATATTCGGGACATTGTATACAACCTCTTTATCAATGTACACTTCCAAACAATTTGGTGGTTGGAAACTTCCACCGATATTTAATATGCTGTTCAACACCTCATTGTCATTGATCGGTAATATTTTGTATTTGCTAGTTGCTTGCCGCTGGCGATAAGGATATCTACATTTGAAGATCAATCGGACAGTTTCCCCGTAACTTGCCACCTTGGACATAAACATCTCCTCTAAATTGCTAAGTGTGGTGCCAAGTTGCACCCCATATATCCCTTTCTGCTCAGCATCATGCCACACCTTCATCGGGATCCCGAATTATGTTTCCCCCCCAGTAGAAGATAATTGGCACAGTCGCCATATACTTGCTTCAATGAAACAATAAACATTAAAATAGCAACAATATACATATATCGAATTTTACTTCTAAAATAATTATATGAATTTTAAATCATTCAATTACAATTACTTGTGAGGCAATATATAGCAATCCTGATTTTCTCTCCTTTGGTTGTTGTATTCCATACTTGGTTCTGTGGATGTCAGTTGTGGTATATGCTGCTTTTCTGTCCTTTAATTCCTTGTATTTGAGTTTTAGGATGTGTTGGGCAGGTTTGTAATAGGTTGGTTGTGTTTGGGAACAAATGGTTGCTGCCCAGATTTTGGTGTCTTTGCTCGAGCGAGGCTTTTTCGCTCGAGCGAGCTCTGTGTTTTAGTTTCTTCGCTCGAGCCAGGGTTCCTTCGCTCGAGCGAGAGTTGGGTGATGTGTCTAGTGGCTTGAGCGAGAAGTCTTGCGCTTGAGCTTGCGTCTGCGTCTGGTTCTAGACCTGAGAGTTGCATTTCTTGGCTCAAGCAAGCTTTCCTTCCCTCAAGCGTGCTTCTGGGTTGCAGACCTGAAGCTTCGAATTGTTGGCTCGAGCGAGGCTTTCAACGCTCGAGCGAGGTTTCTTTGTGTCTGGTCACTCGAGCAACCAGTCCTTCGCTCGAGCGAGCCTTGTATATTTCAGTTTGCAGCAGCTTCTCCTTCTTCACTTTTTCTCCATCTCTTTTGGTTCAAACCCTAGATCGGCTGCTCCCTCTCTCTCTATATACCTTCTCTCTAATAATACACCTAGTTCTAGTGTGTTTCTATCCTAGTTCATTTGTAAGAAAGGTTGTGCTCAATGTGGGCTTCATTTTGATCCGAGAATCTTTGAGTTTGGAGCACTTTGAGTTTCACCTCTCTTTTCCTTTGAGCTCTGAAATTTGAGGTAGGGATATCCTACTCCATCTTATGAGTTTTGTCATAAATTTTAGTCATTTTGATTAAGTGGTGTTGTTTGGTAATTTTGGGAAAGGTTAGGGTTGATGTGTAATTTATAAAAGAGGGGTTTTGTGTTTTAAAAACTCTATGTGTATGTTAGACCTTGGAAAATGACACTATTGTTGTTAAATGGAAGAAATTGAACCTTAGGGTCAATATTTGAGAAAAGTGGGAAAATGCCCTAATTGTGTTGAATAATTAATTTGTGGAAATATGAAATTGAGTTGAAACTCATGAAATTGGGGAATTATGAGATTGAATGGTGTAGTTGGATTAATTAATCATTTACCTATGAAGATGTTGATATTATATCTGTTTGATACATTTATTATCTGTTTAGAAATAACTGCTTGGGCTATCGATGGAGGATAGTCTTGATTGTTGTAGACACTGTATGTTGATTAGGGAAAACTGAAACCAATCGAACGTGTTATGTCATTGAATATGACGGTTGGAATAATACATCGAATATGTGTATTGATTGATCATTGTCTATGATAAGTGGTTAAATACATTGTATATGTATATTGTTTGAGAAGAGATAGGGGATGTATTCCATGGTTTGAGAGGAGATAGGGGATGGACTCTCAAACCTGTTCGGGAGGAGATAGGGAATGGACTCCATTAATACAGCAAATATGTGTATTAATTAAAGTATTGAAGTGTTGTTATATGAGCCGTAGTCTCATTGAATTGTGGTTATTGGAAGTGTTGTTATATGAGTTGTTATCTCATCCAATTGTTTGGCCAGGTCTGAGCCATGTTTATGAATTGAATTGGTTAAGTAAGGAATAGTGGACTGAAACATGTACATAATTGTCATGGAACTGTATTGGGTTGTAAGTTGGTTCACAAGTGTTGATCATTTATCGAATGCTAATGTTTTAGTCATTTCTCATGATTGGTTTAGTATATTTCTACTAGGCATTGGCTCACCCTATATGGGACATCATTTTCAGGTGCAGGTGATATGCCACCTCCAAGGATGTAGCTTGGGAGGCTTGAAGGCGGAAGAACTTTTGTTGTCATATTTTTGTGTATTACATGTAGATTCAAGCCAAGGGCTTATTTGTATAAAGAGTTAGAACTCTTCTTTTGTTGAACCCAAGTGTTGACTTGGAAAGTTGTAAGCCCGTAGGGCATTTACTTTTGTTGTCAACATGTAATACTTTTGTACTAAACACTCTGATGAATGGAAATAAGCTTTATTCTCTTATGTCTATGCATGTCAAGAATGTGGGTTTATATGTATTATTTTGAGAGCGTTACACAATAACTTTATTTAAGTAATCAATAATTGTAATCCAACAATCATTATTCATTTTTTACATAAAATGTGAGTTAAAATAAACCTTATGTTTTGGATTTTTTAGCTTTTTAAGAAAAAAAGCTTACAACACATAAAGAATGTTGGTTTGTTTGGACATAACTGTCTATGGAACTCCTGTGTTCTGCTTTTTCCATTATTTATTATGATTAACATCATGCTATTGCGCATGGTAAATGTAAAATTTTCTTTTTCCATGCTTCTTCTTCTTCTTTGTTTTGATAACATTTCAGTGTTGATTTGTTTTTTGTAAATTAACTTGCTTTTATTTTTATGTTCGTTATTTGAATTTGTTTAGGCGGACGCTTGGTGAAAGGAAATTGTGGGAGTCAACAGACAATTTATATTTTCCTATAAGTCACATTTTATATCATAAGTGACATTTTCCTATAAAAATCAGCCCTCCCATTTTTGTCAATTTATATTTTCCAGGGTAGAAGGAACTATAGAGGTGAAACATTACTTCAATTTATATTTTGTCAGTTGTATATTTGTGTCTCAATTTGTATATTAGTGTTTATTTTCTCATTTTTTTCTCACTTATTTTTATTCATATAAAACAACAGTTGAGATTTCATCTCTACGTGGAGTTCTTAGTTACTTCCTATGTAGAGACTCTTATCTTTTCTGCGTGAAGGTTCTTTGTTGTCATTGCTCTCTTATCTTAATTCAAAAAAAAAACATCAAAACAACTATACTTCTTGTCTTAATTCTTTTTTGTCATTGGTCTTTTTTTATTCTCATTCTTTTTGAGGTTGGATATGCTTTGTTCATATGATCCTTTTTGGAATTCATATACATGTATAGATGTCCTATACAAAAATGTTTATTGAATTAGTGGCGAAAAATAAATTTTGAATCACATACCAGCAATAACTTCAGATTTTGAATAAGTCTAAGAATACAAAAATGGTTATAGAACTGTACACAAAATGTATGTAGATGGATAAAATTTTTTAAAATAGTAACAAACTCTATAAAATTTTATGCGTATATATGTATTTTTATTCAATTTTATGATCAATTTTGTTTGTTTATAACAAAACTACAAGATTTTTAGCTAATAACCCATTTTGATTTACAAGATCTATAAAGGGACAATTCCAAAGATTACAGTCATGGCAAAGTTTAGAGGAAGATCAGATATATGCATGCATATTATTAAGTATTTAAAGAGGTGTGTTTGGTTTGTGTTTCTAGAGTGTTTTTGAGATAAAAAGTACGAAAACTTATTTGGTTTACCTTCTTTCAGAAATGGTTGTGGAAAATTGTTTTGGGGAGAGAGTTTTACAAAAAGTGATTGATTTGATGTGTATGAGAGAGAAAGTTATTTTGGAAAGTAGGTAACCAAACAAAATTTTGAGATTTTACTTGGAAATTTTTGTTTGGTTTGATTACTCTTGAAAATTTGCTTGTAAAGAAATTTTCCCAACATTTTATATGAAAAACAAACCAAACAAGCCCATTATTTCTATGATTTAAATCCATAACACTCGAATTATAATAGATTTATTTTATTTTATTTTATTTTATTATCAGCATAATAAAATAACCTTACCATTGCAGCAAGGGCCTCCCTCCCTCACTATGATCAATTTTTAAAAAGCATTCACTCAAAATAAATAAATAAATAAATAAATAATAATAGCTCTACACAATCGTTAATTTAGGCAATGATTTAATCATACGCATGTAAGCGGGACCAATTTTAAAAACACTTATTTTGTTTTCTTTTCATAAATCTTGATCTATTTTTTAGTATTTTGATAAAGTAGACAGATATATCACACATTTAAAAAACACTTCATTCTATCAAGTATTTTTCTTATTCAGTGAGACTGGACAAAATTGGACAAGTCATACAAACATCATAAATCATAGTGTAAGTTTTGTAGATAATTAAATATTTGTTCCATTGAGTTGAAAGAACTCGATTGATTTGGACAATATAAAATAGAGGTTTCAAACATTGTTCTTAATTTTTTAAAACTGATGATCCAATTCTTCAGATTTATGGACAATTACAGATAAGTTAATTTGATTTGCTCAAACTTGTGCCATTAGGGACCTTAATGACAAAGTTATTTCCTATGTGAAATAGTAACCCTCGTCCACTTTTTAGAGGTCATAAAGGCTTTGTTATGAAATTCAAACAAAAAACTCATTTTGGCTCGTTCTGAAAAGTAAGAAAAAAACTTAATTTATTTACTCTTTTTTTTTCTTAAACATACAAAAAAAAAAAATAGAGAGATAATTTATAATGGCCAAAAATTAAAGAGAAAATTTAAGTTGGTGGTTAAATCTATGTAGTAAATTTTGGATAGTTATCCATGTGAATCTATCGGGCCATCCGTAGCAATTATTTGGTATTATGAAACATAGGCTTACCCATCAAAGTGCCATTTTTTTTTTTTTTTTTTTGTCCTTCTTACCTAGGAAATGTCTATGGACTATTAATTAGAATGTTTTAAGACTCTTTTCATGCATATATTATAACTAGTGTATGCCCGTGCTTGAAGGCACGGTGTAATTAATAATGACTTCTAATTATATAAATCAAAATAAAAATTATTAAAACATAATGTTAAGATTTTCTTTTTCAATGGTGGTGGACAGTCACAAAGCGGAAGTGGCGATAAGTCCCTTCGTTCAATACCCATTTCAAAAACTTTTTCAAATTTTCTTAATTTTTGTGAGGAAATTTTAATTTCTACTATAATGCTATTATATGTATTACAAATTCAGCTCATTAAATTTTTTAAAATTTCTATGACAAGATTATAAAATTAAATGTTAGTATTTTATGATGAAATGTCTTCAAATTATTCTAATATCAAAGTTAATATTTTTTATAAAAATTATTAATTTTATTGAATGTATATTAAAAACAATACATGATATAACGGGTTGGTTTGATTTTTTAAATTATTTTTTGATTTTTTTGAAAAAAATACAAATAAATTTGACAAAAATAAATTGTTTGGTTTGATTTTCCAAAATGGTTGTGAAAGAATGTGGCACCTCCCAAAATTCAATTTTTTTTTGTTGGTTAGCTTTGAGGGGCAGAGTGCAATCCGGTCTTACATACAATTTACAAGTGCTTATGTGCTTATATGCAGACACCTGCAATAAGCTATGTCCTAAAGTATGGATTTAGGTAGTTAACAACTAAGTGGAAACATTTAGCCAAACCCAAATGAAAATAAATCCTAAGAATTTTTTATAATATTTTGGGTACGACCCCCAAATCTGATGAAATAAACCAAACGAAACTAAACCAAACAAAGCTTTATGTCCCAATCAAGTGGGCTACAATATGTGAATCCTTTTTTCGTCATTTCATACTATTAAAAGCTATATGCTCGGTTAAATTAAATAAATTCGTTTAATTTTTTTACTATCACATCCCAAGTCAATTTACGTCTTCCCCAAACATTTCCTTTTATGGTGATCCTATCACATTATTCTCTATCATTTCATGAGCTTGTTGTTTCTTAATTGTCCAATATTATGTGAGCGCAAAGTATCACTGGTCTTACAATTGTTTTATAAATTAACAACGTCAATTTTGTTAGCATCATTGATCACATAATATGCCAAAGACACTCCACTTGAACCTACTTTGATTCTATTACAGGTGAGAATTTCTAACACAACATGAATCGTACACAAAGTTAGGGGTTAGGGTTGAACATTTTCAACACAAACACAAATATGACATTATATAATAACATGATAAATAAATAGGGTTATGTCAAAGCTGCATAATATGAAATTGACACAGATAAGCCATTTAATAGATAATTAGTTACAAATTTTAATGTTATTTTCATTAAAGGATGCCAGAAATGTTTAAATCTCTTATGTAACCTACGCAATTAAATAAATAAAATACGTAAAGTAGTATTTTCAGGTTAATATAGTCATTTTGTCTTTTATTTGAGAGAACATGATCTTTTCATTTATTATTTTGAAGTCAATAAAAATATTTTTTTTTATAATTTCATTTGGTAGAAATTAGTTTCATGAAATTTAACTTAGGAAAAAACGTTAATCTTTCCATACACTTAGTATTTTTAATTGAAATTCATATTATATTTGTCATTTTTTTGAAAGATAAAATTGACTTTAACGCCCTTTGCTTTACTCCTTGTGTGATTTACCTCTGATATTTGAAAATAAGAACATAACCCCCTTAGCACATGTTTCACACTTGATGTTAACTTGGATTGAAAGTCTGACGGTATACTTCATTTAGTCCACAAACCACAAGAACATTATAGTTATTTCCAAATTATATGGGCAGTTTGCACATGCACATTAAAGTGAAATTTGCCCTTTATTAAATATGCACAATGTCTTGAATTGAATAAATACACCTAGAGGGTAAAATAGTATAGTGAAATAAATCAGGTGACAAATACCATTTCTCATATAGTATAATAGGCGGCAGATTCAAGTATACAACCCCACCTTGATATTACCAAGTGAAATACTGAATAAAGGTGTATACATATGTACTACTATTATAAAGAGAAGTCTTCTCTGGGTGTTTACGTCTCATATTTTGGGTTTTTCAAAAAGACCCCTATATCAGTTATATGGGTAGTTATGCACTAAATTCTTTGTTTTTTTTTTTTTTTTCAAATCTCTCAACTTTTGATTTTTTCAGATTCATTTCAATTTTTAGATTTTGAATTCAATCATACAGTTTACAGTCTTATTTTTTCAAACAAAATAATCATATATATGTAAGCATGTGGACCTCAAATTGAAATTGTCAATCCACCTTAATTCTCAATTCATGAATTTCATAATATGAATTTCAATTCTCAATTCTCAATTATATGAATTCCAATTCGCATAATTTTATTCTTAATTAAAAAAAATTACTTTTAAAACCCTAATTTCCCTAATTTCCTTTTAATTCCTCTTAACAAGCAAAAAATAAAATTTCCAATTCAACAAATATAGGTTGGTTTATTTACAATTCAAAATTTCAAACCCTAATTTCAAAAAATATAGACAGGATTCACAAGCATAATTTCTAATTTCTGATTCACAAGCAAAATTCCAAACCCTAATTTCTGATTTCAAAAAATTCCAAACCCTAATTTCTGAAACCACAAGCATAATTTATGATTTCACAATTCAAAACCCTAACATTTTATGATTTCATAATTTCATAACCACACATTTAAAACCCTAATTCAAAACCCTAACACATTAGAACCCTAACACATTTAATAATTGACATTTAAAACCCTAACATTCACATTTTCACAAACACACATTCACATTTTAAACCACACATTCACATTTTCACAAACACAATAAATACATAAAATTCAAATGAGACAGAGAGAGATAGATGCCATACCACGGACAGAGAGAGAGCAGAGACGGAGAGTGAGAGCAGAGAGCAGAGGGAGAGAGAGAGCGAGAGTCGAAAAAATGTAAGTGTAAAAAACGTGATTGCAAATGAGGGGGCTTGGGTGTTTTATATAAGTTGTAAAAGCGTGGTTTCAATCCACGCTTTCATTTATCAACAGTGAAAGCATGATTTCAAATCACGTTTTCTTAACAAAAAACAATGCACAGTGAAAGCGTGATTGCAAATCACGTTTTCTTAAGAAAAGAATATGCACAGTGAAAGCGTGGTTTGGAACCACGTTTTATTTAGAAAAAAATTTAAACAATATGCACAGTGAAAGCATGGTTTGGAACCACGTTTTCTTTAGAAAACAAATTTATGTTAAAAGCGTGGTTTGTAACCACGCTTTCTTAAGTAAAAGCGTGGTTTGTAATAGCGCTTTCACTATTCATCAAATTTTATGCTCCAAACAGTGAAAGCGTGATTTGTAATAACGCTTTAGCCTAGTTTGGGAATTCCATCCAAACTAGGCCTAGTTTGGGAATTAAGATAGTAATTTGGCTTAATATGGGAAAAGCCTTTGACGCCACTATTGAATTCTCTCTACTGTTTTGTGATTCTCAAAGTCCCTAGTTTTTTTGCAGAGCCAGCATGGAGTGGAATGAAATGAGTGGATATAGGGGTTACGTGTCTTTGGCTACATGTCTAGATTTATTTTCAATCAATTACACAAATAGTCCTTAAAAAATACTTCGGTGACCTTCGACAAAAATTTTATAAATTAGTTTTTGTTTATTTTTAAAAAAATATAAATTAAAAATGCATTTGATTTAAACAGAATACTTTAAAAAAAATTTAAAATATAAATTAAAAAATATATTTATTCAAGCTTAAAATATTTATATTTATTTTTTATTATTTATGACAATAGGAACATACACATTATAATTGTAAAAAAAAATTAATTAAAAATTTATTTGAAAAAAAAATTTAGTCAAATTTTTAAATTTCTGTTTAAAAACTAACGTAAACTCATTTTTTGAGTTTACGTTTTTTTCTCAAATTTATAAACTGAGACAACCATTTATAAATCAAAAAAATTATCAAACAAGTTTTTATGATAGTTTTTAAAATTTTTGTAAATATAAACTGAAAACTGAAAATGAAATAATTACCAAACAGGCTTATTTCGTTTTAATCTTAATTTTTCATTTATAATAAGGGAAGGGTTTAGGGTGTTTGGATATGTAAGGTACATATTATATGTATTTGTGTAAATTTCTATAAATATACATAATTTATTTCATAAAATCACATAAATTTGTACAAATATACATAAGTTATAATTTCTTAAATTTTTATAAGTCAAATATTTATAAAAATTTGCACAATTTTATAAGATAATTTATGTATATTTATAAGAATTTATGTATATATTTACATACATAAGAATTGTCCTTGAGAGAGTAATTTGTATAGCCAAATTGGGCTAGGAAGCATCAAGCTTCAATATTAGGTCAAGACTAAGAGCCGGGCTATGGACCGGAATAGGGGCTGATAGCTCGGTCTTGGGCTAGGCTAGTCAGCTGTGACACTGAGGCTTGGACCTAGCTGTTTGAAGAAAGTTCTGTAGCAAACCGAGGTAACATCAATGACGAGGGCCGAGCTACGTATAGCTCGGCAAGGTGGCATTCGATAGATCGGCTTCCGATCTATCGGTCCGAATGGCAGGGGATCGAGATAAGACAACTCGGTCAGGAATGTATAAACCAAGCATAAAGGGGTGTCCATCTCACTTGGCTTGCAGTGATGATGGTGTTTTAAGGATAAACATCATTCTTGGGCATGAGACTCCTAGGAGGACTCTGCTAAGGAGAGTAGAGTCCTACTAGGATTGTGCAAACCATCTCACTTGGTTGGTAATGAGTAGGGTGTGTGAAACCTAGGAGGACTCTTATAAGGAGAGTTGGAATCCTACTAGGATTGTGCCAGGCAGAGTCTATAAAAGCTCATAGCAAGACCTATGCACAAGTATCACAATTTTGACTCTTGAATACACATAGCTTTTATCTATTTTACTGACTTAGGCATTGGAGAGGTATCCGGCACACACCCGTCGGCTAGCTCACGTTTGTGTTTTCAAGAAGTTAAGCGACGACGTTTGGAGAAGAGTGCAAACTTGATCAACAGGATCATACGAGAAGAATTATTTCGTGCTCATACAATTGGCGCCATCTGTGGGAAAACACAAAGAATAAAACCTTCTGATCGAGTTTTCCTCTTTAGTTGAAATCAATGGCACATAACGAAGACTTACCACATTTTGCTATTGATGGGCAGACCCTAGGAAGGAGCGTAAGGCGCGAAGGCTTTCCTTATGTACCACCCATGGCAGAATTAGATCCCCAGCGACAGAATCCACGAAGAGAGGTGCGAGAATGATGGGGCTCAAGTCTACACCGCTCTCAAAGCCCTGATAGACAGAGGCGGATGATGGATCCTCAAGTTCTGGAAGATCGCGTAAGGGAGCAAGACGAAGTAATAAGAAGAATGGTGGCTGACATGGAGACTATAAAGCGCCAGATAAAAGGTGAAGGGGTGGCAACAGAAGAGGGGCACAAAGGTAACACACGCCTTTACTACTCAGAAGATGGTAACAGGCAAGTCACACCGTCACAAACTGAAAGTAGAAGCCTCCGGACAGGTGATACACAATCGAGGACTTCCAAGACTCATTACTCCAGGTCTAAGAGAATGAGGACTGAAAGGTCTTATACGGAGGGAAGCAGTTATCAGCTCTCGGATTCGCACCAAACGACATCTAGGCACACAAAGTTGCCTAGGTTGGCAGACTTGCGAACAATGCTAGAAGAAAGGGCTCGAAGAAGAGAAGACACTCAGGCTCGTGACCCTCACAGAGTTTCTGTACTACAACAGTTAGCTCCTAGGACACATAGGAGTGTCGAGGTTGGAATGCCAGTACCTCGCTTTGCTTACGAACCAACAGACAAAGCCTTAGCAAGATTACAGAGCTCGCCATTTGTTCCGGCAATAGAGGATGCACAATTACCCTCAGGATTCCACCAGCCTAAATTCAGTCTTATGAGGGGAAGTCAGACCCTTACATGCACTTGAGCCACTTTCGTCAAGTTATGGCTGTATATCGGCGAAACGAGGCTCTAATGTGTATCATGTTTCCTTCTAGCCTTGGCAACCTGGGTTTAACGTGGTTTGAAAGGTTGCCAGAAGGTAGCATAGCTTCATGGGCATAACTAGCGAAGGCGTTTGTTACCAGGTTTAAAACAAACACCAAGACACCGGTAGAGATAAACCAGCTGCTCTCCATCGACATGGATAAGAAAGAAACACTAAAATCTTACAACAACCGATATTGGGAGACTTTTAATCAAATTGGAAATTGCCCTGCAAACCTAGCTATTGCACAATACAAGTGGGGTCTGCCAGTAGGTCATAAGTTGAGGGATTCAATGACAATGACGCTGCCTTTTATTATAGAAGCCCTGATGGAGAGAGTGTACCAGCACATCTTGGTAGAGAAAGATGGGATGCGTACCAAGGCAGAGTCCGATACAAACAGCGATGTCGGACAGAACACCTTCAACAAAAGTTAGCACGGTCGACAAGAAGAACCAACTAAGTAAAAAATCTTTGCCCAACTATAGGCAAAGTGGGTCGGCAGGTTTGACCAACTCTTTCTGATAAGTCTTTGCCTGACTAGGGGCAATAAAAAAGGTTTGGCAGGTTTGACCAATACTTTTTTCATTCTTTAGCCGAGATAAGGATCTAGGCTTCAGAAGATTGGCAGGCTTGACCAACATTTAGTCCATCAGCCAAGATAAGGATCTAGGCTGACAGAAGTTTGGTAGGTTGGGCCAAAGATATCCTGTTCTTCAGCCGAGATAAGGATCAAGGCTGAAGAAGGTTAGCAGGTTTGACCAACATCTAGTCCATCAGCCGAGATAAGGATCTAGGCTGACGGAACTTTGGCAGGTCGGGCTAAACATATCCTGTTCTTCAGCCAAGATAAGGATCAAGGCTGAAGAAGGTTAGTAGGTTTGACCAACACTTTTTTCTTCCTTTAGCCGAGATAAGGATCTAGGCTCAGGAAGGTTGGCAGGTTTGACCGATAATTTTTTCATTCTTCAGCCGAGATAAGGATCACGGCTCAAGAAGGTTAGCAGGTTTGACCAACAATTTTTTTTGGATTCTTCAACCGAGATGCATTCCTCAGCCAAAGCAGGTTAGCAGGTTTGACCAACAAATTTTTGAATTCTTGGACTGAGATGGTTATCTCGGCCAAAGCAGGTTGGCAGGGTTAGTGTAAACCGAGTTAGTCTACTCGGCGAGACACAGAAAGAACAACTCGCCATACGATTGTAAACTCGAAAGATATATACGTTGAAGGCAAAAAAGCAAGGCTATTCAAATTCTGGCATGACGGCTGTAACAGGAGAACAGAGCTAATGGGGGCACGCCATCTGTCCTAGGGGTAACGTCATATCAGACATGCTAGATTAGTGGAATGACGTGTTGAGCAATTGACAAGACTTGTTGGGACTGAACGAGTTGTGAGACCAAACAACTTCTCTAGTTCGGCAAAGTTGAGCGCTTTTAGCTCGGCTAAAGAAAAGTAATCCCAATCATGCTTCGCAAATGGAATTAAGGGCCAATTGAGAGGGTAATTTGTATAGCGAAATTGGGCCGAGCTAGGAAGCACTGTTTCTGAATATTAGGCCGCACTAAGAGCCGGCTATGGACCGAAATAGGGGCTGATAGCTCGGTCTTGGGCCAGGCTGGTCAGCTGTGACACTGAGGCTTGGACCTAGCTGTTTGAAGGAAGTTCTGTAGTAAATCGAGGTAACATCAATGACGAGGGCCGAGCTACGTATAGCTCGGCAAGCCGATCTATCAGTCAGAATGGCAGGGGACCGAGATAAGACAGCTCGGTCAAGAATGTATAAACCGAGCATGAGGGAGTGGCCATCTCACTTGGCTTGCAGTGATGAGGGTGTTTTAAGGATAAACATCATCCTTGGGCATGAGACTCTTAGGAGGACTCTGCTAAGGAGAGTAGAGTCCTACTAAAATTGTACAAACCATCTCACTTGGTTGATAGTGAGTAGGGTGTGTGATTCCTAGGAGGACTCTTATAAGGAGAGTTGGAATCCTACTAGGATTGTGCCAGACAGAGTCTATAAAAGCTCATAGCAGGACCTATGTACAGGTATCACAATTTTGACTCTTGAATACACATAGCTTTTGTCTATTTTACTAACTTAGGCATCGGAGAGGTATCCGGCACACACCCGCTGGCTAGCTCACGTTTGTGTTTTCAGGAAGTAAAGCAATGACGTTTGGAGAAGAGCGCAAACTTGATCAACAGGATCATACGAGAAGAATTATTTCGTGCTCGTACAGTCCTTATAATAAATACAATTATATTCTTTAATGTCTAAAATATAGTTGATGTAAATATTCATAGTCTAACAATAATTAAAAAAAATATTTCATTTGATTAATATGGGATTTTTAAGAAATTGATATGAAATTAAATAGTTCAAAATAAAATAAGTTATATATTTTATGCATTATTTGTGTAATTTGTCACACCCTCAAAAAAATACATAAAACCCAACAATTTCGACATACATTAATAAAAGAGAATAAAGCATTCTTCCATTCATTAGAGTATTCTTACAAAAGATATTACATGTTGACAACAAAAGTAAATGCCCTACGGGCTTACAACTTTCCAAGCCAACACTTGGGTACAACAAAAGAAGAGTACTAACTCTTTTAAACAAAGTAAGCCCTTGGCTCAATTTACATGTAATACATAAAAGATAACATAAAAAGTCTTTCAGCCTCTAGCCTCCCAAGCTACATCCTTGGAGGTGGCATACCATCTGTACCTGAAAATGATGTCCCATATAGGGTGAGCCAAAACCCAGCAGAGATGTACTAAGCCAAATATAAGCAATGACTAAAACGATAGCATTAGATAGATGGTTAACGCTTATAAACCAATTTAACTCATAATACAATTCCATAACAGACATATCCATGTTACATTCCATTTTTCCTTTACTTATCAAAATCATTTCATATCACATGGCTCAGAACCTGGCCAAACACTTCAATGAGATTAAAACTCATATTAAAACAATTCCATATTTCACAATTTGTAAACGAGATTTCATCTCATATTTGACTACGTCCATACTTCAAGTAATACACATATATTTGTTGTATTAACACTTCCATTTAATACACATATTTGCTGTATTAACATTTCCATCTGATACACATATTTGCTGTATCTATGGAGTCCATCCCCTATCTCCTTCCAAACAGGTTTGAGAGTCCATCCCCTATCTTCCTTCAAACCATGGAGTACATCCCCTATCTCCTACCACACAATACATGCATTCCAAGTATATAAGCAATTATCATATACAAGGATCAAATAATACACATACTGGATGTGTTATGCCAACCATCATATTCTATGACACATTCAATGTGATTAGTTTCGGTTTTCCCTAATCAATATGCAATGTCTACAACAATCAAGACTATCCTCCACCGATAGCCCAAAGCAGATATTTCTAAACAGAACATAAATACATCAACAGACAAAATATCCACATTTTCATGAGTGAGTGATAAATTAATCCAACTACACCATTTAATCCCACAATTTCTCAATTTCATGGATTTCAACTCAATTCCATAATTTCCGAATTAATTATACTAATTAATTTGTTTCGATAATTAGGGCATTTTCCCCCAATCCTCAATATCAACCCAAAGTTTGATTCCACCAATTTGACAACAATAATAGCATTTTTCGATGTCCTATATATACATGGAGTTTTTAAAACACAAACCCCCTTTTTATAAATTACATAATAACCCCAACTTTTTCCAAATATTACCAAATACTACCAACTAATCAAAATGCATAAAACTTATGTCAAAACTTATAGATTGGAGTAGGAAATCCCTACCTCGAAATTAGAAGCTCAAAGGAGAAGATGACCAAAATCCAAAGTGCTCCAAATTCACTATTTTTCAGATTAAAAGGAAGTCCAACTCGCCCTCTATCTTTCTTACAAAGAAACTAGGTTAGAAACTCACTAGAGGTAGATCAAAACCTAGAGAGAAGGTGTGTAAAGAGAGAGAGAGAGCTCGAATCTAGGGTTTGTGTAAAAAAAAGAGATGAAAAAGTGAAGTGTTTCTCGGCCGCGATCCGATATAACACAGCTCGCCGAAGCGAAGATTGGTCGCCGAGCGACTGACACAAAGAAGTCTCGCCGAGCAAAGAAAGTCTTGCTCGAGCTAACAATGCAAAGCTTCAAGTTTACAACTGAAGCACGCCGAGCGGCGTAAAGCTCGCCGAGTGAAGAAACTCAAAACATACACCTCGCCGCCGAGCCAAGAAATGCAACTCGTGTCCGTAACTGTGACGCAGACGCAAGCTCAAGCAAAGGACTTCGCCGAGCCACAGATAAAACTCAACTCTCGCCGAGCGAACAAACTCTGGCTCGAACGAAGGATCTAAAACAAATAGCTCGCCGAAGCAACAAAAGGCTCGCCGAGCAAGGACCAAAATTTCCGGCAAAGAACCATTTGTTCCCAAACACACCCAGCCTGTAACAAACTTGCCCAACACATCCTATAACTCAAATACAAAGTATTGAAGGACGAAAACAAGATAAAAACAACAATCATCATCACAGAACCTAAGTCCGGAATACTATACATAAAGGGGATAATTCGAGATCGCTATATAATTTATCTTTCATTTTAACAAACGAATGATTTGAGAATTGTTTTTTTTAGAACTTTTTTTATTTTTTAAGCAAAACAAGTTAATATGTAACGGTAATAGTTTATTTAACTGTATAAAAATAAAACAATAATTAGTGTATATAATTTTTTTTCTTAATAACTTTTTATTTTTGTATTACATACAGTATTACATCATTGAGATTTTCTTAAAATACAGATTGTCCCTTATGACTCTTTTTATTAATAAATTATTAAATCAATTAATAATTTTTAATAATGTGAAAAAATATATTTTAATTAACAATTCTAGCAATTTTATTACTGTATAGCAGAGAAAGTAAAAATTTTATTTTTTTCATAAATTCTATTAAATAAAAAATTTATTATTTCTAAAATTACAAGAAAGAATCCGGATTATTTTAATCAGAATTTATTTGTAATTTATCTTAAGGCTGTCAAACCGCCTCAAAATATTTTTATAAAATACATATCTATATATATAAAGAATCACTTAACTGTTTGAGATTCGTATTTTTTTTTCAATTTTGCCCATTTATTTTGAATAATTTACTAATGGTGGCCTATATATTGAGTAAATATTTTTTCGTAATTATGCAAATATTCTTGGTCAATTATGTAACAGATTTTCTGTAATTACGCAAACATTCTTGGTCAATTATGAGGGAAATTCTATTTCCACACATCAAATCTTCTCTATGTACATTATTTCTAAGCACACACACTTAATGAATTTGAAATCTTATTTTTTTACTCAATACACAACTTTATTATACCAAAAATGCCCTCATCTTCCTCCTTCACACCACTATTACCACCAATCTATGTACCTTCAGCTGTCCCAAACCATCACCTCCGACTACCGTCGTAGCCTGATTCATATTGTTAACGACAAATAACAGTCCCAACCACCATTACTGACAGAGAAAAGATTTAGAAAATCTAGGTCTAGGGTTTAAAGATAAGAAGAAAAAGAGATGAAAGAGGAGGTTAGTTATGGCAGTTACGGTGGCTGCGCGGGTTGATATAAGGTAGGAAAGATGATGCGAAGGGTACTGGTGTGAGGGCAGCTGATCGAGATCACAACTGAGAATAGTGTGATCCCAACGATGATGGGCAGCGAGAGTTGAAGAAAAATACTAGAGAAGGTTGCCGAATGAGGAAGAAGATTCGGGAGAAATTGCAGTGGTAGCAGTAACAGTGATGTGTGGTGATGTTGGGGTTAGGACGACAGTGGCTGGATTGCTGTTGGCGGTGGATGTGGTGGTTAATGGAGGTGACAAAAAGGAAGGGAAGCTGTAGGGGGGCGGCGACCGGAGGTGAGGAGCTGGGGAGAAAGCAGCGATGAGACTTAGGGTTTCTGTTGGAAAGAAAAGGGTATTTTGATATTTTTATTTTAGGACAAAAATGTAATATAAAAAAGATTCATTAAGTGTGTGGGCTGAGATAATTTGATGTATGGAAATAGAATTTCCCCAATTATGAAGCATAAATATTTTATTTTTTTAACAAATTACAAATACACCCATAAGGTTTGTTTAAAATATAAATCGGTCTTATAATACTATAAATTACAACTATCATTTGTTATAAATTTTAATTTAACACAATACTCAAGAAGGGAAAAAAAAAAACTATTTTCCTATACAATAATAAATTATCAAAATTGCTTATTGAAAAATATTTCTTATATCATTAAAAATCGTTAATTGACTTAATAATTTATTTATTAACAAAATAGTTAACCGAAAAATACTTTTCATATCATTAAAAATTGTTAATTTACTTAATGATTTACTTATTAATAAAATTGGTGATCTATTATGTTAGTACGATTTATGTATTAATAAAATTAGTTATTTGTATATATATATATATATATATATGTGCATGTGTATTTTCTTCTACTTCTTTATTAGTTTGGTGAATTATCTTAGTAGTTTTTTTTTTTTTTAATGAGATAATTATCTTGGTATTTGTTTAAGATTTATCTATTGAGAAAAGCTTACCCACTATAATTTTTTTTTTTAATAAATTCGGAAGGAATACATCATTTGGTGTATAATAAATCAAAAAATAATACATATCATACTACATAATTCTATCATATATCTAATGATTTATTCTATTCAATTTCATACAATAATATTTCAATTTTAAAAAAAATATAAAAATATAAAATTTAAACATACTATAATAATAACCGGTTTCAAATTCGGATATTTGATTGAAAGGTACAGTTAAGATCTATTATGATTTCTATTTTAATAATTTAAATAGTTTATTTTGGTAAAGTCTTTCACATGTATAATTCATACAAAAAAAAAATAATTTAATATGATAATTGTAATTTGTCTAATTTATTGAATTTGTCATTAATTTTTTTTTTTTTAAAGATAGGCAATTCATCAATTTTTGTTTACCACAAATGCGATAAATTAAACCGCCCATGAGTATCAAATCGGTTTAATTTTTATATGAATGATATATAAAAAAAAATTATTCTGATTATCAAATTAAATATTTAATGGGCCCTACGAACTTGAACTGCACCTTTCAATTCAATCTAGTATATATATATCTATCTATATTACTATATATATGTGAGCATATGACTTGGTATCTAATAGTGTGGTGGCTTCTTCTTCTGTTACATGGCAAATTTTCTTATCCTAAAATAAAAAAATATTATTCAAAGGCGTGAGCAAGATTTAAACCCAAGATTTTGAGTCTTATTAGGGTACGTTTGGGAAGTGAGTTGGCATTTTGGCTTTGTTGGCTATTTTAGCTTGGGGCTAAAAAGCCTCGTTTGGAAAGTGCTTTTGATTTTTTTTGGCCTTTTTGATTTTTTTGTAAGAGAAAGAATGTAATAATTATAGATTGGATGTGATATTTTGTCTTATTGGACTTAAAGGCCTATTTTGTTTTTTGTGGCTAAAATAGCCAAAAAAAAGCCCCAAACTTAGCTTCCCAAACGAAACCTGAGAGGGTAATTTATATGCAAATTAGGCCGAGCTGGGCCGTTATGGGCCTCAGTGCGAAGGGCTGAGTAAAAAGGCCATGAGTTACTCCGGTCATGAAGGGGCTTAAAATTAGTCTGGTCCGAGGGAGGCTTGGAAGTTAGTCCGGTTCCAGAAGGCATTAGTTCTAGCTCGGTTCGGAAGAGTGCAACGGATAGTTCGGTTGCCGCATTTAGTTCGGTCATGGCGTATGGAACCAAGGTGTACTGAGTCCTCTTTAGGACTTGGTGTTGGGTTAGTTCGGCTTAGACTCTTCTATGGATAGCTCGGTCTTGGCTTGTGAAGCCGAGGTAGGAGAAAAGCAAGGGAGAGCCGAACTAACAGTTAGATCGGTCACTTTGGTTAGCCTAGCATGGCAATGTTATTTCGGTCGTATGGTAGTCCGGCCATAGTAAAACCATCTCACTTGGTTTAAGTAGTGAGGGGGGTGTTGAAAGATAAGCATGATCTTTCAGGAGTATGAATCCTAGGAGGACTCTAGATGGAGGAGAAAGAGTCCTACTTGGATGATGCCACACGAAACCTACAAAAGCTCACAAACATCACCTATGGAGAGGTAACGCAACTTTGATTTCCGAATACACAGAGCTTTTGACTATTTGTCTAGTTTGCTGACTTAGGCATCGGAGAGGACACACCCGCCGGCTAGCTCACGTTTGTGTTTTCAGGTGATAAAATGACAACGTACGGAGGAGCGCAGGCTTGATCAACAGGATTATACGAGAAGGTTTATTTCTTTCCCGTACAATTGACGCCGTCTGCGGGAATTCAGACAAGAACAAAACCTCTTGATCAAGGTTTTCCTCTTAAGAATCAATGGCGCACAACGAAGATTTGCCACAGTCTGCCATCGACGGACAAACACCAGAAGGGGGTGCGAGGCGCGAAGGTCTACCTCTCATCCCTCCTATGGCGGATTTAGAACCACAAAGACAAAATCCCATGACGGATACAAGGGGAAGAAGGCGGACTAACAGCCCTCATCACTCTCGTTTGCAAAGTCTAGAGAGACAAAGGAGGAGGATTGATCCTCAAGCTTTGGAGGATCACGTCAAGGAGCAGGACGAATTGATACGACGGATGGCGGCGGACATGGAATCTCTAAAACGCCAGATGAAGAGAAAAGGAGCGGCGACAGGAGAGGGACGCACAAACAAGACGCCCCCTCGCCACTCGGAAGGTCGTGGTAGGGATACCACACCCTCACAAGCAGAGAGCAGAAGCCTCAGGACAGGCGATACTCAATCCAGGTCTTCCAGAACTCGTCACTCCAGGTTTGAGAGGACAAGATCTGAAAGGTCGTGCACTGAAAAAAGCACCTATTGGCCCTCGCATACGCACCAAACAAGATCCAGGCAAACGGAGTTGTCCAGATCATCCGACTTACGAACTGTGCTCGAAGAAAAAGCACGATGGAAGGAGGACGCCAGAGCACGCGATCCACACAGAGTTTTTGCCTTACAATGGTTGGCTCCTTGTACGCATGGAAGCGTCGAGGTTGGAATGCCAATACCGTGCCCAACCTACGAACCAACGGACAAGGCATTAGCGAGGCTGCAGACCTCACCGTTCGTTTCGGTGATTGAAAACGCGCCCCTACCATCAGGCTTCCTTCAGCCCAAATTCACTACATATGAGGGAAAGACGGACCCCTACTCACACTTGAGCCACTTTCGCCAGGTCATAGCGGTTTACCGGCGGAACGAGGCTTTGATGTGCATCCTTTTCCCATCTAGCCTTGGCGACCTAGGCTTGACTTGGTTCAAAAACTTCCGTATAAGCGATAGCCTCCTAGGCGCAATTAAAGCGTTCAGAATAAGGTTCGACTAACACTAAAACCCCGGTGGAGATCGACCAGTTACTCTCCATCGACATGGGCGACAAGGAGACCTTAAGATCCTACAACAGTCGCTACTGGGAGACCTTCAACCAGATTGGGGATTGCCCAACTAATCTCGCCATTGCCCAATACAAAAGGGGCCTTCCAGTCGGGAATAGACTAAGGGACTCAATCACCATGACACCACCCCTCACTATGGAAGCCTTGATAGAAAGAGTGCATCAGCACATCAGGGTGGAGGAGGACGGCGCACGTGTTAAATCGAAATCTTGCACAACCGCAGTACCACAGAAAAAGGCCTCAACAAAGGTCAACACGGTAGATCGTCTGAGCAGAAACGGACGTGGCAGATGAGACAACGGCAAAGACCAGGATAAAAAATGGTTGAGAGTCCGCACTGCCATAACTACGGTCTTCAAGAAACCAATCTACCAAATTCTAAGTGAAATAAGGGATGAGCCTTTCGTCAGATGGCCAGCCAAACTAGGGGAAGCTCAGAAGGACTATGACAAAAGATCACGATGCACCTTCCACAAAGAAAAGGGGCACCACACTGAAAATTGCACGCCATTGAGACAGCACCTAGAGGAGTTGGTGGCAGCGGGTCACCTGGATAAATACATTGAAGGAGGGGAGCAACCAGCCCCCCAGGACCATAATAACCCCAATGGGATGCCAATCGACGCCCCACCTCAAGGCATTATCAATGTGATACATGGAGTCTTTGAACCTGAACGTGTATGCTAGCTCAGAGGATCAATCAAAAAGGATGAGCACTTAAGAGAGGTTCTAAGTGCCCAACCTACCATCAAGAAGGGGAAGACAAAGGCCACGAACGTCATGTCTTTTTCAGATAAAGACTTGGCAAGGAAATATTGCCCTCACAATGATGCCCTAGTCGTCACTCTCCGAGTCAAGGATTTTGACGTCAAGCAGATTTTGATTGACCAGGGTAGTTCATGTGAAATAATGTACTACGAAACATTTAAACAGTTGAAGTTAAAAGATAAAGACTTGGCACCTGCCGTATCCCCCCTAATCGGATTCAACTCCATGCCAGAATGGCCCGTCGGCAAAATAATCCTCCCAGTCAAAGCGGGAAGCGTGACGAAACAAGTGGAGTTCTGGGTATTGAAAGTCCCCTCCACTTATAACATCATCTTGGGCAGAACATGGCTGCATGCCATGCGATCGGTGATGTCATCCTACCACCAAGTAATGCGGTTCCCCAACGACACGGGTGTAATTGAAGAGGTTTATGGGGATCAAATTATGTCCAAGCAATGCTTTGTCACGGTAAATGGCAGCCGTGCTGCCAGAGGATACGTTCATTCGGTGGAAGAACCTGAGAGCAATGAACTGTTTGCAGATGTCGGCAAAGCAACAGAATGAAGCCCGCGAGGACCCTCTGATTCGACTCCCCTTTTTTGTTTTACGGTTCTTAATCTGAACCAAAGAGTCCAACTCTGGCAAATTGTTTGAGAAAACAGGTTTTTGAAAAGAAATGCCAAACATGGACTGCTTTGCCAGATACAAAGTCGCCACCTAAATATTTTTTAAAATGGGAAATTTAGGAAACCCTGACTCGGTGCCGAAGGCCACGTGTCCGTCATCACCAAAGTTATCTTGGCTCGGGAGCTTGGGTACGATCAGGGAAGGTCAGCTATGAGCACCCCCTTTCGCCCGGTCCGAAAACCGGCCTCTACTAACCATGATATCCGATTTTGAAAACGTTATGTATTCTTATTCCGATTATTAGCCTAGAATTACTATGTTATGCGCACAGCAAACAAGTATAGACCCAATTGCCTGAATTGGAATAAAACATTTTATGTTTGTTTTGAAAAGGTTTTGCTACTCTCAAGTAGGCTAAAATGCAGGTTTTGCCACCCTTAAGTGGGCTTTAGAAAAGACAGTTTTGCTACTATCTAGTGGGCTTAAAACTCTCAGTTTTAATGCATTATCCCAATTTAAGCAATTTGACCTCCATCCACAGGCATTCAAACAGTTATATCACATAAGCAGCTAGCCGCATAGTAAGCATACTGTCATGTCAACATTCACACGCATGCGAGATGCTAAAGCGTAAAAACTCACCTAGTACTCCCAGCCAAAACAGAAACCAGTTAGTAATCATATGCATGATCCTAGTTCATGTTAAGTGTCTAATGCAACACAAGCGATGGTGTAATCTAGACAAAGCTCTATCCTAAGCATGGCATGTAAAATGCTACAAGTAACAAGTATTCAATTTAGAAATTGAAATACAATGCAGTTAGCGTGATGTACCGAGCCCGGTGCATGTAGGACAAATGTGTGGATGCACGCGTTATCATATCATGCTAATTTAAATATGCCCTAATCTACCATCGTAAGCAGGCAAATAAAAAGGAAGAAAGAAATGGGGGTTGGAAGACATACACACACTCACGCACACTTATTACAAATTCGCCCTCGCTCGGGGGGACTAAAAAGATATACAGTCCTACATAATGAATAAATAAAATTTGACAAAATTTCTAATTACTTAGTAGATAAATGCAAAAGAAAGGAGGTCACAACCCCGCCTGGATGCATGAATGATGCATGCTCGATCCGACTTGCCGAAACCCGCACCATACCATCGCCTCTATTTTTTTATCGCCTTTTCCGAATCGCCAAAGTCCCAGAACACCTTTTATGCATGCTGCTGCACACCACCGGCTAAAGGGAATGGCCACCGGCCAAGGGAAATGACCACCGGCCGCTTAGAAGGTTATCGGCCACCCATATAGTGCCGGTCGGCACTCTATACTGCCGGTCGGCAGAAAATTCCTGCAGAAGACAGTTTTGACAGCAACAGCAGACAAGCAGTGCATGGTATGGGATTTTGAGCATATGTAAGCATGGCCAATGCTCCCTATCATGTATGGGACTCAAGGAAGCATGACCCTTGGTTCTTGGGCCATCAATTATGCATCTTGGTGCATGATAGCCTAAGGAACCAAGATTGCATTTCAATGGCAATGCATGCAACATACAAATGAAGATCAAGGCCCTATCATGTCAAGGTCAAGAGCCTTGATGACATGAGAATTGAGACGTGTTTTGTCACTTAAAGTACAAACACCTCTTATCTCTCACATTTGGTTTGACACCCCAAACCAAGTAATGCAATGCATGTTATGCAAACATGGCTCAAAAGTTCAATAAGAAGCTATGATGCAAACATGCCAAATGTGATGTAAACTAGAAATGCAAAGTGCTAGAGCATGCAAAATGCAAATACATGGCAAACATGGACAAATCATGCAATAGAACTAGCATGTAAGAACATATTATGGATCAACCATGCAACAAGTATGAGACAATCACACAATGGTGGACTCAAGCCATGAGGGGCAGACCTCTAACCTCCCCAAAACAGTGGCAAAAAATGCTCAAAAAGGTGGACAATGATTCATGCTAACATGCAAACCAAAAGGGCCCAAGTCTAAGGCACAAAGTGGAGCATTCCACTACCTACTAAGATGACCATTCATGGCATGTATTAGATAAGTAAAACAGAATTTTAGCATGCAAAAATACACCCAAACCCTTTGATATGGCAGCCCCAAAATACCTTAGACATACAAGCATGCACAAGGCCTATTTCAAGGCATAAAAGGGGACACCTTCAAAGCATGAGAAAAGTCACATATGCAAGCATACACACATGATTTATGGACTGAAATAGGATCCTAAATGATGCCAAATCATGAGGATGGACTAAGGTGAGCATGCTAGAGGCCAAAATACTCAAGGCTTGCAAGCCCAAAATGCACAACAACTACATCAAGCATGCCAAACATGGCAAAATCAGTGGCTCACAGCCCTTAAACATGACAAAATGAGGCTAATATCTTCATGGAGTTAAGCTAATACATGCAAGAATCATGGCCTAAACACAAGATGCATTTCTATGCCAAATAGAGGAATGCTAAGCAAGTATGTTAAGCATGCAAGAGGCCAACAAAACACCATTAGACAGAGATAAAAGATGATCCAAAACACCCAAAAAAGTTCTGAAATGGCGCCAAAAACAAGCAATCATGCATGCTCCCTTTTAAGCCAAAGACAAAGGCAAAAGAGGGACAAAAGGGAGAGGGGTGTCCCTCCCCTATACAAGACTTCAAACCACCTTCTTTACCACTAAAAACCCACTGGTTTTCAGTGGTGAGGAGACCAAAATAACAAAGCAAACAAAGCTCAAAAGTAAAGGCACCAAAGAGGCCAAAACAAGGCCTAAGAGGGTGAGTTTGCACTCAAACCACAAAGTGACCTTAATGAAAGTTCAAAAGAAAGAAAATATAAGACTTTTTTCAGTTATACACAAAGCTCAAAACACAAAGCAAGATAGGTAAAAACTTGTTGCAAAAATGGGGAATCTAAAGTAAAGTGCTCACCTTTGAAGAACACTTGAAGAACAGGTGGCACAGCCCTCTTCTATTGATCAAAACCAGTCCAAAAACTCAACAAACAACCCTCCAAGCCTCCCAATCTCGAGCTAAGGTGTAATGGTGTGTGTATTGGTGCAAAAGTAAGGTAAAACCACACTTTTAGGCCCTAAAACACACACACAAGAGGAGAGAGGGGGAAAGGCTAGAGAGAGAAGATATATGGCAGTTAGATAGAGACATAAGCTCTGGTTTTTGATCAAAAATGGCTAACCCCTTTCAATGGGAGAGGAGGGGTGCTTATATAGGCCAAGACAAAGCCAAAAAAACTTAATGGCTAAGCAAAGAGAAAGGTTCAAGGGGGGCAAAAGAGTCTAGGCTTCTTGGAGAAGCTAAGACAGCTGGCCAAGCTTCTCAGCTTGGCTAGAGGTTCAAGCTTCTAGAAGCTTAGAGGGTTCAAAAGTGCAAAGTGGTCACTCCCATGCACGGGGATGAGTGATGGTGTATTCCAGCTGGCACAGCTGGCATGCACCATGCCTCAGGGGTTCAAAGGGTGCATGCCGGCCACCAAAATGGGTCACCGGCACAATAAAGTGCCGGTCGGCTAAATATAGTGCCAGCCGGCCATTGTTTTTAAGAAAACATTGCCAGTGGTACACATGTGCGGCCGGTGATGAAAGGGAAGGGCCGGTGGTGTGTGGGGATGGCTAATAAGCCATTCCCTGCCCTTCCAAGGCAAAACACAAGTGTTTGGTGCAAAACCAGACACAAAACGGTCGAGTTCAGAGATCCTGAGGCAGGGCGCGTAACCGAGACCTCCGGGAACTCCAAACGAACACAAACATGGATAATCACCGAGTGTTCAAACGGTGACGTCCAAGTCTTGAGGAATGTCAAAAATTAGGTGTCTACAGCAGCTAATCAGAAAGCGGTGGAAGACTTGGTAGAGGTAAGATTAGATGAAAAGAACTCGGATAAGTTCTTTTTGCTCGATTCATCGTTGTCCAGCACTGAGAGATTAGAGGTCTTGGAATTTTTGACCTCTAACATCAAAGTGTTCGCCTGGACACCATACGACATACCAGGCATTGATCCCAACTTCATCTGTCACCAACTCAATGTCCACCCATTTGCCAGACCAATCATTCAACGCACACGTAGATCGGCACTCCACCATACCAAGATAGTGGCGGAAGAAGTAGGAAACCTGCTGGAGGTAGGAGCAATTAGAGAGGTACACTACCCAAGATGGATCTCCAACACAGTCGTAGTGCCAAAAAAGAATGGCAAGTGGCGTGTCTGCATTGACTACAAAATAGTCAACAAGGCATGTCCAAAAGATAGCTTTCCTCTACCACGGATAGATCAACTGGTAGACCTAACGGCGGGGCACAACCGACTTAGCTTTCTGGATGTATACAGAGGCTACCACCAGATCGCCATGTATGAACCAGATCAAGAAGTCACATCCTTTACAACTCCAAGAGGATTGTGTTGCTACAAGGTCATGCCCTTTGGCCTAAAGAACGCAGGGGCGACATTCCAACGGATGGTCACCAAGATGTTTGAACCATTGTTAGGCAGAACAATGGAGGCTTACATCGACGACATGGTGGTCAAAAGCAAGGATGAGAACGACCACCTCAAGGACCTAAGTGAGATGTTTGAGATCCTGAAGAAACACAAATTGCACCTCAATGCGTCCAAGTGTGCGTTCGGAGTAGGATCTAGCAAATTCCTGGGTTTCCTAGTAACCAACCGGGGTATCAAAGCAGACCCCTCCCAGATTAAAGCAATCCAGGATTTGGAAAGGCCAAACTCAGTAAAAGAAGTGCAGCACCTCACCGGCATGGCAGCTGCGCTCAATCGATTCATAAGCCGATCGTCAGACAGACTACGATCATTTTTTCATGCTTTAAAGGCCAAATTTGAGTGGGACGAAGAATGCGACTGCACTCTGAAAAGCTTAAAAGAATACATGTCTTCCCCACCACTACTTGTCACCCCAGTACCTAGAGAAGAACTCTTCCTGTACCTGGCAGTCTCTCAATACGTAATTAGCGTAATATTGGTTCGTGCGGAAGGAATCCAACATCTACCCATCTTTTATGTCAGCAAAACATTGCTGGGCGCCGAAACAAGGTACTTGCCACTGGAGAGACTAGCATTAGCCTTGATGATGGCCTTGAGGAAGTTGTCGCACTACTTTCACGCCCACACCATAGTCGTCCTCACAACTTTTCCATTAAAAGCTTTGTTTGAAAGGACGAACTTTTCACACCAGGAAGTTGGGACAATATGACATCAAGTTCCAACCCAGGACCGCAATAAAGGCTCAAGCTTTAGCAGATTTTGTTGCAGAATTCACACCAGGAAGTCATCATATATGCCCGGTCGACCTAACTGAAACAACCGAACTAGGGATGGAAGTTAACGCCGGAATAGCACAACCCCTGGTGCAGGATATTCAGTCAGACCCCAAGGCAGACCAAAGCAAAGCAAGGAAGGAAGAAGCAAACCATACTACACCAAGTCTGGACTCACCAACAAATAAAGACTTGGTACGATCAGATGGCGAGGGGCAGACAGCAAGCATGGACCTTGAAGAAAACATCAGCAACATGGAAGATCCCAAGAAATCATATGATCCCTCCACTTGCTGGAAGTTGTTCGTTGGAGAAATGTGGAAGCTCTTCGTGGATGGAGCATCCAACCGACATGGAGCAGGGCTTGGCGTAGTCCTCATCTCTCCAGACGGCCTAGTGGTGGAGCAAGCAATCAACCTTGGCTTCCCAGCATCAAACAACAAAGCGGAGTATGAAGCGCTTCTTGTAGGACTCAAATCGACATTCTACATGAAGGCCACCGAGCTAATGGTTTACAGCGACTCACAACTGGTGGTAAACCAAATATCTGGCAATTACGAAGCAAAGGATGACAGGATGGCCAAATACCAAGAGTTGGTCAGAACAGAGATCAAGAAATTTGAAGTAGTCAGGATAGAACAAATCGGCAGGGAAGAAAAACAACAGAGCGGACGAGCTAGCAGGCTTCGCCTCAATGGCAGATACTTCCATCCCCCATCCATTGCTGATCGACTACCTACCTAGACCAAGCATTAAAGACCCCGAAGCAGAAAAGGTATGTTGCGCAGAGCTAGGCCCTTCTTGGATGGATCCCATCATCCTGTTCTTAAAAAACGGCATCTTACCAGAAGAAAAGAAAGAGGCCAACAGAATAAGATCGAAGTCGCAGTGATTTTGGCTCTCTCCATCCCTAGCATTGTACAAAAAGTCGTTCTTAGGACCCTACCTAAAGTGTGTTCATCCTAGAAAAGTGGAAGCGTTCTTATTCGAGATACATGAGGGCGTATGCGGAAGCCATCAAGGAGGAAGATCACTAGCATACAGAGCAATTTCGCAAGGATATTAGTGGCCATACATGCAAGTGGATTCAGAAAAGTATGTCAAAAAGTGCAAGAAGTGTCAAAAGTTCGCACACCAAATACACCAACCTGCCAGAGAACTTCTACCTCTAACTAGCCCATGGCCCTTCGCAATGTGGGGATTGGACATAGTAGGGCCATTTCCAACAGCACCAAGGAACAGAAAGTTCTTCCTTGCAGCAACCGACTACTTCACAAAGTGGGTGAAAGCAGAAGCCTTGGCATCAATCAAGGAAAAAGATGTGAAAAAGTTTGTCTGGTAGAATATTATCACTCGATTTGGCATACCAAAGGCACTAATATCGGACAACGGCTTTTCGGTTCGGTAGAATCTTCAGAGGCTTTTGTGAAGAGTACAAGATAGAGTTCTACAATTCTACACCGGCATATCCCCAAGCAAATGGACAGGCAGAAGCATCAAACAAAATAGTTTTGGATGGATTAAAGAAAAGGTTAGAGAAAGCAAAAGGCAAGTGGGCAGAAGAACTCCCTCATGTTTTATGGGCTTACCGCACCACACCTCGGCGATCAACAGGAGAAACACCATTCTCCTTAGCCTATGGTATGGAGGCAGTAATCCCACTGGAAGTTGGCCTCCCCACAATTCGAAGCAAGAATTTTGATCCAGACTTGAATGGCGAAGCCATAACATTAGAGCTCGACCTTGCAGAAGAAAGAAGAGAAAGAGCACTGGTTCACATTGCCTCATATCAACAAGAGCTATCCAGGAAATGCAACAAGATAGTTCATCCAAGGCAATTCAAGATCGGAGATTGGGTACTGCACAAAGTAATGGGAAATACCTTGGTACCAAGAGACGGCAAACTAGGGCCCAATTGGGAAGAACCTTACAAAGTGGTTGGATTAGCAGGCAAAGGGGCATACCACTTAGAAGACGAGGACGGCAAGGCAATTCCCAGGCCATGGAATACTGCCAATCTCAAGTTATTTTATTTTTAGCCTTTTTCTTTTTAAACATGTGTAATTTTTTCCTTTCTCAATAAAACAAATAGTTTTCTTTTCAGAATCGACATTTTCCTCTGTAAAAGTTTGTTTTAGTAAATTATTGAGTTAGGGGCAGAAAGAACATTTTATTCTAGGTTGGCTGAAAAAACCAACTTAGAGGTTGGCTGGATTAAACCAACACCCCTCCTAAGCCCAAGATAAAGATCCAGGCTGCAGGACGTTTGGTCGAAATAACCAAACATTTTATTCTAAGTTGGCTGGAAAAACCAACTTAGAGGTTGGCTGGATTAAACCAACACCCCTCCTAAGCCCAGGATAAGGATCCAAGCTGCAGGACGTTTGGTCAGAATAACCAAACATTTCATTCTAAGTTGGCTGGAAAAACCAACTTAGAGGTTGGCTGGATTAAACCACCACCCCTCCTAAGCCCAGGATAAGGATCCAGGCTGCAAGACGTTTGGTCGGAATAACCAAATATTTTATTCTAAGTTGGCTGGAAAAACCAACTTGAAGGTTGGCTGGATTAAACCAACTTGTATTACTCTTCAGCCAAAATAAGGGTATGGGCTGAAGAGTGGTTGGCTGGATCAAACCAACTTTTGTTACTCTTCAGCTGAAGTAAGGATATGGCTGAAGAGTGGTTGGCTGGATTAAACCAACTCTTATTACTCTTCAGCCGAAGTAAGGGTATGGTCTGAAGAGTGGTTGGTTGGATCAAACCAACTTTTGTTACTCTTCAGCCGAAGTAAGGGTATGGCTGAAGAGTGGTTGGCTGGATTAAACCAACTCTTATTACTCTTCAGCCGAAGTAAGGGTATGGGCTGAAGAGTGGTTGGCTGGATTAAACCAACTTTTTGTTACTCTTCAGCCGGAGTAAGGGTGGGCTGAAGAGTAGTTGGCTGGATTAAAACAACTCTTTGTACTCCTTAGCCGAAGTAATTATATCGGCTAAAGAGTGGTTGGCTAAGTAAGCTTAGTCAGATTGATAAGCTAAAACCGGAATACGGTATCTCGGCCGAAAAATATTTCAAATTACAGTTAGAAAGCAAGCACTAACAGGAATACAAACCGAGATCACAGTTGGAGCAAAAGAATTCATTGAAAACCGCAGTACAAGTACAAGTATACAGATCAAAACCGAGATGAGTGTTAGAGCAGAAAAGACGATTTTCATTAATCAAGTTCAGAACAAGTACAAAGGAGGGGCCACAGCCCGGTTACACAAGAAAAAAGCAAAAAGAAAATTACAAAATCAGCTGAAAAGATCATCTAGATCGGCGTCAATATCAACACGAACATCGGTTCCAGAGGTTAGGGTAGTCTCGGTTTGGAGTTCGGTCTCTATTGGAAGCACGGTTTCGGTCGTCAAGTCTTCAATCGTTGGCTCCAACCGAGCTGATTGATCATTAGCTTGCTCATGGACAACCGGAGTATCAGTCGGCTCATTTTCTTCTTCTTCATCAGACGTTTCAAGAAATTGCTTCTGAAGGTCGGCAGCGTACTCCGCCAGTGAGGCCGGAATGAAATACTGAGGAGCATTGTAAACCTGTCGTGCCCACAACCGAAGCCGCTTTACAAAGACCTCCACCCACACTTGAAGAACAAGTCGCAATTCTCACACTGCTGGATGTATGCAGCTTCGCCTTCTTTAAAGCCTTTCAGCTCGGCGTCATCTGCCTTCTTCTTAAGCTCTGCTATTTCGGCGTCCTTAGCGCCCTCAAGTTTTACCAGCTCCCGCAAATATTTATCTTTCATTACGGTCAGAGCTCTCTGTTTATCGTCGCTAGCCGAGGTAACTAGTCCGGTTAAACGAGTTACCTCGACCTCCATTTCACCGCCTTTATTGGGATTGTTTTAGTTCACTTGGCCGGCCTCTGCCATGCTTTAGCTTGTTTCCTGAGCTCCAACACCTTTTGATGGGCAATTTGGCTCTTTTGAAGAGACTGAAACGAATGGAAAGAAATCAATGACAAAACCGAACTGAAAGTTTATAAAATTTGAGAGACAAGAGGGGCATCTTACCAGGATCATGGATTTGGTGGCCGATCGGATGGCCCTTAGTTCGGTCAAAGTCTTGGTGGTGTTCCATGTTCATCGAAGGCAAACACTCTTGGCAAGGTTGAATGCCATCAAGTGATCCTTCTCAAGAACCACCGAATCGGTATCTGGATATCTCGCTTCAAAAACCGCTTTTGCCCACTTGGAGGAGCGCTCAATCAAGGCTCTTGTGTACTTGGTGGGTGGCTCGGTGGAAGGGTGGTTTCGTCTTCATCTGCAAGACGCTGCTCGATTGGGGTAGTCCGGGCGCGCTTGGATAGGCGTGATGAAGAAGGCTGTTGTGAAGGAAGGGCCACGACGATCTCTTGCGTTTGGCTTGGTGGCGGTACTTCAGGTCTGTTGGTTTCAGTCAAAAGGGCCCTGACTCTGTTTCTCTTGGCCATCTCTTGTTCGGCTGTAAGAGGGATTAGGTTAATTTGGGGCAAAGTTGGGTCCAGTTCGGGGGCATCTTCTAATAAAAAATCGGTCACTCTAGATTTTCGGCGACCGCTATATCTGTATGTCGGCTCAAAATTTAGCAGCTTAACCCAACTCCGCTCTGGATACCGTAATGCGGCGCGGAAAGTGTTTAGATTGGGGTAGCTGTAGAGTGATTGGAGATGAGCTGAATCTGCATAAATAAAAGTAACATTTAATTCGGTTCAGAATGGAAGCCAAAATAAAGGAAAAGCATGAAAGGAAACCGAAGTAGTTATACCGGGGATTCCTTTATTCCAATTTATGCTTCGGCCAGGGATCTGGGCTTGGTGATCTTCAAAATTCCCAGATATCCAAAAGAAGTCGTCATCATTTAAATCTTTATCCGGTGTGTCCTTTATTATTTTCTCTCGGCAGTGGCGTATTCTTAAGTAATAGACCCAGCCGTCTTCTTTTGATCCTATAGAGTATTGGTGGAATATTTCAGCTAGACCGAGGTTAAGACCGGCTCGGCGGTTTAGTTCGGCTATTCCCATTATTATACGGTAAGAATTGGTGGAAAGCTGGGTTGAGCATATTCTGGTTTGTCTAAGGAATTCACAGAGCAAGGGTTGAACGAGGAATCTTAGTCTGGTTTCTATTATTGATAGGAGGGTGAAAGGTACATAGCCTTCTTTTCCCCATGGTATGATATCTTTCTTGGCTAGGGTAAGGTGGACATCGTCAGGGATATTGTAATCCCTGCGGAATTCGGCTAGACCACCAAGGTGTCTCTACTAAGAATCTATACTTCCCCATTTATTTTATAAATTATAAATAAATTAGTTCAGTCAAAAAATTGTGCTCAGTAGCTCGGTTGAGCGCGCAGAGGAGTGCCTGGGCAACCTAAGTCTGCAAAGTGGAAAACAAAGGTGTTAAGCACAAATCGTTGACCGTGCTACAAAACAAAAGCAAGATAAAGGAAGTCCTACTTCGGCTATTTGGGATGCTACAGGTTCTATTTCGGTTTCAACAAGATGCTTGGTAGCACGGTTTGCGTAAGAGGTTGGTTATCTCGGTTTGTACTGCGAATTTGTTACCTCGGTCGAGCTTCTAGGGCGTATTTCTTAGTTCACTAAAACTAAGAGAGTTGGTTTAGCCTCAAGACATAGCCGGTTTAAATTGAGGTTTCCCAAGACATTAATTGCGCACTTAGTTCGCTTTTTTTATCTCGCTAAAGTGAATCAAAAGATTGTTTGATTAATTGAAGCTACCAAGTGTTAGTTCGACTAAAAAACTGACTAGACTTATACCTAGCACAAACAGTATCCTAGTTCGGTTGGACGTGTTTATGGATCGAACAGTGTTCTACAGGCTACTTCATGAAGTTCATGGGGTTTTTATGAAGTTTTTTCCCAGAAAAAGCAAAAACAGTGTTTTGTAAAAGTCCTAGATTGCTATGGATTGTATAAAGCAAAAACGGAAATAACAAAAGCAAGAAAGATGGATTTGCTTACCAGAATTGAAGCAGAAGAACTGGAGATGGAAGCAGCGATAGTGAAAAGGCAAGAACTCAGCAAAATCAGGAATGAGGAAACCTAGGAACGAGAGAGAGAGAAGAGGAAAAGATGTAGTGGTGGATTCAAAAATGAGAAGTTTGTTTTGTGTAAAGGACGAAAAAGGCAGGACTGTTCAAATCTCGCGAAATACGAAGACGGCGTGACAACTGTGAAGGACCAATTAGAGCCTGCCATGTGTCACTAGAATAGGAAGCGATTCAATTTCTATCACTGAAGAGACGTTTTGACCGGATAAAGATAGCTCGGCTAGAAAGGCTTTAGAATTTTAGCTCGGCTGGAAAGGCTAAAGGGTTTTTTAGCTCGGCTGGAAAGGTTAAAACTTTGGCCCGGTTTATAGACAGGTAATCCCTATCATGCTACGCAGATGGAATTAAGGGGCAATTGAGAGGGTAATTTATATGCAAATTAGGCTGAGATGGGCCATTATGGGCCTCAATGCGAAGGGCTGAGTAAAAAGGCCATGAGTTACTCCGGTCTTGAAGGGGCTTAAAATTAGTCCAGTCCGAGGGAAGCTTGGAAGTTAGTCCGGTTCCAGAAGGCATTAGTTCTAGCCTTCGAAGAGTGCAACGGATAGTTCGGTCACGCATTTAGTTCGGTCATGGTGTATGGAACCAAGGTGTCTTGAGTCCTCTTCAGACTTGGTGTTGGGTTAGTCTTAGACTCCTATGGATAGCTCGGTCTTGGCATGTGAGGCCGAGGTAGGAGAAAAGCAAGGGAGAGCCGAACTAACAGTTAGATCGGTCACTTTGGTTAGCCTAGCATGGCAATGTTATTTCGGTCGTATGGTAGTCCGGCCATAGTAAAACCATCTCACTTGGTTTAAGTAGTGAGGGGGGTGTTGAAGGATAAGCATGATCTTTCAGGAGTATGAATCCTAGGAGGACTCTAGATGGAGAAGAAAGAGTCCTACTTGGATGATGCCACACGAAACCTATAAAAGCTCACAAACATCACCTATGGGAAGGTAACGCAACTTTGATTTCCGAATACACAGAGCTTTTGACTATTTGTCTAGTTTGCTGACTTAGGCATCGGAGAGGTTCCCGGCACACACCCGCCGGCTAGCTCACGTTTGTGTTTTCAGGTGATAAAACGACGACGTACGGAAGAGTGCAGACTTGATCAACAGGATTATACGAGAAGGTTTATTTCTTTCCCATACAAAACCTAAGAACACTCTTACCATTTAGACAACATACATATTATAATATTAATTTCTTTATTATTTATTTGGAAAAATTATAAATACACCCCCTGAGGTTTGCTATAAGGCCTTCGGATTTGTATCTAAAAATAATTTGGGCCGATATAATTTCTAGAGCCTCAGCCCAAAAAGAAACCCAACTACTAAATGAACTCAGAGCCTACTAAATAAATTAAACAACAATTTAGGCCAAGAAAATTTCTAGGGCCTCAGTACAAAACAGATGCCTAAATACAAATAATGAATTTGCCACTTGTTTGGTTTTGATCTAAAAATTTATTTTCAGAATTTTTTTATTTTAAAATTTGAAAGTTAATTTGGTTTAAAAAAAACTAAAAAAATGATATTTAAGAATTTATTTTTGTCAAACCATTTTTTTTTAAATGTCAAAAAAATTGTTTGAAAGTTTATTTTTGGTCTTGATTTTGTTATCTGAATCTAAGCTCAAAAAAATTTACTATGAGACCAAAATTAGACAATTAAAAAAAGTAAGGGTTTGAAGCAATTTTGTGGGCAATTATTTTTGGTCATGATTTCATAATTTGTTAAATTTCAAAAAAAATGTTTGAAATTTTATTTTTGGTCTTGATTTTGTTATCTGAATCTAAGCTTAAAAAAATTTACTAGATACCAAAATTAGACAATTAAAAAAAATGAGGGTTTGAAGCAATCTTGTGGGCAATTATTTTTACTCACATAATTTGAATTTGTTTTGTTAGTCTAAATTTGATAGTGCAATAAATCTATAAAACTAGATTGAGTAAAAGATATATTGTTGCTGTGTTGTTCATTACTTATAACTTGTTTTGCAGATAATAATTTCCTTTGTTGTAATAGGTGTTTTCTCTTGATTGGTTGCTCTCTTTTTTCCTCCTTTTACGCACCATCAGCCAAAAAAATGGTACATATTAGAAATAACTGGGTATTTTGACTTTTGTTGTATTATGTATTATTGTTTATTGTGTTCTCTATCATTTAGATATATGGTATTTATATTTTTGTAGGGAAAATTCTATGTAGTTTTTAATGGTCAAGTACCTGGGGTTTATGACAAATGGGATCTTGCAAATGTTCAAGTATTTAGATTTTCAAATGCAAAATATAATTCTTTCAACAAAAATGATTTGTAGCACTAATTTCCTTAGCACTAATGCCCCTAATTTCCTTTTTAGGTAATTGTTTTTTTTTTTTTTTTTTTTTTTACCTTAACTGTTTTTTTTGGTTTTCCTTTTTGGGAAATTTCGGGGCATTCGCGCCCCTGTTTTTCGAGCCAAGGATCACTTTTGTTCTTTCAAGACTAGAGAGGAGGCAGAGAGAGCGTTTTTTGAATTTTTGAATGAAAATAGTGGTTCGTTCAACATTCCGAGTTGTTCTAACTCAAGTTCTCCTCTTGGTGCTTCTAGTGTCAAACAAACACTAGAGAATGAATTAAAAATGGCACTTGAGGAGAGGGATCAAGCACTTGAGGAGAGGGATAAAGCATTAGGAGAGTTAGCAAAACTCAGATTTCAATTGATTTTTTTAGCTTTAGGAAAGTGATTAGTTAGATCTTTTTAATATTTCGTATTTTGTTTTATTGACCATTTTATGTAGCTTCTTATTTTCTAAATTAAAAAAAGAAAAAAAAGGAAAAAGTAGTTTATGAATGTAAGATTATATATATTTTAGAGTTAAAATGTTAATTTTTAAATATTCAGATTTATATACGAGTTAATAGAATCTATATCTATACTATATATATAACCAAATGTAGTGATTTCTTAAAAAAATTCAAATTCTCAATCTTAACATTTGGTTGAACTCTTTTTTAGGTGGCACGTCTATTTTTCTCTGATTCGATTTTCTTTTCTTTTTTTCCTTTTATATATTTTACTTTATTTTTTAACTACTTAGGGCTTGTATATATATAATATCATATGGATAGGATATTTTTAAAATATTTGTGGATAAAAGATTCATAAAATTCATATCAATACCAAAAGTTTGTTGAGTGGATTTTTAAAAATTTCATGATTTTCATGTTGATAATACATTTTTGTTTGACACTACATGCTAAAAATGTCCATAGTCATAATAATATTATCTTTTTTTGTATTTATTTTTATTAATCTGTTTTATTATTCTTATTATTATTTTTAAAATTAAACATCTGCTTGGTTTTCATTTCAAAATTCATTTTTTTAAAAAAAATTTACTTTTTGTCTTTCGTATTATTTTGTTTTCATTGAATTTTTTTAATATTTTAAACATTTTTTTTTATTTTTAGATACACTTAAAATAAATATACTTAAAAAATATAATATTTGTAAAAAAAATTATTAATTATTAATTACCAAACAAACAAGAAATCACTACGAATTGTTTGGAACAAATTTATTTATTTCGAAATTTACATACTAAATTTTTGATTAATTTTTAGTAGTTATTAAAAATTTTAAATCAATTTTATTGGGTAATACTTTTTCAACAATAAGCATATTACCATCTAATGATTTATATTAGATATACGAAATTTAAATGGAAAGTATATTAACTTATTTTAAAATTTAGAAGTGTGGCATCTAATCATTAAAAAAATAATTGTGCTTAGTTAGAGTTTTTCAAAAATACTTTTAGAAAATTCTACTTTCTTATTTTTCAGATTTTTTTTACTGAATTTTTTAATATTTTAAGAAATTCTTTTAATTTTAGACATACCTAACATAAATATACCTAAAAAGTAAAAAAATTGTGAAAAAAATATTTTAAAAATTCACTAAATACCAAAAAATTTAGTTTTCAAAAAACTTAATTCAATAAACTCAAACCAAACACACTAATTAATTTTTTTCAAAATTTCAGACTTTTAAAAGGAAAGAATACTAATTCAATTTTAAAGTTTTAAAATTGTGAATCACCAATTATGTGAAATAATATATTTTATAAATCTTCTCTTTTGTGCGCATTGGAGTCGAGTCAATTTTGAATATTTAGTCTTCTGAATTTTTATTTTTATTATACATTTAACAATTATGTTAATTTTTAAAATTTATTACATGTTTATTTAATTTAAATATATTTTTATAGAATAAATTATCAATCTCTTTGATCGTAGGTGTGACAGTGATAAAAACAGCTAAATTGGCAAGTCTGCATTATCAAGACCTTGTCTTTTGTCCCGCTCTTTCTTTCTGTTTACTTATTTTTCAAAATATTTTGACATATTCTTTGCCCCAAAAAAAAAATGAAAAAAATGGCAACTTTAAAATAAAAAATTAGAGAATATATCTGTATATTTTGTTAAGCATTCAAACAAGTTTGAAACGTTTTATTAAGTTAATTTGAGTAGATAGATAATTTCCTAATTGAAAAAAAAAAAAAAAAAAAAAACATTAAGAGAATGCATAAAAATTGAAATTTTTCTTATCATTATAGGTCAAAATTACATAATGAAAAAATTAAAAATAATTGTGATCATTATTCAAAGAACTTAAGTTATTTAAAATATAATGAAGTAAATCCTCTAATAGAAGTTAATATGTAATATAATTTATTTATTGAAGAATTATGTTATGTTTTTAGTTACGTATTTTTTTAATTCTTTTTTAACTATTAAACAATTATTTTTACTATATCCAGGGGTACCAATGAAGAATTAGCAGAGCATTCAACAAAAGCAAGACTTATTTTCATTATCATTGTCATCAACTATACAGAGAAGAAATCACCAAGTATTGTACGGAACGAATTCGCCTGAAAAGGAAACTCAAATGATGAATATCGCTATAACAAGTAAAGACACCACAATAATTCCAGTTGGTGAAGGATTTAGTAAGAAAAAAGGTATTAACTAAATTGGTAGCACCATAAGATAGTTTGAAACATTGATTCATGATTATGAGTTTATTCTTCCTAGTGATCAAGAGGTTCCGATTACTCATGCCAATCCACTTGTCATTTTATCTTGTTCAAGTTTGTCATTATAAATATAAGATCTTATTCAAGTTTGTCATTATGAACATAAGATCTTGTTTAATTTCATATTATGAATATAAGATTTGAACAAGATGACAAGTAAATTGACATGAGAATCAAGAACCTCTTGTTCACTAGGAAGAATCGCCCTAGAAATTCATCGTCAATCATGAATCAATATATCAATAGAAGTTAACGATCACTAACCATGAATCAATGTATCAATAGAAATCAATGATTAAAAGGGTGTCAAGAATTCTTAAATCCCAAGGATAGATGGTCGTTTATTGGGTTTTTACGATAAGGTAGACGCTTAATTTATTTTTATTTTTTTAAAAAAGTAGTTCATGAATCTAAGATTATATATATTTTCGGTTAAAGATGTCAATTTTTAAATATTCAAATTTATATACGAAAGTTAATAGAATCTATATCTATACTATGGACATAATAATATTTTGTTTTTATTCTTATTTTCATTAATCTCTTTCATTATTCCTATTATTATTTTTAAAATTACACATTTGTTTGATTTTGATTTATAAAATTCACTTTTCAAAAAAATTTATTTTTTTGTTTTTCGTATTTTTTTATTTTCATCGATTTTTTTAATATTTTAAGTATTTTTTTTAATTTTTAAATACACTTAACATAATTATACTTAAAGAGTATAATATTTGTAATTTTTTAAAAAAATATAAAATAAAAATTAAAAAATTTGCTTAAATCAACCACACAAATAAGAAATCACTAAACGAATTTATTTATTTTTAAACTCATATATTAAATTTCTTGATTAATTTTTAGTTGTTATTTAAAATTTTAAAAAATTCTATTAAATAATACTTTTTCAACAATAAAATTACTTAATTATTTAACAATTTATGAAATTTAAATGGACAGATATTAACCTATTTTAAAATTCAAAAGTGTGTCATCTAGCCATTAAAAAATAATAATTTTTTCTTAATTTCGGACTTTTAAAAAGAAAGAATACTAAGCTCAACAACATTATGTTCATCTTCTACATCAATTTAAAAATAAAATCACAAAATAGTAAATAAATCATTTAAAATAAATGATCACATGACAGCTAGGACAAATTCAGTTCATCTTCTAAGCTCAACAACATTATTGTAACGCCCTCAAAATAATACATATAAACCAATCATCTAAGACATCCTTACACATAAAAGAATAAAACATATTTCCTTTCATCTGAGTATTTAGTCCAAAAGTATTACATGTTGACAATAAAAGTAAATGCCCTACGGGCTTACAACTTTCCAAGCCAACACTTGGTTACAAATATTGTAACGCCCTGAAAAAAAAATACATAAAACCCATCACTTAAGACATGCTTTGATATAAAAGAAATCAACCATTTCTATTCATCAGAGTAGTTCTTATAGCCATATTACATGTTAACAACAAAAGCAAATGCCCTATGGGCTTACAGCTTTCCAAGTCAACACTTGGTTACACAAAAGAAGAGTACTAACTCTATACAAAATAAGCCCTTGGCTTGATGTACATGTAATACAAACAAAATAAACGAAAAAGAGTCTTCAACTCTCATCATCATCCAAGCTATATCCTTGGTGGTGGCATGCTACCTGTACCTGAAAAATAATGTCCCATATAGGGTGAGCCAACGCCCAGTAGAGATATGCTAAACAATCAGATGAGCAATAACTAAGACATTAGCAATTGATATTTGTTCGGTTCCCATAAATCGCTCATAACTCATTCCCATTACATAACCACTATGTTCATGTTTCATTCCATTTTCCATTTCTTATCGATTTCAAAATTTACATCAACGCCAGATCTGCCAACCACTTATATGAGACAGTGACTCATATTAAGCATTTCCCTTTTTCAATAGATAAACATACTAGTTGTATCAGCATCTCAACAGATAAGCATATTAGCTATATCAACACTTCCAAGGATAAGCATATGAGTTGTATCAACATGTCAACTAACAAGCATATGAGTTGTATCAGTGGAGTCCATCCCCTATCTCCTCCCAAACAACATCTAGTTTAGAGGTCCATCCCCTATCTTCCCCTAAACCGTGGAGTACATCCCCCATCTCCTCCCATATGCACAATGTACATATACAAAGGTCATATACCAAATCAACAATACATAACGTTAATGTATTCTATCAACCGTCATACTCAATGACATATCCAATTGATTAGTTTTAGTTTGCCTAATCATAATGCATCGCTTCACAACAATCAAAACTACTCACCACCCAGAGCCCAAGCAATTATTTCTAAACAGATAATAAAAACTCCAACCGATAAATTATCAATGCCAAAAGTGAGCGATTAATAAAATCAACTCCACTGCTTAATAATATAACTAATCAATTTCATTAATTCCAATTCAATTCCATAAATCTATAACTTCCCAAATTAATTATACCAATTAATTTATATACAAATTAGGGCTTTCTTCCCCAACTCTCAATATAAACCCATAGGTTCATATATCAACAACCAACAACAATATCATTATTTTGAAATCCAAAATACAAGTTTAAGAATCAAACAACACACCTCTATTATAACCTTTGAAACCCTAAGTCCCAAAATCAACAAACTTAAACACTTTATCAAAACAACCAAAAGTCTATGTCAAAGACCATAAGAGTGAGTAGGAATCCCTACCTCAAATTCGAGCTACAAAAGGAGAGAAGAGACCAAAACCAAAATGCTCCAAACTCCAAACTTTTTCGATCAAGACGAAGCCTCGACGATCAACCCAACTTTACAAAGGTCAAGAGGAGGAAAGCACTCTAACTAGATCAAACCCTAGAGAAGGGAGTTCTAGAGAGGTCTCAAATGGTGTTTTTGAAAAGTAAGAGAGAGAATGAGGTTGTAAAAGTGATCTAAAAATGCCCGAATCGTAATCGAGATATTTACATGTCCGCCGAGTGAAAAAACACAACGCCGAAAGGCCAAGAACAAAAATCTGGGTCCGCTGAGCGAAGAAGACCCGCCAAGCGCCAAGACACATGAATAAAGTACATCCGCCGAAGCTGAAACCAACCGCCGAAGCAGATTTCTCCTCCCGTAACTTACACCAACAATGTACTACCCGCCGAAGCGCCAATCAACGCCTCAAAATAATAACATTAAACCCATCCATATAAAGACATGCATTGATACATAAAAGGTCCACATTCATCTATTCATCGAGTATTCAATTACAAAAGTATTACATGTTTACAACAAAGCAAATGTTCTACGGCTTATAACTTTCCAAGTTAACACTTGGTTACAAAAGAGAGTCCTAACTCAATTACACATTAAGTCCTTGGCTTGAATCTATATGTAATACAATCAAGGAACATAAGACAATAAAAGTATGTCCGCCTCTAGCCCCCCAAGCTATGTCCTTAGAGATGGCATGCTATCAGACTGAAAATGATGTTCTATATAGGGTGAGCCACGTACCAAGAGAAATATACTAAACCAACTATGAGCAATGCCTAAAAGATTAGCAATCGATAGATGGTCAACACTTACACTTCCATTTACATCTTATTACAATTCCATGACAAATAAGTCTATGTTACAATTCACTTTCTATTTCTTATTCAACTTTGAGTTTGAAAACAAGGCTCAAGATTGCCAAAACATTTGATGAGATTATAGTTCATCACTAGAACACTTTCGAAATTCAAGGTGATACACATTTTGGTGTTGTATCAATAACACATAGACCACTTCCATACCTCACAAACAATGATGCTATACATTTTAGTGCTATATCAAATCAAACAAACATTTCAATAGATACATATGAGCCATATCACACTACAAATGTAAGCATATGAGCTATATCAACACTTCAAGATAAGCATATGAGCTATATCAACACTTCAATGGGAGAGCATATGAGCCGCATCCCCGGGTCCATCCCCATCTTCCCTTAACCATTAACGTTTAGAGGTACATCCCCCATCTTCCCCTAAACCGTGGAGTACATCACCCATCTCCTCCCATACACAAGCAATGCATAAAAACAGAGGATCATATACACAATCAATCAATACATTAAGTTAATGTAATCTATCAACCGTCTACACAAAGTGCATATAAACACATTGATCATTTACACAATCAATCAATGCATAAAGTTAATGTATTCTATCAACCGTAATACTCTATGACACATCCAATTGATTAGTTTGGTTTTGCCTAATCATCATGCATTGTCTACAATAATCAATACTACCCTCTACCGGTAGTCCAAAGCAATTATTTCTAAATAGGAAATAAATGCACAAATAGATAATATATCAACATTTCAATTAGGTGAGCAATAAATGATTTAACTACACCCTTTAGTCCCATACATTCCCAATTTCAACATTTCCAATTCAATTCTCATTTCCTTTGATTAATTATATACATTAATTAATTAAAACAATTAGGGCAAATTCCCTTAATTAACAAAACAACTCTAAGGTTCCATATTCATCCACAATCCATCATCCATCTCATCATTTTTTTTTTTTATACCAAACTCGCATATAGGTTTATTTCAAACAAAACCCCAACCTTTGTAACATTACACAAAAGGCCCAAACTTTCTCAAATTTACCCAACAACGCCCAACATATCAAAATGCTAAAATTTAAAGACAAAATCCATAAGGAGGGGTAGGATATCCATACCTCAAATGGTGACACCCAACCAAGAAGATGAAGAAAACGAAAATGCTCCAAATCACAAATTTTTCGGATCAAGAGATAGCCCTCGACGATCAACAACTTTTTTTGTAAAGGCCAAAGGTGAGCAAATCACTCCTACTAGATCAATACTTAGAGAGAAGGTAGAGCTCTAGAGTGAGAAGCTCAACAATGGGGTTTTTGGAAAAGTAAGAGAGAGAAGAGAAGTGAAAAAGTGATTTGAAAAAGTCAAAACACGTTTAACTCAGCTTTCCGCCGAGCAAGACTCACAGACTCGCTGAGCGGTTAATCCCACTGCCGAAAGTGATGCACACTCTTGAACTTATGTAAACATGTCCTCCGCCGAAGGCCCAACTTCCCGCTCGAGCGTCAAACACAAACTCCCGCTCGAGTGGCCAATCCCCCGCTCGAGCGTCCAACACTGCAAACGAAAAGCTGGATGGGTGATTTCCCCGCTCGAGCGCCAAAACCGCTGCTCGAGCGGAGAGGCCAAATTCTAGGCAACTTTTCTAGGTTTCTCGACACAACCAACCTATTCCCAACTTGCCCAAAAACAAAACAAAACACAAAAGTACAAAGTAGAGAATAGAGATAAGAGTATGACAACAACACATCCACTAACCGAGTCCGGATACAACAAATAAAGAAAAGGTAGTCCTAATCGCTATACCAACAAGCCCACTCGAAGAACCCGCCGAGCGCAGGAAATCCGCCGAAGCGAGAAATCACATCTGGTTTTGCGTAAAACAAAATACCGTGAGGTGTAAATCTCGCTGAGCGCAGAAGTCTCGGCCGAGCGACAGCCAAAAATCAAACCCCGCCGAAGCGCAGAACAACCCGCCGAAGCGTAACACCAAAAACTCGAAAGCAACTAGATTTGAGACTCAGCTCAACCAACTCAGTAATACATTGCCTAAAACATCCCAAAACTCACACAAATGCAATTAAAGGACGACAACAAGATAGACACAACTACTAACTCCACTAAAGTCCGAGTACAATCGAATAAAGAAGGAATATCGATCGCTATAAATATAGATAGTTTTAACTCTAAACGCATTAATCCCTTGGCTTGACTTTACATGTAACACCAAAATAACAAAACAACCAAAGAGTCCTCAACTCCCCAAAACCTTCAAGCTAAGACCTTGAGGCAATGATATCACAGATCTAAAAATGATATCCCATATAGGGTGAGCCAAAGCCTAGTAGAGATACGCTAAACCAAATATGAGCAATAACTCAAAACATCAACATTTGATAAATGTCTAACTCATATAAACAAACGACATCTCTTTCATAACCAATCCATATTCACAAATATATTTCAATTCCTTTCCATTTCATTTTCCAAACCAATTCATAGATATGGTTCTCTATTCATTTAGACAATTATAATCGTACTACAACTCATATTAACAATACTGATCATAATCAATTTAAAATGAGACTATAACTCATATCGCTAACACTTCCATACCTCAATTCAAAATGAGACTACAACTCATATCATTAACACTTCAATACTTCAATTCATCTACGCTATCCAAACGTAATCAAGATTTCGATTTTTACCCGACACTACCAACTTAGTTATCAATGGTGTCCATCCCTATCTCCTCCTGCATAAGATACATATGCAATGTATTTAAACAAGTCGCCATTTACAATGACCAATTCACTAACATATTCAATGTTATAATTCAACTGTCATATTCAATGACATACTCAATTGATTAGTTTTAATTCACCTAATCATCATGCAATGTCTACAACAATCAAGACTATCTTCCACCGATAGCCCAAAGCAGTTATTTCTAAACAGATAATAAATTATCAAACAGATAAATTATCTATAATTTCAAAGGTGAGTGATTAATCAATCCAACTCCACCATTCAATCTCATGATTTTCCAATTTCATGATTTTCAACTCAATTTCATATTTCCATATTTCTCAAATTAATTATGCAAATTAATCAATCACATTAATTTAGGGCTTCCTCTCTTTTCTCAAATATTGCTCCTAAGGCCAAATTTCGCCAAAACATATACATAACTTCATTTTAGGGACCACTCATACACTTGGAACCCCAAAAATAGAAAACCCTTCTTTTATAATTTCAAGTTTCAAAACCCTAACTTCCCAAAATTTTCATAACTCACCATTTATACAAAATACTCCACATTTATGTCAAAACTCATAGAAAGGAGTAGGTTATCCCTACCTCAAATGAAGAGACCCAAAGGAGATGATGAAGAAACTCGAAAGTGCTCCAAACCCACAACTTTTCGGATCAAAATGGAGGTCTTGAGAAGCTCCAACACTTTAATGAAGACACAAGGGTTGGGTCTCCCTAAACCAAGATCAAAATATAGAGAGAGAGGGTATTCTAGAGAGAAAAGCTCTCAAATGAGGGTTTTGGAAAGTTAGAGAGAGAGAGAGAGAGCCAAAAAAGTGATTCAAAATGGCTTCACCACACGATCGAATACATTATACCGCTTCGCCGCTTCGAAGCCACTGCATACTCGCCGAGTGTGTGGAATGCACACTTCAAGTTCTGAAACGGGTCCTCGCCGAAGGAAAGTTGACGCCGAAAGTCTGATGCACAAACCCAGTATTTCAAACCTGCGAAAATACTAAAGGCTGAAGAATCCCGCTCGAGCAGAGGAACAAATGCAAAGGGCCCGCCGAGCGGAGGCCAAAATCAGCACTAACTATATGTTTCTAAATACAACCAACCTGCTTTTAAACCTACCCAACATAACCCAAAACTCAAATACGAGTTAAAGAACAAAGAACGAATAAGACAACAACACACATCCACTAACTGAGTCCTAATACAATAAATAATAAAGGAAAAACGGAGATCGCTATAATTATGTTCTTGTGTGTAGAGAAGACATATCTTCTGAGCCAGGAAGAAATTTCTATATTTTGTGTTCAATTAAATTAAGAGAGAGAAACCATATCTCAACAATTAACAACAATACACTTGCTTTTGTTCCGAAGCATTAAAAAATAATACAACTAATTACTTCTCTTGTAATAAGTATTATTTGCAAGAAAACAAGATGGTGCATGGAGAAATACCAAAATGGGAAGAAGTGTTGATAACGCAAGATATGATAGCAAGAACTTAGGGATGAAACAAGTTTTAAGAAAAATTATAGCACAATTTTCACATCCAACCACATCAAAAGGCAAACATCTATCTAACAATTATCATACCTAAAGGGTTGCTAGAATTTACCACCCATTTGAGCACGCATAAGTTTCACTATGCCCATAAAAACATAAATGTTTTGTTTGTTCATGGAACCCATTTACCATATATGAACTCATCCACCATTCACTCACACATAATTGACAAATTTGCATGAAAAATAAAAATAAATATGATTTAACAAGAAATTATTTGACAATAGTGATAAAGGTATTATTGAATTAAACTCAAACCGAAAGTGGAATCATCAAAACCTCCTCGGGTTATAAGCCAACCAAATGGTAACTCGGCAAGAAGTCGCAAATAGTCTAAATACAAGGTCACCCTTGACAGAGTCATCAATAATGGCTGACTACCTTACCGTAAAAAAGTTAACTTCCCATCAATTAAAATCAAACAAATAACAATCAATTGAACTAAGAATTATAACAAAGTAATGAACAAGACAAGGCATTTAACAAATAAAACATCAAAATCACACATGAGCATTTGAGTCTCACCCAAAAGAGCCACAGAGAAAAACACTTCCTCCCATAAGGCCACACAAACTACGCCAAGATTAGTGTCTTGCGCTAGCTTTCACCGCTTCCTTTGCATAATCCATGCCCTAATAGAACATTCACTCCCAAAATAATTGGTAACCCTCCAAGCAACAAAACAAATTTCCTATTAACCCTAAAAGGATAAATAAAAATCAAATAATTATTTTACAACCCAAGACACCATTGAAGCACATTCAATTTCCATAAATAAAAAATTAAAATAAACCCAGTACTTCAAAGTCGAATCTTCAAATTCTACCACCAAAAACCTTAACTTTCCAATGAACAATGCCTCGCGGAGTAGACGATTAAAGGCGCTATTTTAATGAAGCCAATACATGTACGATTCAGAAAAAATAATAATTTTTAAAAAAATTGGCTGTGTTTGAACAGTTCGGCCTCGAGGGCAGCCAAAGAGGCCCGCGCTTTGGGCCCCAGATTTGGCTAAAATAGGGCCCTAAATATGATTTTATGTTTTAGATATAAAAAAAATCCAAATACTATAAGCCCAATTGTATATGGGGCCTAAAATATATATATATATATATACATATCATGATAGATTAGAGGCTCAACTCGACATGGGCCCAAAAACAAGAAACACATTATAATTTATAATACCCACCCGAGGCTAAGAACGTGGTTACTTAAAGAAAAGAAACATGGAAAGAAAAACATTGGAGTGATCTCTCTCTCAGATTGGACCGATGAAACCTTTACCCTCTCCTCTCCTCCATATTTGACGGACGCTGAGTATTAACAATTTTGGGCATCAAAACCGTAAGTCTATATATATATATATCACATTTAAATGGAGGAAGTTTTTGCCCTAATTTCTTCCCTAATTTTCCTCCTAATTTCTTGCACTATATAATTTGTTCTTTAAATTAGAAAATTACCTAATTTATGTGCTTTAGTAGAAGTTTATAATTTTTGTTAGACTCTAATTCTGAAAGTATATTATTTGCAGAGATCAGTGATTGTGAATTTGTGTGGATTTGTGATTATATAGAGTAGTCATGCCTCCTAAGAAGTATATTTCGATGAAAAAGGAAAAGAAGCAAAAATTAGAAACTTTTATTCAATCTCAATCGGGAGTGCTTGATAAATTTTTTGATAGCAAGAAACAAATAGAAAGTTCATGTTTGGTTGATGAAGATTTGGTAATTGAAGAACTAAATCAATGTAATGAGAATGATAATGAAGATTTGGGTGTTGAAGAGCCTATTGAATGTTTGAATGAGAATGAAAATGAAGATTTGGCTACAAACAAATAAAAAAGTTGTTGTAACTTATTGTTTTATCCATCAACTTCTTTTTTTTTCAATGTAAAAGAGGCCCTATTTCCGAAGGTCACCTTGGGCAACCTAAATCTTAGGGCCGGCCCTGGGTTTGAATGTCTGCTAATTCAAATGTCTGCTAATTCACACTAAACAACATCCACATCAGTAAATGTCTGCTAATTCAATAATGTTAAAGAAAGATAACATTTTTTTTGTCGTTTGAATAGAAAATAAATAAAGGACAAATGAAAATCAAGATACAAACTCCATTGAGCAACTAAACAAAAATACAACTAGTACTACAAAAAAATTGTCTTCTAAATGTCCTAAAAAGCCTCAACAATGACCCCATGATGATGACACGAATTGAGCGATAAGAAACACTCAATAGGTGCTCAAGTCTTCGCCTCAAGTAGTCGCTTCGCTTAATATCATCTCCATCATGGATGCCTTGAAATCCTCATATGGGTCCACCGATTCCATCACCACCGCAGTTGTCCTTCACTTTCCTCCGCCGAAATGACGATAGTAGCTTCTTCATCCTATTCTGCGATTTAGTGGAAGTGTCACGATCTTCTTTTTCATCGCTCTCTCGAGCCACACAAACCATCGCGCCGAGGAAATAGTGATAGGGTGTCGGTCAAGGCTGGAGAAGGAAGAGGAGGAGGAAGAGAAGGAAGAGCTCGTTGTTGGAATTGCGGAGATGGAGGAGTTAGAAGTTGCGACGTGGCGCCTCATCCCATTTGCATGCTTGATTTGGGGAGGTCGCTTCATGTGAGGAACCCACACCAAGATGGAGGAGACGTGGTGCTTAAAGGAGGTGCAAGGGGGTTTGAAAGGAAGGGTGGGGGCGCCAATGAAGAGAGGGCTTGGGGAGAGTTGATAGATTTTCTCGATGTTGGACGGATTTTTGGAGCAGCAGAATTTGAAGGATGATGTGATACGAGAGATGAAAGCCTTGAATGCCATTGAATTGTTTTGTCTCTCTTTCTTTTTGTTTGTTGTATTTGTATGATTTCAGTGTAACGATTAGCTATGCAATACAATATGTATATATAGATATAGGGGGAACGAAGGTGAATCAATGAAGATAAATCAATAAAGGAAAATGAATATTATTAAAGGAAAATAATTTTATAAGGCAATGAAAATGAATATTATTATTATTATTAAATGAAAATAATTTATAAGGCAACAAAGACCAATCAATAAAAGGAAAATATTATTATTAAAAGAAAATAATATTATATGAATATTAATATTATTATGTATTTTTATTTTGAAAAAAAATTTTTGAATCGATCAATCATGCATACCGGAGTAATGGAATGTAATTGTAAAATAAATTAAATATTTTTAATATTTTACTAATAGATATTCTTTAAAAACAAGTTTAAAAGTTGAGCCCTATTTCGAGTTTGCTTTGGGCCTCAAAAATCTAGGTTTAATTCTACCATATGGGCCTGGATCATTCTGGTCCATGAGGCTCTGAGTATAAACACAAGAAGTCAAACTACATTAGTTGTTTAGTAGAGAGAGTGAGGACCTAAACAAGACAACTAACGGATGTTTGAAATATAAATCAACAATTAAGGCATTGTTTGTCATAACCTAAAAAAGTCACAAAGTCACTATCTTATTTAAGTCAGATCATCTTATTTAAGTCACATCACCTTATTTAAGTCACATCACCTCTCTATCACATTACTTCAAACCCAACCCATACCCAACCCATATTTCATAAAAAGGCAAAAAGTATACTTTTTTAGATCATCTCAAACCACCCCTAAATAACCTATTGAGACACATCACTTCAAACCCAAATTTCATACCTAATCCATATTTCATAAAAAGTCAAAAAGTATACTTATTTAGATCATCCCAAACCACCCCTAAATATCCTATTGAGACACATTTAAGACAATGTTATTAAATTCCTTAGAAAATTGACACAACACAACAATCATTCAATGAAAATGAGGTAATGGACTCAACCAAAACACCATATGGAAAACATTGCAAGAAGTTTCTAGGTACAAATCCACTTTAACAAAGAACCAGAAGAATAGATTGAATTGCACAAATCAGGAATTTAATCATTAAGGTTTTGAATCATTTGCATCAAATAAATTCTAAAAAAAAACTAATTTAAAAAACTAATTTAAAAAAAAAAAACTCCTTGAAAATTCATTGAATAGTGCCTGCTCTAATCAAAACGAAAGCAGTATGCTCTAATAAACCTAGTTTGTAAACCCTTCAATATGTCTTCGTGACAAACTTGGAATCAAATTCTATTTGAATCACAATTTCATTTCTTTTTAGGTCAAGCTTTCACTACAAAGATCTCAAGTGTCCTTTGATGACCGCAATGTAAAAACATTAAAGACTAAGCAAAGGTTATAATTTTGATTTGACTAGGATGAAATGGTCAATGGCAACAAACCTTTTTGTTTTTGTTTTTCCCTTATCCTTCTTTTTCTTTCTTCTTCTTGTGTTTCTTTTAACTCAATTTTTTCACCTCCATCTTCCAAAGAATCCTCATATTTGCAACCAATTAGAAGAAAAATAGGTCATAGAAACACACCAAAGGTATTGAAACTTTTTCAAAAATGATTACAGAACACAAAAATAAACCACCTCAAAAGTCGCCAAAAGAGTCTACTTGTCGTAACTATTCTTCCTAATGTGAAGCCCCACCTGTTATAGAAAGAACATTGGATTTTATTGCTTAATGCAATATGAGAAATACTATGGGGATATATGCAACATCCCATATATCATTAATGCGAGTAGATCATTCACATACAAGCAGAAAAGCACCCATCATCATAACGTAATAGATAAAGCAAAAACAAGTGAAATTATGAGAATACATCCAGTAATATATACCGTATCAAGGATTTGTCCAGAACTGATCAAATTGAATACTCATTATTTGCAAATACACAATGCACCAAAGAACCAATTATACTACCAAACCTCTATACAAACACCAAATGATAAGAAGGGAAGAGATCAAGCACCCCACTAACAAATACAACCACATCCCAAGAGATTGATAGTTTAGGAGTGAACACCGTCCTGAAGCCCACCCAGAACCAATTAGGTATAGTACCAATTGTAAATACAAATGAATGTAAGTACAATACTACCTTGTCAAATAGGGATAAAAACACTAAACTTTTATAAGTTATTATCAGATAAAAACAAACCAAAATTTGCAAAAAAAAAATCATAATGCTACTAAGTTACTATAGTTAGTCAAGAATTCCAACCCAACAAGAAATTAGGTTACAGATATCTTCTCTTAACTATTTTGTATATATTCATCAGAATTCTGAAAATACCAGCTACTTGAATATGAATAAGAATAAAAAAGAAACAAAAGTCAAATTCAATGAGATTTAGTAAATAACTATTATACCAAGTCCCGAACTATATAATCCAATAGGAAAGACTCTTCAAGAAAAAATTAGGTCGTGAGTTGGGTCATGTATATAAGGCTTATAAGTCATGAATTTGACTCGCATTGCACATAAGGAAAAAATGGGTGTCCACAAACTTGACTAGGTTTAATCAGTCCATAGTATAGTCTCGAGAATAAAGGAATTTAACACCATTGGTAAAAAAACTACAAGATGTAACCGTAATTACTTGCATTTATAGTATCCTTTTGCATTTTTGACAACCGCTCAACAAGTTTGGGCTTATAGAAGCCAATCCATTAGGCCTCGGAGTTTTTTCATGAACTTTGCCAAAGCCAAATTTTGTTTGTTGTCAATGGGCCAACGGGTGAGGTAACCTCATGCAAAGCATCACATTGCAGAACAAAAGGCTTAAATTTCGTGATGATTTTTATTATAAAATAATACAAGTTATAGATTAATGGAGAATTCAAGAGGGAATTTCTTCCTTATTTAGGTTATTGAGTTGGGTACTTGGAAATTTGAGGAGGGATGAAAAATAAGAATTGGTTTGTGCCATATTAATCAAATAAATATTATGCGAAACATACAATAACCTATTGATGATACTCTAACAATATGCTTGATTTATTCCATCTAATTGGGGGCAAGTTTGAATTTTCAGTTCAACATCAAGCTTTCTCGTGAAATTCACGAAGATTCAATAATAGTCTCATAATTCAAGGCAGAGAGTTCTAAGTTTTGGGTGGCATGAATTAGTGAAAGGGATCAAAGAAATGAATCGATTATCTAAGAGGTTACAATGAGAGAGTAGTAGTTGGTACGGTACTTGGAAATTTGAGGAGGGGATGAAAAAAATAAAATTAGGTTGTGCCATATTAATAAAATACAATGTGAAAACATACCATAACCCACATGATATTTTTTTAGGGGAGTTTTTTAGTATGTCTCAGATGTTCTTTAAATTTTCATCTATTCATGTCAAGCAAGATAATCTTGTCATATGTCTATTACTTTCTATATACCCTTGTAAGTAATATTAGTCAAGCTTGCGATCAGGCACACTTGTTAAATTGCTTTTTTGAGTGATGATTTGTATAGATCTTCGATTGGCCGTTATAGGTCAAAGTGATTAGGATTTTATTTGTTAGGTGTGTTTTGTCACGGAATTGTCAA